>OX451218.1:8339874-8687216 GCA_949628195.1 Phasia obesa
TAGCTAGTAGCTATAAGTCAAATTTTAGTTCAAAGAAATTACAGTTCACTTTTTGCTTTTTAAAAAGAAGTAACACTCAGGCAATTATTGACTTTGCTGATTGTGTTACTTCCCTTGGAAAGGAACAGAGAGTAAGTTAGAGTAAAAGCATTCACTTGCGTTAGCATGGTTAAGAGACATAGCCATGTGCTTGCCAGACCACTTCCAATATAATGAAAAATGTTACTTCAATATAGAAAAATATATAAAATATAACTGAACGTTTAACCTGGAATGAAGGATGGTTAGACATACCCAGATAAGAAATTTTCAAAATTAAAGATTTAGGTAGTTTTACCAATAGGAAGAATATTGCTATTAATGTGAACTGAAAAAAATGGTTTCGTATTTAAGAATTCCTAACAGGCCAGTAAATAACTTGGTTGGGAACCATTGACTCAAATAAAATTAAAATTTTTTATTGCGTTTAAAAAAAGTATGAGAAGACATTTGTTTTAAAAAGCTTTAATATTTCTTCTCCATTCAAAAAATTTAATACTAAAAAGGATATGTATTATGCAGTACATGTTATATTGATAACTTTGTCAATGATTTCATTTGTCAGATGATTAAATTAGAATTTCGTTTTACACAAACTTGTAAAGCTTTTTGTAATTTGATGCTAACACATAATTACTTGTAGTTTGAAATCCGTTTTGCTTGTGTAGTTTGAATAACAATTTAATATTGAACATTCTAACAAACATAATTTCACACATTTGTGTATTAAATATTTAATGGACATGACAAATTTTATAATTATATCAATTCGTTACTTAATTACAATTCTAAAATTGATCCATAAAATTACATAGAATATTTTGTTCTTTTGCAATAAATAATTCAATGTGAAAAAGGTAAATACAGCTTTTAAAATGTATTTTTTCGCTTGTTTAATTTTAAATAATTAGAATACAATAAAGAGAATATTCTACTAATTTTTTAAGCAGTTCTTAAATAAATTTTCTTTAAATTTAAAAAAAGGATATATAGCAAACTTTTCAACTAAAGTAGGTAACAGAAAAAAATTAGTTGTAATGGGTTAACCTTTCAAGACTACAACTCGCAAGGCTGTTAATTTTAATTTAACAGAATTTATAGTGTAACGAGTGATAGATAGAATTGGTTAAAATAACAAAAATTAAAAAATTTTTTTTTTATTAAACAGAAACTATTAGAAACTTCTTTATATAATTTTTATATATAAAATAATTCAGCAAAAAACTAGAAGTGAAAAAAAGGATATATGGCCAACTCTGTAATAAAAAAGAAACACTAGCGAAATTAAATATGGACATAGTCCTACTAAAACTACGTGTTGTGATTTATAAAGTTTAATAAAATTACCCAAATTAAATAAAATATGTAAAGTTTACACTTTTTTTACTCCAAAAAAAAAAAAAAAAAATAAAAAATTTAAATAAAATTACGTCCTTTCAAAGGCACAAGAATATAAGCTTCTAGTAAAAGTAATTCTAGCATATTATTATTGTTTCTTATTCATTCATATTTACTCTTCTTCAACTAACCATTAATTTTTATCAGTGTTTACCTTTCAAGAGCACAAGGATGAAAAAGGTAAAAAAGGTAAATACAGCTTTTAAAATGTATTTTTTTTTCGTTTGTTTAATTTTAAATAAATGGAATACAATAAAGAGAATATTTTACTAATTTTTTAATCAATTCTTATATAAATTTTCTTTAAATTTAAAAAAAGGATATATAGCAAACTTTTAAACTAAAGTAGGTAGCAGAAAAAAATTAGTTGTAATAGGTTAACCTTTCAAGACTACAACTCGCAAGGATGTTAATTTTAATTTAACATACTTTATAGTGTAACGAGTGATAGATAGAATTGGTTAAAATACAAAAATTTAAATTTTTTTTCTTTATTAAACAGAAACTTCTTTATATAATTTTCATATATAAAATATTTCAGTAAAAAACTGAAAATGAAAAAAAAGGATATATGGTCAACACTGTAATAAAAAAGGAAAGACTAGCGAAATTAAATATGGTCATAGTCCTACTAAAATTACGTGTTGTGATTTATAAAGTTTTCTAAAATTACCCAAATTAAATAAAATATGTAAAGTTTACACTTTTTTTCTCTCAAAAAAAAAAAAAAAAATTAAATAAAATTACGTCCTTTCAAAGGCATAAGAATATAAGCTTATAATAAAAGTAATTCTAGCTTTTTATTATTGTTTCTTATTCATTCATATTTACTCTTCTTCAACTAACCATTAATTTTTTCAAGAGCTAAACGATATAAATTTGTAAACAAACAGGTTAAGAAGTGTAATGATTGATTGGTAATTTGGTTAAAATAACAAAATTTTTTCTTTATTAAACAGAAAATTTTTTTTGATATAATTTTCATATATAAAATATTTCAAAAAACTGAAAATGAAAAAGGATATATAGCCAACTCTGTAATGAAAAAAGAAAGACAAGCGAAATTAAATATGTATGTAGTCATACTAGAACTACGTGTTGTGGCTTATACATTTTTATAAAATTACCCAAATTATACTTTTTTCTCGAAGGCACAAGAATATAAGCTTCTAGCAAACGCAATTCTAGCTTTCTATTATTGTTTCAAATGCATTCAAATTTACTCTTCTTCAACTAACCATTAATTTTTATCAGTGTTTATTGTTCAACAATAATAGTTTGAGGATGCTGTTAGAAAATTATTTCCATTTTAACACATTAGTACACAAGCAACAAAATAAGCAAGTAAATTACACAAACACAAAGATATTTTAACTTAAATTTTTACCCACTCGTAGACTTATGGTAGCTATGTCTCTGTCCATGGTAGCTGTAGAGCTTGTATGTATGTAGGTGTATCGGCATTAATAATAAAGTTTTAATGTATTTATTTACACTCGAATAATACTTAAGTTTAAGATAAGTGAATTAAAATGTAATGAATAAAATATAGGACATTACTAGCAACATTTTACTTAATACCATAAATAATTCACGAAAGATATGTTTTGCAAATTCTATCACGAAAGATTTTCATTTAAAATATTTTTTTATTTAATAATTTTTTTGCTTAAAAATTTAAAAATTTTGCGATACAATTACACGTTATATTTTACGTTAATTTATCAAGTACAAACACGATGAACTTCTATCTCTGTAGTGAAACACCAACAGTATTTAGTGAATAGTGATTATACATGACCACAACCTCTACGCTGATGGATAACTGTTAGCGTGCCAGGGTACACTTTTCATTTAATAAATACTCTGCAAAATAAAGAATTTTTCAAAAACACTCCAGTTGTAATTTTTAATAACGCTCAGATTTGTTTGAACAACGCCAAGGAATGGGCTCGGCTAGAGCTACCGTTAGAATTAAAAATTATTTTAAAATAGAAAAATGACCTTACACAGCCCCACAGAAAGTAGTCTAGCGGTGTTAAATCACAAGATCTTGGAGGCCAATTCACAGGTCCAAAACGTGAAATTAGGCGGTCAGCAAACGTGTCTTTCAATAAATCTATTGTGGCACGAGCTGTGTGACATGTTGCGCCGTCTTGTTGAAACCACATCTCCTGGACATCATGGTTATTCAATTCAGGAATGAAAAACTAAGTAATCATGGCTCTATACCGATCACCATTGACTGTAACGTTCTGGCCACCATCGTTTTTGAAAAGTACGAACCAATGATTCCACCAGCCCATAAAGCGCACCAAACAGTCAGCTTTTCTGGATGTAACGCTGTTTCGCCAAACACTTGAGGATAACCTTCACTCCAAATGCGGCAGTTTTGTTTGTTGACGTAACCATTCAACCAGAAGTGCGCTTCATCGCTAAACAAAATTCGCTTATGAAAATCGGAAACAACAATAATCTCGTTTTGGGCACTATTTGCAAGCGTTGTTCAAGTGTGAGTCTATTCATGATGAATTGCCAAACCAAACTGAGAATAAATCGCTTGACAGCTGTTAAATCGGTCGCCATCTTGAAAAGTAATGGCAACTCAAAGTTCTATACCTCTATAAAAAACACCCTTTACTATAAGATCCAAATTGCAAACCTAAACTTTCTTAAACCTCTACCATGTCATCAGTGGAATGCAATATAGCTAAATGTTAGGAAACTACAGATTTGTTTCCATTCAATTGCCCAAATCCCCCACTAAGTATCGTGATAAAATGATGACATTTGCTTATGACAATAGAAGCAAAAAGTAAAGAATGCTGCTTAGGAAGGGCGTAGCGGTGCAGAAAATACTTTCTGTGTTCTGTGTTTTTTGAGATTAAACATTTACAAATTCAACATTCACTAGCGATCGGAATAAAGATATTTAAACGTCATCTTAGTAGAGTAAAAAACACAATGACTGCTAAAGAAGGTTATAGCGGTATAGAAAACTAACGTAGAATCTTTTATGATCACAAAGTCGTCATTAACTAGTAATCGAGATATGGAACAAAAAAAAAAATGGCATAAGGTACAGGCAAGAATCAAGTAGCGGTACAGAAAATACCATCAGCATTCTTTTTGGCTAAATTATACGAAGGAAACTCTCAGCAGTGATCGGTTAAACAGACGTGGTACATAAAAATGGACATAATAACTGTTAAGCAAGGATGCAGTGTTTTCACTGGGTACTGCCTATTTGGAACTCATGCAAGAAGAATGGGTCTGCATCATAACGACTTCTGTAGAAGTTGTCAAGTTGGGGAAGAGGAGGAAACTGTCGAACACCTCCTTTGCCATTGTCCCGCGTTAGAATACCAACGCCTCTAGCATCTTGGCCAAAGGTGCTTCATAAAACTCTCATGTGTTTGAGTGTTGTAACCGAACAGGATCAACTCCTTTCTGAGGAGCTGTGGATGGTTGTCCAACCCGTTCCCATTTGGCGAGGCATAGTCACTCCTGTCGATAACCTGTCTCAACCAACCTGCCCTGCACGGCAACACCTTATCATTTTAATTCTCTCCAGCCTTAATCTGTCTAATTCTGTTTTACATTTTATCAATGCTTTCTTTCTTTTCTGCTTCTTTCCTTCCCTCTTTCCTTTTTCCTTTCTTCTTCTTGCAGGTAACACAAAGGGACCAATATCTGGACCCAAGTGAGGTGCACTGAAGCTGCCTGCCTTAACCTAACCTAACCTAACCTAACCTAACCTAACCTAACCTAACCTAACCTAACCTAACCTAACCTAACCTAACCTAACCTAACATAACCTAAGGGTGCAGTGTCTAGAAAATTAGTCCGACATATTTGATGTCCGAATTTCTGAGGATAAATTTTCGTTAAGGATCAGGTTCAAAAGATGATGTTCTCGTATGACGAAAACTTAGGACAAACAATTGTCCTTTGAGAATGCTTAGAAGGGATATAGCAGTATAGAAAAAGAATTTGAATCCTTAATTCTAAAACACTGTGCGCGATTAAAAATTGTATTAATTATTTAACTCTAATAAAAATATATTTTTTAATTTATATTTTTTTAATAGGGCAAGGATAGCCTACTTTGGGTACTGGTGCTATAGAATGATATAGAGAGACTGCTTAAGTAAATTTTACGCTCATAATGGCTACTATTTAATGCCTGGTTAGAAAGAAAGAGAGAGAGAGAGAGAGAGTGACATGCCATATGAACCAGCTGAGTTGGTAGGGAATTTGTTATAGTTTAGACTAAAACATTAGAATGCAAGGACAGGTGTAATGCCACCACTCTGGGATGTTTATTATTATTTATTTTAATATCGAAGCAGACCTTTTTGTCCCCCTTCTATTTCTTTATAATTATAGGCTCTCATAGCGTCACATGCTACAACCAGCCTTTAGTCTTAAAGTTAGTGATTTCACACTGTCTACTGGTAACTGTAGGCATTCTTTTTCATGACGCAGTCTCTAGTAATTGTTAGCATTTGTTCAAGGCTCAGGTCTCCCATGGCATCCACATTTTACAAGCTTCTGCCATGGTTTTAAGTCTTATGCTAGCCAGCGCCGGACATTCAATGCGGTGCAGCCTCTTCCAGGCATAGTCTGCAAGTATCATCTTCTTCGATTTTTATCTTGGCTAGATGATACTTGAAATTTCTATGATCTTTCACCACCGCAGTTGTCCAGCTTAAGGTACTTCTATTGTATCTAAGTACCTTGCCTACATGTAACGGTCTGTCTCCCTTCATCTTTTAAGGTTTAATGAGTTCATCCATTCATTAAAGGACCTTAGTTCGCACTATGCCATTACCAGGCTCTACTCTGGGTTCCTCTTCCCAGCTGTGCCTATATGTTCCTTAACCCACATCAATGTTACCTCCTTAACCGAGTTACAGCTGTTCAGTTTGTGTTTTAAACATTCCACCACTAGCTTGGAGTACATGTTCACCCGTCTCATGCGTTTTATGTCGAGTGCAATGAGAACCTTTTCAACGCATGCAGCAACCCAAGGAATTCTGCCTGGCAATAAACGGAGAGGTATCCCCCAAGCGTAGACTACAGGACAGGTACAACTCAGCTGAGTATGAGAGAACCATCAGTAAAACTGCTAATGTCATTCTCCATACCCTCATTGTGTACAACGCCTTCCGCAATGAGTGTCCGCTGCAATCTTTCGACTATTTTTCTTCTACTCCTGTGTTCCATCGTCCTTAATAACTAGGTCTCTTGCATGTTAATGTCCTCGAACTGTCCTATTGTTCTACTACTTTGACATTTCGTTAGGAGAAGGGTTACCCATTGTGAATTTAATTCACCAATTGCCGCACTAATAAAGCCTGGCAAATGCTATACTAGCTTTAAATATTTAAGTTTATCTTTAATGGGCTTTTCAAACTACTAGTTCTTAATACTTTCCAAAAACTTAAGCACCGAAAACATAAACCCAAGACACTAATTAAAATTAAAAACTTCAAAAAGTATTTGTGGCTTTCAAATGATTTATGAAGATGTCCTAGTTGCAATAAAAATTGTAGTTTTATATTGTGACCACAACTGGGCCACACAAAGAACAGAACGAACAAAGAAATGTTTTTAACCCAAAAAACAATTGAAATGTTTAGGAAACCATACACTCAATGCACACTTAAGTAAGATTGTACAAAAACTGTAAAGAAAAGTTTTTGAGAAACAATCATAAAGGAAGAAACTCACAATGGGCACTTAAATGAGCCTGCTTTTGTATGTTTTTTTTTTTTGTAAAATTTTCATAAAAGATAAATGTTCTAGGAAAACAAAACTCAATAACAATAAGGCTAAGCACAGTTTTGTAGAGAGAAAATTAAGAAAAAAGAAAAACTACAACATTCAGTGTTGGATTTTTAAAAAATATTATTAAACTTTCAATTGCTGCAGTGAATATCCTTAATAATAAAAATTTTTATTTTTTTACAAAGAAAGTGAACTAAAAACATAGAAAAAATACTTGTTTATGATTTAACTAAACAAAGAGCCATTTTAGCTTTTATATAAAATACAAAACAATGCAGCGTTACTGATTTAACGGTGGTAGTTACAGTCCAGTTAAAATTTAGGCTGCCTCTGCTTGACTGTTTTAAATAATTTTTAGTTTAAAAGATTTTTAGTTTATAGGTACAACTGTACACTAAAGATTAATTATAAGAACTTAGGACACAATACTTGTTTTGTAATCTTAAAATCTTGTCAAAAGGAAAATGCCTATTATCCTTTTTGTGGTTACAATAATATTCGGAAAAAAATTAAATTCATTACAAAATAAAACAAACATCTTTTGTCAGGTTACTGTTTATTTGCTCATATTTTGTTTAGCTTTAAATATCCTACAATTTGTAGTTTGGAGTTGTCTGTTATTCTATTCAGTTTGTTTTTATTTATTTCGATCGGTTTAAAATTTCACCATATATCCTTTTTTGGAACTCGAAATTTAAAAAAAAAAAATAAAATGTTTGCTTATTTGGCTTAAGTTCGGTAAAAACAAAAACTTAAATTAGTTTTAATTTATTTTTTAATATTTATAGGGAAATAAAAAAATATATAAAATATTTTTCTAAACAGAAAACTTTAAAATTTTTCAAGATTTCTAAAATTTAAGTTGCTCACAATATATAGTTTTTACACCGCAATTTTGGTATTTAATTATAACAGTGTAGCTATTTTCTTTCCAAAGTTTTCCATATATCCTTTTTTTTGAAACTTTCAGTTTTTTACTTAAAGCTGTATTTTTTAGTCATTTCACTTGTTGTCAAATATTTCTATTTTATATTTTGTAATTTGTATAATTTATTAGTAAATGAAAGAAATAAAAAGAAAGTCTTTATTGTTAACAAAAAAAAAATTTAAATTCATATAAGTTAACAGAAAACTTTTAAATTTTCAAGACTTTCTCAATTTAAGTACCTTACAATATGTCGTTTGTACAGCGGAATTTTGGTGTTTAACTATTAACGTGTAACTATTTTATTTACAAACTTTTTCGTATATCCTTTTTTTGGAGTTTTCAGTTTTTCTACTTAAAACAGTTCTTTAACTCATTTCACTTGTTGTAAAATATAAAACAGAAATAATTTGTAATATCTTTCAGCAAATCAAAGTAAAATAAGATATTTTTTGTTAACAGATTTCTTTAAAATTTTCAAGACTTTCTAAATTTAAGTAGCTTACAATATGTAGTTTTAACGTCATAATTTTTGTATGTAATTACAACAGTGTATCTTTCTTAATTTCAAAGTTTTAAATATATCCTTTTTTGGAACTTTCAGTTTTTTATTCAAAACAGCTCTTTAAGTTCTCTATTTTTCGCAACAGAAAACTTAAACATTTTTCAAGACTTCTGAAATTTAAGTTGCTTACAATATATAGTTTTTACATCGTAATTTTTATATATAATTATGACATTGTAACTGTTTTCTTTCCAAAGTTTTCCGTATATCCTTTTTTTTGGAATTTTCTTTAAGTAATTTTACTTGTAAAATATAAAACAGAAATAATTTGTAATATTCATAAGCAAATCAGAGAATTATTAAGTCCTTTTTTAACAGAAAATTTTAAAATTTAAAATTTAAGTACCTTACAATATGTAGTTTTTACACCGCAATTTTTGTATGTAATTATAACAGTGTATCTTTTTTATTTCCAAAATTTTCCATATATCCTTTTTTTGCAACTTTCAAAACAGTTCTTTAAGAAGTTTTACTTGTTGTCAAATGTAAAACAGAAAAACAGAAGTAATTTGTAATATTTATAAGCAAATCGGAGAAATATTAAGTCTTTTTTGCAAACAGAAAACTTAAAAATTTTCAAGACTTTTAAAATGTAAGTACCTTACAACACGTAGTTTTTACACCGCAATTTGGGTATTTAATTATAAGAAGGTAACTATTTTCTTTCCAAAGTTTTCCATATATCCTTTTTTTGGAATGTTCAGTTTTTTACTTCAAATCGTAGTTTTAAGACATTTCACTTGTAGTAAAATATAAAATATAATATAAATTTAATTATTTAGGCTTAAGTTCTTAATTATTAAGAGATAAAGAAAAATTAGACACCAGTTTATAGGGGCTGTAGATCTTTAATTCGCACCAAATAGGCACATTATGCTAACGCATTGCCTCTTGTTGGATCTCGATTGCATTAGGACCTTGTGCACTAGAGCACTAATATTGTCATCATACCAGTGTGCTAATTATAGATTTTGATATCTAAAAATATAACTGTTATTTTTTTTATCAATACCTTTTAATTATATAATAATGGCGATTTAATTTCTTTAATATAAAAAATATAAAAGATTTTTATTTACCCAAAATAATCATTTAAAATTATTCTTTAAAATACTTTGTTCAATCAGACCTTCTCTTTAATCTCTTAAGCCATAAATATAAAAACAATTTAAGGTAATTGCTGAACAGAATAGAAACCATTAAAGACAAGCTCTTTTTGTTCGCCACTTTGGCAAACAAATAATGTACATTTCGATTATATTTCTTACAAAACACTCTAACACAGGTGTGTTGCTGCAAATAATTTCGAAGAAGCAAATACTTAAAAAAAAGCCAAGAAAAGTAATTATAAAATGCTAATGAGAATTAAATCTATAATACAACTTAATAGGGCCTCAGAGAAATGTTTAAATCAAAAGAAAATTAAAGTAGACGTTACGAGTGTTGTGGCCTAAAATAACAAATAAACATAAACATAAACATTTTTTAGCTTCTTAAACGTAATGCCTGAATAACGAACCAATTTTAATAGAAATCAAAACTTTGAATGAATTATGTGGTGTATAAGATTTAAAATATTAGCTTGCCTGGCTTTATTAAGCTTACGTATGATTAATATTTAATTTAAAATTAAATTAATAACACGTATACGTTACCAAATCAAAGTCATTATAAATGTATTTTCAAGTGTTTTGAACACTTAAAAAAACTTAATAAACATAAAATTACTGTGATAACCAGTAGTATTAATTCAATAAAACACATGTTAGAAAAATATACATTGCTGGTTGGCAGCAACTGAAGTGAAGCGATTAAGGCATATATGTATATGCTTAGCAATCAGCCTGCTAACCTCTTTTTCTACTTCACAATTACTTATATATCTTCAGCTTGATGTTGAGTTAGATAAAATGAACCATTAAAACACTTCTGGGGCATTATTATACACTTCACCACAGGTGGAAAAGGGTATATATTGGTTTGTCATTCCGTGTGTAATTTCTACAATATTCATCTCCGACCCCATAAAGTATATATATATATATATATATATATATTATAAATCCTTATAGATAGAGAAGTTGATTAAGCCATGTCCGTCTGTGTTCGGGTTGAAATCAACATTGCCAAGGCACCAGAAGAGATAGAGAAAATTTAAGACCACCAATCTGCCAGGCATAGTTTCGTAAATTTCACTAATGGAATTCAGCAACGTCAGATCATTCCATTCCAGGCTGTAGACAGATAACCACGCCTACCTATATTTTTTTCACGTTGTTTTTTTCTGTGGTTATGATTCTCTTTTGCTTATTTTGTTAAATAATAATTACACCACGACCAGTAGATCGCATGGAGTTCGTATGGATCCCTGGGGGGGTTTAATAACACCATCCGATGGGCAATTTTAGTTTGTTTTAAGTTGGTAGGGTTTTTCTGCTTTGATTTGTATTGCAGGCCTTTATAGAAAGCAATATACTTAGAGGTAGTTAATACACCCACAGTGTGCCCAGGAGCAGTCAAAAAGACACATTACGGAGGGGTCAATATGATACAATTTTTTAAGGATTTTATTGCTTTCGCCTAAAAACTCTAACGCAATTTATATTGCAGGAAGTTCCTAATTAAAAAAAAAATAAACAATTTTCTATAAAATTCTTAAAAAAAATTACAAAAAATTAATAAAAATGCAATAAATATTTTAAAACAATTATTTAAAAAAAAAGTTTAAAAAAATTTCTTAAAATTTTTCCAGAAAAAAAAATTTCTTAAAATTTTTCCGAAAAAAAAATTCTTAATTTTTTAAAAAAAAAAATTTTAAATTTTTCTAAAAAAAAAAATGTATAAAATTTTAAAAATTTTAAATTTCTATAAAATTTTAAAAATTTTAAATTTCTATAAAATTATAAAAATTTTAAATTTCTATAACATTTTTACAAAAAATTTTCTACAAAATTTATACATATCGGGTGGTTAAATTTTAAGGGCCAAAGTTGAATGTGAACCTACCTAAACGTCAAGTTTTTTCTGCATTTAATTTGACACTTCTCAATTTCAGACCAACTTAATTTAAACCATGGAAAGATACAAAGAAAGATAGTCAGGCTTATTATGAAAATTGCCGTTCAAATCACAATGCATAACGTGCACTTCGTAATTTTTTCGTTCATTTTAATTGTCCGAATGTGCGTACAATCGGAAAAATCGTTCAAAAATTTTAACAAACCAGGTCCGTAGAAGATGTGAAAACACCAGTACATGCTAGTACAGCTCGTAATGCAGAAAATATTGCTGCTGTTCGCGATAGTATGGCTGAAGAGCCGTCGACCTCAACTCGTCGACGTACCCAACAATTGCACCTCTCACGCTCGTCGCTGGTGAACATTATGCATAACACGCTTACAAGGTGCAATTGACTCAAGAACTAAGGCCTCTTGATCATTCTAAACGTCGTCAATGGTCAGAGTGGTGACAAGAAATGGCAACGTTGGATGATCAATGATCGAAGAAAATCATATTTAGTGATGAGGCACATTTTCACCTCAGTGGATTCGTCAATAAGCAGAATTTCCGCATTTGGGCGAATGATAATCCAAGAGTGATTGTCGAAAAACCAATGCATCCACAAAGAGTGACTGTTTGGTGAGGTTTATTGGCTGTCGGTATCATTGGGCAGTATTTTTTCCAAAATGAGGCCGGTCAGGCAGTAACTGTGAATGGTGTTCGCTATCGGGAGATGATAGCGAATTGGAAGATATGAATGTGATGGCGATGCCAACTGGCCACTAAGATCATGTGATTTTAAACAGTTAGACTTATTTCTTTGGGGTTATTTTAAAGAAAAGGTGTACGTCGATAAGCCAGCAACAATTCTAGAGCAAAAGGATGAGATAATTCGGCACATTACCGGCATAGAAACTCAATTATGCCTCAGCGTCATAGAAAATTTGGAGCATCAGAGATTTCGGCGGCCATGCAGATACATAATTGAACCACACCAATATTATCAAAATAAAAAGAAATGACAATAATTTCCTAAATAATTTGTGTTTTATTTCAAATCAACATCGGCCCTTAAAATTTAATCATCCTTTATATTTGAAATATTGCTGATTAGTGGAAAAAAGCGCAGTTTTTTTCAAAGCGTTTGTCTCTGAAAATAAATCAATTTTGTACTTACAGTCTGTAAAAATAAAATTAGCGTGGTGTAGAGTATAGCACTCTTGAATGTTTTCACATTTCACTTTCCCCAGGTTTTTAGTCTTTTTTTTTTTTTTTTTTTTGATTAACCAAAACCTGCATCCGAGTATGTATTTAAACCTTTTAATTTTTCACTTTCTTATTCCATCTAAATTCTAACTTTCTTTCATTTCTGTTATTTACAACAGATATCATTCGTCTCTATTTTCATTTTAATACAAACTAATTTAACAGCTACTTGTAAATTAGTAAAATATAAAAAACTTTACAACATTTTTAGTACATCTACAGGACAGTAAATTTAGCAACAATATGACCTTCACATACTTTTTATTGTTGGGCAAATAAATTTTTAATACAACATATTTTTTTGAAGTCATATAATTTTTGATAGCTATAGAAATCACGAGGAGTTGGATGTAAAAAAAATATATATTTTTATGTGAAGTGGGAAAATGGCAATCTAAGATGGTGAACAAAGAAACTAAATCAAAAAACGGTGAGGAAGAAAAATTCACCAAAGACAGAAATAAAACCTTCTCACCTTCGGAAACTATAAAAAAAATTTATAAAGTAAAATTCTTGTTTATTGTTTTCCACCCCAACTACCCATTATCTCAACATTTCGCTAATTTACACTTCATTGATTGCAATTTAAATGTTCTGTTTATTCGTGCAGAAAAAAAAAAACAAGAAAAGAAGTATTGCAACTAAGTGTGTTTGTAGTCAATTGTCTTTGTTCTGTACGTTTATATTCAAAACTGATGTAACATATCTTGATCTCTCAACTGTCTTTGTCTTGTCTATGTCAAACGATAGCTTTATTGTCGCATTAAATTCTTTCTGGTTGCGTAATTGTTAGTTTGTAGCTCTCTAACTAGATATTTACAAGAAAGTAAGAAAGCGCAAAAAGGCTAATGCCCGCTTAAGTGGACTGATATGAAACATAAAAAAAAACTTTGCAAAACAAAATAATTTTGTTTTATTTTAAATTTGATTTTCTTCTTAGTCTGGTTATACGGGATGTTTCGCTGAAGTTTCATTATATCAGTTTAAGGTGCCCCGCTTATATCTAATCATGCTACTGGCCTTCCTGCCGATGCACAGAGGGGTATTTGCCAATCTAGCCGGCCATTAGGCCAAAACTTAAATTTAAGAAATGTAAAAAATTTAAGTACGCAGCTCGACAGACAACATCAACAAAATTCTACATCGTAAAAAAGAATTTTCAAGGCTTTTGTTTGAGATTTGTCGTTTTGGGACACGGTTAAAATCAGGAAAGTTGAGTAAATTGCATACGTTTTTATTGCCTTTTTACGGTTTTGAGAGGTTTGAAATACATATTTTTTGCGGCTAAACGAATTAAGAATTTGTATTAATTTTTTTTTCTGTGAAAAGCTACATTAACAGCTTCTCATTTTAATTTTTAGAAAAATTTTATTTAAAATTTTTACGACAAAAAATTTTGTTCGAAATACAAAAAGATTTTTTGTTAAATTTTTGCAAAAAAAAAAAGGAAAAAGTATTTGGGAGTGAAGGCCATTACGATCCTAAGAATGTTATAAATCACTATAAAATTTGAGATCTCTACTTTTAGACTGTCGCAAATTTCTACACTTATTATTACTGACACTTATTATTACTGACACTCATTTTAACTGACACAGTATTAAAAAGTGACGGTTCGAAAGATAGGGCCATATAGATTAAATAATATCACCTATTGGGACACCCTTAAATGTACAATTTTAAATTAAACACTTATCCATTAAGGACTTACCAATTGTAAATTTCAACTGACTGTCTATAACGGTTCAAAAGTTTGACCATATGCTTCAATTTACATCAACTATTGAGAAACCCTTTAATATATAATTTGAAATATTTATACATGTTATTATACCGAAAATAGCAGTGGAGATTCTGTCTAATTTTCAAGTGTTTGTCTATAACGGTTCAGATATTACATCAATTACATCAACTATGGGAACACCCTTTAGTTTCCAAATTAAAATTTTATACTTGATGTTATAGCGAACTTAGATATACATGTTCTTTGAAAATTTCAACCGGCTCTAGGTTACGGTTCAAAAGTTTTGCCATATAATGGGTGATTTTTTTGAGGTTAGGATTTTCATGCATTAGTATTTGACAGATCACGTGAGATTTCAGACATGGTGCCAAAGAGAAAGATGCTCAGTATGCTTTGACATTTCATCATGAATAGACTTACTAACGAGCAACGCTTGCAAATCATTGAATTTTATTACCAAAATCAGTGTTCGGTTCGAAATATTCAAATGTGACAAATTTTGTTCAGCGATGAGGCACATTTCTGGTTGAATGGCTACGTAAATAAGCAAAATTGCCGCATTTGGAGTGAAGAGCAACCAGAAGCCGTTCAACAACTGCCCATGCATCCCGAAAAATGCACTGTTTGGTGTGGTTTGTACGCTGGTGGAATCATTGGACCGTATTTTTTCAAAGATGCTGTTGGACGCAACGTTACGGTGAATGGCGATCGCTATCGTTCGATGCTAACAAACTTTTTGTTGCCAAAAATGGAACAACTGAACTTGGTTGACATGTGGTTTCAACAAGATGGCGCTACATGCCACACAGCTCGCGATTCTATGGCCATTTTGAGGGAAAACTTCGGAGAACAATTCATCTCAAGAAATGGACCGGTAAGTTGGCCACCAAGATCATGCGATTTGACGCCTTTAGACTATTTTTTGTGGGGCTACGTCAAGTCTAAAGTCTACAGAAATAAGCCAGCAACTATTCCAGCTTTGAAAGACAACATTTCCGAAGAAATTCGGGCTATTCCGGCCGAAATGCTCGAAAAAGTTGCCCAAAATTGGACTTTCCGAATGGACCACCTAAGACGCAGCCGCGGTCAACATTTAAATGAAATTATCTTCAAAAAGTAAATGTCATGGACCAATCTAACGTTTCAAATAAAGAACCGATGAGATTTTGCAAATTTTATACGTTTTTTTAAAAAAAAAAGTTGTCAAGCTCTTAAAAAATCACTCGTTACATCAAATTACATCAACTATTTAGACACCCTTTAATTTCAAATTATAAATATTTAATTTCTAATTATAAATATTGGACTTTCTGTCCAATCTTCAAGTGATTGTCCGCAACGGTTCAAAGATAGGGCCATATAAGTAAATTGAGGTCACATATGGGGACACCCTTTAATTTTTAAGTTTATCTTTTTATTACTTTCTGCTATCGGCAGCTATATTCATACGCAGTTTTTTAAATTCTAAAATGGTGCCCATTACGGATCATAATACACGTAAAACAACATGTATGTTGTATGAGAACACCCTTTAATTTTTAAAATTCTGAACTTTTTTTTAAAATGGGACCAAAAAGAATTTTAAGCTTTTAAGGTTAAGCAATGGCTGAGTTCTGCGCGCACAAACATAAAAAAACAATATTCAGACGAATTGATAACCTCCTTTAAGTCGGTTAAAAACTATGATCATCTGCCTGTATGTCTGTTTGTGTTCGCATCACCTAAAAACTACTGGAGAATTTTAACAAAAATTTTTTGCAGAGGTATCTTGGTTCAAATATAGGATATTTTTCTCCCCCGTAAAAATATATCATTGTGAAGAGAAAATAGACAACAGGTAGTGAAAGAACGTAATTTTACCGATACAATGCTACTGAAAATTTGGCAGCAATTTTGGTCAAAGGTAAAATGTTAGAATTTTATATAACTTTTAGAATTTTATATAAATTTTAGAATTTTTTATAAATTTTAGAATTTTATATCAATTTTAGAATTTTATATAAATTTTAAAATTTTATATAAATTTAAGAATTTTTTATAAATTTTTGAATTTCATATAAATTTTAGAATTTTATATAAATTTTAAAATTTTATATAAACTTTAACATTTTATATAAATTTTAGAATTTTATATAAATTTTAGAATTTTATATAAATTTTAAAATTTTATATAAACTTTAGAATTTTATATACATTTTTGAATTTTATATAAATTTTAGAATTTTATATTAATTTTAGAGTTTTATATAAATTTTAAAAATTTAAATAAGACCGATGTTTCTGAGTAATTACTCAGGGATGGGTACCTTTGTATAAAGTAAATACATAAAACATATCTGAAGCACTATAAAAGTAAGAGTCTAAAAGTGGATTACTTTCAAAGCAACATAAGGATGCTGATGAAGTGGCGGATACAGCTAGTTATGAATAAATTAATTATTTTTCTGACATATTTCATTAGTGTAGAGACACTCAATAAATTTGCAGAGCCAATATAATCCGTTTGATGTAGTGAAACCGACCATTTGGTGGAAATCAAATCCACTACCCCAGACTGATAAGCTACCCGAAGTCTGGTGTTAATTTCAGACTATTGACTTCTCCTATTTTTTTGCCTTTTAATTTTCTTTTAAATTTAAAGACCGCAGCGTCATCTTTAATAAAATCTTTCCAATAAAAAAAAAAGAAGAAAAAAGAAAATAATTCCACATACAGATATTATTTTGAAAACATGATTTCCTTTCTACATTTTATTTTCTACCCAGCAAAGAATTGGTAAAGGCCAAAGCCCAATAGAAACCATAAAGTACAACATTTATGGATCCCAAAGGAATTCATTAAATTCATATGCCTTTTGAATTTTATCAGCCTGAAAATATAACTTTTTCAACCAAAGATGAAATTGTAAAAAAGAAATTATGAAAGACAGACAGACAGACAGAGAAGGCAATGTTGGAATGAGAATAATAAAGAAATTTATACGAGTGTAGAAAAACTAAATTCCTTGGGGTATGTAAACGATTTTCAATTGAAAGACTTAAAATAAAACTAAAGAAAACAGCAAAAACATTTTTTTTAATTGGTTACGATTTTAAAAGGGATTTCTGAAAGAAAATTGTAGCATATATTTGAAAAGCATTCTCGTAAATGGTTCAAAAAATTATTTTTTTTTGTGTTGAATTGATTTAAGAAGTGCTGTGGACATGGCGTTCTAATTTGAGTTTATTTTACAAAATATTTTTTGCTACAAAAATTATAAGGCTATTTAATTGCTGGCATTTAAAAATTTAAATTTTGTGCGATACAATAATATGGTTGTAGCGAATATAAATTATTGCATAATCTAAGGGTCAAATGTTACAGTAGTGTTCTGTAGCTTAGGTAATTAGCACGACCACAGGTAAGTTTATATATAGGCTGGAGTCACCCGGGTTCGTATCTCAGCCGCGCTCATTATCAACATCAATTTTTTTCTGATACTATTCCTTTTTTTATTTAGAGCGCTCTCCTTCTCCTCTATTATAATTATAACATAATTATAATATATAATTATATTCTATAATTATAATCATATAATTATATAATTATATAATTATATAATTATATAATTATATAATTATATAATTATATATAATTATATATTATATAATTATATAATTATAATTTTAATTATAATTATTATAATTATATTTTTATAATTAAGTTTTAACGCTCTAGGTCTTTTTTATAAAAATATTGTAATTAATTTTATTTTTATAATCGACATTTCGCTACATCATTGGGTAGCATCGTCAGGAATTAAAAATAGTTATATAATATTTAATTAAATGAAAAAATTAAAATGATTGAAAAAACTTTTTGTCAATCAAATTTAAAAACTAACATTTCAAAAAGACCTAGAGCGTTAAAACTTAATTATAAAATTATTCAAAAGGTCAAAAATTACAATAATTGTATTATATTTATAATTATATAATTATATAGTTATAATTATACAATATAATTATATATTATAATTATGTTATAATTATAATTATATTATAATTATAACATAATAATTATAATTATAATAATATTAATAATTATAATATAATTATAATTATAATTATAATTATAATTATAATTATAATAATATTAATAATTATAATATAATTATAATAATATTAATAATTATAATATAATTATAATTATATTATATTAATATAAAATAATAATTAATATAAATTAATATAAATAATTAATATAAAATAATTAATATAATAATTATAATTATAATTATAATTGGTGCATTGGTTTTTCGACAATCACTCTTGGATTATTATTCGCCCAAATGTGGCAATTCTGCTTATTGCCGAATCCACTGAGTTGAAAATGTGCCTCATCACTAAAGAAAATTGATCATCCAACGTTATTTGTTATTTCTTGCCACCATTCTGACTATTGACGACGTTTGGAATGATAATAGGCTTTGGTTCTTGAGGCAATTGCATCTTGTAAGCGTGTAAATGCAAGTCTTTATGCATAATGTTCATCAGCGACGAGCGTGAGAGGTGCAATTATTGGGCACGACGACGAGTTGAAATTGAGCAGTAGTTTCTGCAGTACGAGATGTACGAGCATGCACTGGTATTTTCACATCTTCTACAGACCCGGTTTGCTCAAATTTTTGCACGATTTTTCCGATTGTACGCACATTCGGACAATTGAATTGACCGCAAAAAATCACTAAGTGCACGATATGGGTTTTGATTTGAACGCCCATTATCAAAATAAGCCTGAATATCTTTAACGCGTTGCTTTATTGTATATCTTTCCATGATTCAAATTGAGTTAGTCTGAAATTGAGAAATGTCAAATTAAATGCAGAAAAAAACTTGACGTTTAGATGTGGTTCATATTCAACATCGGCCCTTGAAATTTAACCACCATATTTCTTTAACTTAAATTCTCTGTAGGATTTTTTTTAATACTTAAATGTTTTGAAAAACATAAAAAATCCTTAAAAGTATCACTTTGTCGCAACAATAAAATTTTATGTGCCAGTAATTTATGGCCATATTTTATGTCCTGTTTAACAGTCTATTAAAATATAATGGTGTGGGTGATAAACACCTTTATTTTTTATTGTCTACACTGTTTATTGTCTTCACTGTTTTTTAAAGTAGTTGTAGTTTTGATGAAAGTTATACGTAATTTGGAAAATAAAATGTTAAAAACAAACATAAAATAAGATATTATTTTCTTAAAAAAAATTTATTTACAAAAACTTTAAATATATTTTTTTTTTATAAAAATTATAACAAACATCCTTTGTGTGCCTTAGATTTTGTTAATTAGCCACAATATTCTTAATTTATTAGTATTTTCATATTGTTTATGTTTAAAATTATCTTTAAGTTTTAATCTTCTCTAAGCCGATTTCCTTTTTTTTTATTTGCAGTAATTTATTTCATACAACATAATTTTGTATGGCCTAGTTTAAGGCTTAAAAACCACAAACATACAGAGAATGCCACAATAAAATCTTGATTACATTTGATGTTCTGATTAAACAGCATTTAAACAACTTTTTATGACACATCTATTAAAACCTGCCTTTTTTTTGTCATAAACAACATAATATTTTTTTTTCCACATAACTTGTCAGTTAAACTATTTTTTCAAGTATATACTTGTATAAAGCATACTTACAGGCTTTATCAAATTTAATTGTTGAAACATGTTTTGGTTTGCCAATATAGTGGGTTGCACAAAAGCCAAATTATACTTGCATTGTTGTTGTTGTTGTTGTTGTTGTTCTTAAGGTCATTATAAAAAGGAGAAGAAAAAATATAAAATAAAAAATTATGACATAAAATGATTTTGTTCACTTTTAAGAGTCTGCTAAAAGGAAAACTACAGTCTAAAAGTATGCTTGTGTAAGAAGACACATTTTTTTTATTGCCTAAGAAAGGGCAATGTTTTCTTTACAAAAGCAAAGCATAAAAAATAATGGTTGATAAATGTTAAATAAAAATAGAAAATACTGTAGATTTAATATGCGGTCGATTAAAGCAGCCTCTATGCAACTGTATTGGTAAAATGACGAAAATATAAAAGCAAAAGGGAAATAAACATTTTTTTTTATTACATTTTATTTAGTAAAATTTTATATTTTTACAAGCTCCGAATATCATTTCATAACTTTGTTTGATAAATCTTTTACAAATTCACTTTAGTTATTTCAGCAGATCCTTAAATCTACTCTAAACTACTTTATGGCTTATCTGTAAATAAATGCAAAACAAAACAGGACAAAAATATTGAAGACATAATCATGTAAAGTGATACAAAGGGAGTGATGGAAATGATATTTATACATACGTTTGAATGTTGAAATAAAAAAAAAAAAATTAAATGTTAAACATTAAATAATGGCAATAGGAAAATTTTCTCAGGGGGAATTAACGTTTAAATAAAAATATTTATAAAATTTGAGATTATAATTAAAAAATTATATGCATTTTATATTTAATAAATATTTATTACATATTACTTATTAAATATTTTGCGTATTTTTTTCTTCATTCTATTGAAATATTTAATAAAAATAAATAAAAATTTAATTGGATATTTAATAGCACTGTTAACAGTTTTATATGATTTATTATCAAAATAAAATAAAATAAAAATTTAATATTTATCGTTTTAATTTTTATTTTAGAAAATCCGAAAAACGCTTATAAAACCGTGGTAAAACTAGGAAAATAATTTAGATTAACAATATGAATGTAGAAATGTGTTATTAATAACCGAGAAAAATTTCAAAGAATTTAAACAAAAATCAAAAAAGCTTCCCATATATCCTTTTTAATATCCACAAAAAAAAAAACTGATAGGAAAATAATTCCGGTTAACAATATGAATGTAGAAATGTGTTGTTAATAATCAAGCAAAATTTCAAAGAAATTAAATAAAAATTAAAAAAGTTCCCCATATATCCTTTTTTATATCCACAAAAAAAAAAAACTGATAGGAAAATAATTCCGGTTAGCAATATGAATGTAGAAATGTGTTGTTAATAATCAAGCAAAATTTCACAGAATTTAAATAAAAATTAATAAAGCTCCCCATATATCCTTTTTTACATTCACAAAAAAAAACTGATAGAAAATAATTCCGGTTAACAATATGAATGAAGAAATGTGTTGTTAATAATCAAGCAAAATTTAAAAGAATTTAAATAAAAATTAATAAAGCTCCCCATATATCCTTTTTTATATCCACACAAAAAACTGATAGGAAAATAATTCCGGTTAACCATATGAATGTAGAAATATGTTATTAATAACCGAGAAAAATTTTAAAGAATTTAAACAAAAATCAAGAAAGCTCCCCATACATCCTTTTTTACATTAACAAAAAAAAAACTGATAGAAAATAATTCCGGTTAACAATATGAATGTAGAAATGTGTTGTTAATAATCAAGCAAAATTTCACAGAATTTAAATAAAAATTAAAAAAGCTCCCCATATATCCTTTTTTACATCCACAAAAAAAAAAACTGATAGGAAAATAATTCCGGGTAACCATATTAATGTAGAAATATGTTATTAATAACTGAAAAAAATTTCAAAGAATTCAAACAAAAATCAAGAAAGCTCCCCATACATCCTTTTTTACATACAAAAAAAAAAAATGGCTAGAAAAATAATTCCGGTTAACAATATGAATGTAGAAATGTGTTGTTAATAATCAAGCAAAATTTCACAGAATTTAAATAAAAATTAAAAAAGCTCCCCATATATCCTTTTTTATATCCACAAAAAAAACTGATAGGAAAATAATTCCGGTTAACCATATGAATGTAGAAATGTGTTATTAATAACCGAGAAAAATTTTAAAGAATTTAAACAAAAATCAAGAAAGCTCCCCATACATCCTTTTTTACATCCACAAAAAAAATCGCTAAATAAACAAAATTGCAAGTAAAAAAAGTTAATGAAGGTATGATAATTTATTTAAACAATTATTATATTTAAACTGCCTATTAAATATAGAACAAAAATATACAGCAAGTGTTAATGTTAAAAAAAAGAACAAGTAAAAGTGCTACATTCGGCCTTGCCGAATCTTCTATACCTTTAACCACGTTGACTTTATTTATACAGACATGTACAGCATTAGCCATAATGAAAACAAATTCTGTTGGCTACAATTGTCGCCGTGTTATCAGCCACTTAATAATATTGAAGACGACAGCTAAATCGTAAACTCTGACATTGTTGTAGAAATACTTATTTTGCTTTTAAAAAATTAAATAACTTTTTCCAAAAATTATAAATATTTCCTCCAAAAACTTTTTGTTTGTACACGAATTTGTAATTTATAATTTTGTGACATTTTCTTTTGTTGAATAAAATAGAAATTAGCCTAAGTTGAAGACAGCCAGAACGGTGGTCGTGTGTGTAGCCATGTAGCTTTGTGGACTTCAAAATAATCGTTTACCTATAAATGTGTGTATTTTATTTTTGACAGTTTGTAGTCGGTATCGTGATATTGTCTATGTGTTTAATGCATCTAGGTTTTAACACAAAGATCTCATCTATTTAAAAATTTATTATTTTCATTAAAATATTGAGTGTTTTTTTAATTTTTCGAAAATTGTTTGCAAAAATATTATTTTGAATTTTTTTTTGTAAAATGTTATTCGAAAATTTTTTGGAAAATTTTTTAAAAAATGTTTTTCGAAAATTTGTCTGTAAAAATAGTTTTTTGAAAATTTTTTGTTTATTTTATTGAATTTTTTTTTAATTTAGGATCTTCCTACAATCTATATTGAGTTAGAATGGTAAGGAAAAAGCAAAAAAAAATTTCCTCATATTGACTCCTCCATGCTCCTCATTGCTCCTGTTTACCAGTGGGCTCCCTGTGGCTTCATTGGCTACCTCAATGTATCTATAAAGGTTTTAAATACAAATCAAAGCAGAAAAGCCCTACCAAACTAAAAACAAATAAAAATTACCCCTCGCAGGGGGTTATTGATCCCCCGAGGTCTGTACGAACTTCTTGCGGTCTACCTGCCGCGGTCTAATATTTATTTGACAAAAAAAGCAAAAGAGAATCATTAAAACCGATAAAAATGAAAAAAAAACGTGAAAAAAATATAGGTGGGCGTGGTTTTTGGCCTGCAGCCTCCAAAGGAATGATCCGATGATGCTGTATTGCAATTCGAAATTTTTCGAAACTATGCCTGGTAGATTGGTGTGCTTAAATTTTTTGTATCTCTTCGGGTGCCTTGGCAACTGACTGATTACCACCCGAACACGGACAGACGGACATCGCTTAATCAACTTATCTATGTATAAGGATCCAGAATACATATGCTTTATGGGGTCGCAAATGAATATTGTAGAAATTACACACTGACTGACTTTTATATACCCTTTCCGCCTATGGTGAAGGGTATAAAAAAATATGTATGATTTGCAAAAAATAAAATACATTTATAATTTGTAAATTTATTCAAGCAGTCAGGACTAAGAATATAATAACAATAATAATAATAATAATAATAATAATAATAATAATAATAATAATAATAATAATAATAATAATAATAATAATAATAATAATCACAAAACTTTAGAAAATTTAGAATTTAGTTTAAAAGAAAAGTTTATTTAATATCACAACTCCTACTTTTTATCTTTTTAGCTTTTGCCCCTAAAACTATGCAATTAAAAATGCTCACAGTGTTATCTGAAATATGTAAAATAAATGTTAAAAATGTTTTCTTCGTTTCATACACAACTTAGGCTGTAGATTAAGCACAAAACAAAGTATTGGCAATGAAATAATAAATGAAGTGAGACAGTTTTAAGTGCAATGAAGTTTAAGGAATAGTCTATTTTAAGGGGAAATTCAAGAAAACAAAATAGAAATCTTGCCTAACGTTGTTAGTGAAGAGATTTTGTTTTTCTTTTACAGTATAAAGCATTTTCCTAGCTGACTTCTTGTTTACATTTGTCTGTACTCTTTTTGTATGCACGGCATACTTTTAGGCTGGATGCCAAAACTAACAATTAAATAAAGATAAAGTCAAAAAATTCGATATTTTTTTTTTTTTTTTTGTAAGGAAATTAAAAATTAACAAACAACTGTAAAGATTTTTATGTAAATAAAGAAAAAAATATGTGATAATAAAAGCAAGGTCAAAGACGTTTTGTTTTATACAAACAAAAAGGCTTTAAATTTTATTAATTTACAATAAAAACTCAAATTGAAGTGAACTTAAATTTGTTTTATTGTGTTATTATAATCTTATAGAATATATGTTTTGTGCATATTAAGATCCTGCATATTATATAATAACTGATCCTATACATATAGTGTTTTTTATAAAAATAAAAAAAATCTAAGCATACTTTTAGGATTTGCTCTTAATTTATTTTATTTAGCAAAAATTTTATAAAAATGACTGCAATTAAATTTATTTCTTAACAATGTTCAGACAGCATACTTTTGGGATCAATTTCATTTTATATAATAATTGCTCCTTTACATAACGTAAAGGGTAGTTAAATTTTAAGGGCCGATATTCATTTTGAATAAAATACAAATTATTCCGGAATTTATTGTCATTTCTTTTTATTTTGATAATATTGGGGTATGGTTCAATTATGTAAGGAACAAAATATCGGCCTCATGGCCGCCGCGACCTCAGCGGCACACCTCCACCCGATGCTGCAGATTTTCGATGATGCTGATGCATATTTAAGGTTCTATGCCGTTAATGTTCCGAATTATCTCATCCTTTAGCTCTTGAATTGTTGCTGGCTTATCAACGTATACCTTTTCTTTCAAATAACCTCAAAGAAAGAAGTCCAACGGTGTCAATGTCACATGATTTTGGCGGCCAATTGATATCGCCACCACGTGAGATAACACGGCCACTGAATTTGTCGCGCAAAAGAGCTATTGTTTCGTTAGGTGTGTGGAAAGTGATACCGTCCTGTTGAAGCCACATATCGTCCACATTCATATCTTCCAATTCGGGCCATTAAGAGTTCGGTATCATATCACGATAGCGAACACCATTCACAATAACTGCCTGACCTCATATTGGTAATAATACGGCACGATGATGCCGCCAGCCCATAAACTGCGCACCCAACAGTCACTCTTTGTGGGTGCATTGGTTTTTCGACAACCACACTCTTTGCTTTATCATTCGCCCAAATGCGGCAATTCTGCTTATTGACGAATCCACTGAGGTGAAACTGTGCCTCATAACTAAAGATGTTTTTTTTTCGAAAACTGATCAACCAACGTTGCCGTTTCTTGTCACCATTGTGACCATTGAAGACATTTGGAATGATAAAGAAGCTTTAGTTCTTGAGTCAATTGCACCTTGTAAGCGTGTAAATGCCAGTCTTTATGCATAATGTTCATCAATGACGAGCGTGATAGGCGCAATTGTTGCGCACGACGACGAGTTGAGGTTGACGGCTCTTCAGCCACACTATCGCGAACAGCAGCTACATTTTCTGCAGTACGAGCTGTACGAGCATGCACTGTTGTTTTCACATCTCCTACAGACCCGGTTTGCTCAAATTTATGCACCATATTTCCACTTGCACGCACATTTGGACGATTAAATTGACCGAAAAAATCACGAAGTACACGATATGCATTTAATTTGAACGCCCAGTTTCATAATAAGCCTGAATAACTTTAACGCGTTGCTCGATTGTGTATTTTTCCATGGTTCAAATTAAGTTTGAGTCTAATATTGAGAAATATCAAATTTGCAATGTCAGACTTATTCCCAGATTTATGTAGAGCGATGATATACGAGTCACGCCAAAGCAAAGGAAAGTATCCAAGTCTAATCGAAGAATTAAACAATAATGTTAGAAGAGCAACTAGTGACTCTGAACAACGATTTAAAATGCAACTTGGCACCCCATCAGGACCATGATTAAATGACATTTTCAGAGCCTTCAAGCCATTAAATATATCCTTACTATTTAAAGTAGGAAAGGAAGATATTGAAAAGATTAGTTTTTCTTGTAAGATTTGATTGAAATTTATATATTAAGTTTTTAATAAAAAAATGTTATTTCTATTTCGCTTAACTTCTTTAAACTACTTATTTTTCGGAATTAAAATTTGTAGCATACTTTTTGGTTTTAGTCGTAATAACCTTAGTTATCTACCATTAAAAAAAAAAAAGCTGCAACTAAAAACGTTTGCACACTTTTAGGCTGCCATTCAATTTAATCATTAACAACATCAATAAAGCATACTTATAGAATCAATAACTTACCACTGCTTTTACCAAAACCAAAGTACATAATTTATGAAGCACATTATGTCTGGTTCATTTAACCCAGTAAAGCAATAATAAGCTGTGCAAATCTTGTGGTAGCTAAGAGTGGATTATATTTAATACAGTTGCGTTTAGGGTCTTTATCAATTCATTTGCAAACTTATGTATATTTCTCGATTTAAATACTACACATAAATAGTTTTTGTTTAAGTGGCTTTGCAAAACAATCAAACTGATAAATCGAATAATTTGTAATTTATGGCAAAGAAATAAAATAAAAAAGAAAAAACAAAGAGAAACAAAAACTAACTTAAATTTAATATTAACAAATCAGTACTTAAGGCTCTTCTATGTAGCAAACATTTATTGTATATGTATGCGTGTTTCCCTTACACCAGCAGCGGGATATGTCTTTTTACATTGTTAATTTTCATGTTTTACACAATGTTTCTTAGTTTTTCATCAAAACCATAAATCACTTCATTTGAAACCGCCATAGAAATCAGACACTCGCATAACAGCTACAACGACAACGACAACGACAACTTAAAACTGTTTTTGTTTTGTTTTGCTATTTTCGAATCTGTGTGCTTTGTTTTATCGCGCATATTTCAAAAGGCAATAGAACAACAAAACTGAATAAAAAAAAAGTTCTACATTTCCGGATCTCTTATAGTTCGTTGCTATACATGGTGGCACCACAATTTATGCATATGCCGAAATCTATGCGTGTCTACATGTTTCAACTGACTGTGTTATAAATCAGATTTATGCAGCTTTTAGTTTGAAAATTTTTCCTTTAAAAATTGTTAAGTATTCCTGGAAAATATTTCCTCAAAATACAATAAATTAATTCATTTAAAGAAAAATGTTTAAGGATAATTTTGTAGATACCCTGGTACACCTGTTACGCTAGTCTATTAGTCTAGCAGCTGATATTTGTGTTACATAAAGTCTACTATTTAAAAATCTATATACTTATATC
The DNA here is from genome assembly GCA_949628195.1 of Phasia obesa. Classification (NCBI taxonomy): domain Eukaryota; kingdom Metazoa; phylum Arthropoda; class Insecta; order Diptera; family Tachinidae; genus Phasia; species Phasia obesa. The sequence goes on from OX451218.1 coordinate 8,367,904, forward strand.
GGATGATTACATTTTAGGAGATGATGTTGAATGTGAACCACGACTAAACTCAATTTGAACCATGGAAAGATACAAAATCGAGCAACGCGTTAAAGTTATTCAGTCTTATTATAAAAATGGGCGTTCAAATCCAAATGCATATCGAGCACTTCGTGACTTTTTGCGGTCAATTTAAAAGTCCAAATGTGCGTGCGATCGGAAAAATAGTGCAAAAATTTGAGCAAACCGGGTCTGTAGGAGATGTGAAAATACCAGTAAATGCTAGTAAAGCTCGTACTGCAGAAAATATTGCTGCTGTTCGCGATAGTGTGGCCGGAAGAGCCGTCCACCTCAACTCGTCGTCGTGCCCAACACTGCCAGCTCTCACGCTCGTCGTTGATGAACATTATGCATAAAGACTTGCATTTACACGCTTACAAGGTGCAGCTGACTCAAGAACTAAGGCCTCTTGATCATTCCAAACGTCGTCAATGGTCAGAATGGTGGCAAGAAATGGCAACGATGGATGATAAATTTTCGAAAAAAAATCGTCTTTAGTGATGAGGCTCATTTTCACCTCAGTGGATTCGTCAATAAGCAGAATTGCCGCATTTGGGCGAATGATAATCCAAAGAGTGTGGTTGTCGAAAAACCAATGCACCCAAAAAGAGTGACTGTTGGCTGCGCAGTTTATGGGCTGGCGGCATCATCGGGCCGTATTATTTACAATATGAGCCCGGCCAGGCAGTTACTGTGAATGGTGATCACTATCGTAACACGATAATGAACTTTTTATAGCCCGAATTGGAAGATATGGATGTGGACGATATGTGGTGTCAACAGGACGGTACCACTTGCCATACACAGCTAACGAAACAATGACTCTTTTGGGCGACAAATTCAAATTCAATGGCCGTGTTGTCTCACGTGGTGGCGATGCCAATTAATCGCCAAGATCATGTGATTTGACGCCGCTGGACTTCTTTCTTTGGGGTTATTTGAAAGGAAAGGTGTACGTCGATAAGCCAGCAACACTTCAATAGCTAAAAGATGAGATAATTCGGCACATTAACAACGGCATAGAACCTCAATTATGCCTCAGCGTCATCGAAAATTTGCAGTATCGGATGGAGGTGTGCCGTCGCGGCGGCCATTTGACCGATATTTTGTTTCATACATAATTGAACCATACCAATATTATCAAAATAAAAATAAATGACCATAAATTCCTAAATAATTTGTGTTTTATTCAAAATCAACATCGGCCCCTAAAATTTAAAATACAAAATTTAAAGCTTTTTTCATAAAGAATTTAGTTTTAAACTGACTTAGGGTTTGTTAGGTTTAGCTGGTAGCTTCACTGGAGTGCTATTTACTGATCCCTTTGTGTTACATGTGAAGTAAAAGAAAATAAAGAGGAAAATAATATATAGAGAGAAAAGGGAAAGGAGAAAGTTTAAATAGAAAAGAGAAGGATGTAAGAGAAGAGGATGATGGCCGCATCAACTGGGAATGGGCTAGAAAACCAACCGCAACTCCTTAAACAGAAACTAGTTCTACTTAGTTGTAGTAATGAAACATTAGATAGGCTCTCAAAATAACGGTTCCAAGAAGCTGAAGATGATATTCTACAGGGCACGGCATAGATAGAGGAGATATATGCGATAGTTTCTTCCTCTTCCTGATTTTGACAGCTTCTTTTTAGGGGACACCCATACTTCTACTTCATTGATTTCAAACAAGCAATGTCCAGTGACTGTAGCTACTCTAGCCTATCTAGTTGCATCTTCGGTATTCGTAGTAATACAGCCTTCTGTGCTGATTTAATGAATGCGCCTCATTGTCCTTGCAGCCAGATAGGCTAACTCGTTAGACCATCTGACCTAGCCTAGATCATACGTAGCATCGTTAATGCATTGTTGCAAATTGATTAAGTCATATTTCCTTTTTTAATTTACCCAGAGGCTAATGATAGTGTGCTAGTCTACTAGTCTATAAGTTGTGGATTAAGTAACCATATTCCCAACAAATCAATCACTACAACGATAAAAAGGTGTTCGTTACGTTACCGCTGCTCAGTAAATTAAGTTGGAATATAATTTGTAATTATATTGTAATATTTAATAAATTGATAGCTTTGCTTTAGAATAAAAAGGCTGTGTTCAGTAATCTGTGCGCCCGTCTGTAATAGGACTTTATATACTGCACCGTACTTGGAAGACACTTAAGGTTTTCACAGAAGGATGTGCAATAATGACCGTTGTAATAACGAATAAAAACAGAGAGGTGCCAAAAATTACACCTTTCTGTCGTAGACCCATAGTGTTCATTATGATGCCCTTCACCTAGCAAAACTGAAGAAAAAAAAAAAAACATTTGAGTCCTGCTATCTGTCGATCATCATCACGACATCTTTCAGTTTACACCGAGCAATGTCGCTAGCCATCTAAGTATCGGTCTTCTAAAACCAGGCAGTGATTACAGAATGTGCTCATCCAACTCTTTTTCGCCTGTGCTTATCCTACAGAAATCCGATGAACCGGTAACCGATCAACTGGTTCTGGACGTAATGGCGCAATTGATTGTGACCTCGAACAACTCCTAGAACTTTGCTGTTCAAACCCAAAAGCAGTTTAGTTTTTGCCACGTGACATTTTTGCTAGGAAACTCTGCAATTCTCCCTAGATTTTCAGGACTGATTAGTAACTGGATAGTAGCAGTTAGAGGGAAGACTACAGTAGTGACTAATTGTGGCTAAGGTAAGGTTTTACTCTTCCACAATTAATCTCCTAAGAGTCCAATATTGCAAGTTTGTCGCCGATTTCTTTGCCCTTAACATTGCAAAGTTACGGTATCCAAACCAGTCTTACTCTTTACCTGTCTGTTAGCACAATAAGAGCCTTTTTGCAATCGCCTGATATGATACAGTGTCCTTTCAAGGATATATATGCGCTATTTAGCTGTTGACGTACAGGCTGATAGGATACCAATTCGGTGATTTTCAGGTCAACAGGATATATACTCCTACTTACTTAGAGATATAATTTTTACAATATTTTCTTAATCCCAACGTTTGTACTGCGCCTCAAGCTGACAGGGACTTTAGCAACAATAAGTTAAGTATATTTATTGCTTGCATTAAAAAAATATATATAGAATCCATTGCGTATGCCAAATACTCCGTGGCTTTTTTAAAGAAAATTTTAAGAAAACGGGAAATTTTCATTTTCAAAAATAAAATAATATTTTGGATTTTCTGGATCTCTATAGCCTGTTCAGCCTTTTTCACATGCCATTAACCATAAGGAACTTTCATAAAAATTTACAGGATTCCTCTTTAAATAATCTGTATTCCTTAATGAATTATAATTTGTTTTCTGTTATGTCTGCTTTGTACACTTGAAAATTTATTGTTTAACAGAAATTTAATTCTACTTTTAAACAGAAAATAATTAAAATTAGTCATTTTTATTTTTATTTATATTTTATTTTATACTTCTTTAGTAAGTCCTTCAACACGGAAAAGGAGTCTGCAAACCACTTTCTGAAGCCATTTATAAACGTTGTTACAAAAAAGTCCTTTTCATTATAAATATATATACTCGTACATGTCATTAAAAATTTTATGAAAATTCTTATTTAAAACACCTTGATTGATGTCGTGTCATTATGCCTTAAGATAGGCTGTGGAAAAAAAGTTAATTTGTTTTTTTTTCCATTATACGTTTTTGCCAGTTCAGTTGGTTTTGATATTTAAAATGATTTTCATGTAGAGTAAAGAGAAGAAATACACTTTATTAAACCTTAAAGCAAATTTGTCAAAAGGTATAATGTTTTAAGTTTGTATGGACCTTAACATACGTTAGGTTAATTTATTTCATTTTTAAATTTATATTATAGCCTTATTAACTTGGCCATATATTACAAGGTTTATTTTCTTTTTTTCATATTTATCTGCATGTGTTAAGACTTGCTGTTGAATTGTTTAATTTTTTATGCGTTTGTGCCGCAAGGTTGATTTATTATTGAAAGCATAATTCAAGGGGCTAAAATACATACGCATTAATCACCAATAATTGTAAAGCAGTGTTAAAATATTTTATACATGACAGAAAGCATAAATAAAGTGTTTTGCAAACTTTAAGATTTAATTAAAATTTTTTATAGAAATATCTCTCCATAAATTGTTAGCTGTTATAATTTATATGAGTTTCATTTCTACTTATAATGCTGTTAAAAGAGCTTGGAAAATGTGCATATACAAATACTCTGCGAAATACAAGAAACCAAAATTGATTATAAGACTAAATACAGCTTTAAGAGCATAGGCTGCACAGGGTCTCAGCTTCTCAATAATGGCGTTCATAGTATCTCTTACGAATATGTGAAAACCTATTGAAACTATCGAAATCAAACAACGATAATTGCTTATAATAAAACCAAAATTAAAAGCAGGATGGATTTATTTTATATAAAATGTCTTCTTACAACACGTCAAGTCTGTTATAGTTTTCAAATACAAAAACGGTCTAGCGAATTTTTATTTTTTTTAACAACTGGTCATATATCCTTTTTTTGTTATTTGTATATTTATTTATTTTTAAATTTTATAACCAAGGAGTAAGAAAGGCGGCTTTAATTTTAAGTAACCACGTTTACAGAACATAAAAATATTATTATTGTAGAGGGAATATCGAAGCAGAACACTAATTTAATGGTTCCCTTTTTTAATCCTCTTGACTTTCAGACTGTCGACTGCTAACTATCGGCCTTCTTTCTCATGAAGGAGTCTTTAGTAACTGCTAGCATTTGTGAAAAAGGCTTAGTTCCCCCATGACATCTTCATTTAACAAGTATCTTATACTAGCCATTCATACACAATGTGCACCGTCTCAACCTCCTCTGTAAGTATCATCTCGATCATCATCTTCTATTTTCATCTGGGCAATTATCCAGCTTTATGCACTTCTATTATATCTGAGCACCTTACTGATCTTCCTGCCAAGGGGCTCTTTAGACACCATTCTATCCTGCCTATAGGAGCCTGTAGTCTGTAGTAGCCTCCCTCCATCTTTTCAGATTTAGTGAGCTGAGCCATTTTTAGACCTTCGCTCTCATTAGGCCATTTCCCAGTACTACTCTAGGTTCTGAGCCACAGAAATTCAAAGTAGATCCTTTTTTGCTAGTTGATCTGTTGTTTTATTTTCAGTTGTGTTCTTTAAGCCACATCAACGGACGTAAAAATATGTATTGCTTTTATATTTATATATATGTATATGTTGAGTTCAGCCAATTTTTAATTCTCTCAGCACCAAGCTAAATATATATTTTTAAATTGTTTTAAATTAGGAAAATGATGTTAAATATGTAAAAAAAATAATTTTGGAAAATATTTTATAAAAAGTAAGGCACATTTAAATTTTTCTCAATTTTGTTTTTCATCGCAGGACGTAGAATGTATTGGTGTTTTTAAAAAACTTATTACTTTTGTAAAATTTTTAATTTTTAAAAGACCTGTCTATATATCCTTTTTTATGCATATACATATATAAACATATTGTGCAAATTAACTGTTTTTTATATTCTAAATACTTAAATCTTTTCTCTCAACCGTTATCGTCGAGTCTGTGTGCTTTAATTTGCGTTCGCATCACGTAAAAACTACTGGCTGGATATTAACAAAATTTTGTTAGGAGGTACCTTAGCATTCTGATTCCAATATAGGATACTTTTTTCTGTAAATATATTTCATTTGCAAAATAAAGCGGAGAAAAAGCAGTGTAAGTACGCAATTTTCGGTTTAAAGGTACTGAAAATTTCGGTTTTTCAACACGTTTATATTCAACATTATTTTTACTTTGTGGAATAAGATTCTTATTAAAATATTTTAAACACCTCTTACAGAGGTTTACAATAATTTTTTGAGTTTTAGAATTTTTTATAAATTTTAGAATTTCATCCAGGGATGAGTATAACAATAAGTTGCAACAAATCACTATTTACTTAATTTTTTCCTGATGAAACAATAAATAATATTTAATAAAACAAAAAGAGAGTTTTTTTAATAAAAAGGATTTACCTCCATCCCAAATAAAAATAATTTTGTAACAAATATTTTAGCACTAGTAAGGTTAAGGTAGTTGGTAGCTGTGCCGAGAACCTAAATGGCTAGTTAGTGGCTAAAGAGGACTAGTCATTAACTTCTCCCCTAATCCAGGGTGGAACAGCATACGCCAAGAATGCGTGCTTAAGAGGGTGCTTGGCCTAACCCATGCATAAGGAGCTCTGGGTGGGTGGCCTCGCAAGGGGTGAACTGGTTAATTTCTGAAGGTTCTCCTATGGCGTTGAACCGGTATATTGCGATAGCGATGGACAAGGAAGTCTCGTTAGAGATGGAGAGGTTAATCCCTTAAGGAACTCCGGTTGCCACTTGCCAAGGGAGAATATCGAAAGAGAATGACAAAGAAACCTCGCAAGGGGTGGACTGGTCAGTCTGTGAAGATACTCCGGCGGCTATGGAGGTAAATGTGGATTAATTGGACGCACCTGGCCCTGTGGGCTTAGGCAAATCCTTTTGGACAGCAGGCACCTCAAAACATTTCTTCAACGTCGATTCGGAGTCTCTACAGCTTCTGCCTAAAAGTGTGAGGCAGAGACAGAGGCTGAAGAGGGAGACGGGGAAAGGAAAGAGGCAGAGACAGCAGCGCACATTGTGTGTGAATGTCCAGCAATGGCTAGCATAAGATTTAGAACCACGGGTGGATGCCATGAGGGACCTGAGCCCTGAACAAATGCGATATATATATATATCAATTACTAGAGACTGTATGATGAGAACGAAGGCCGACAGTTACCAGCCGACAGTCTGAAATTACTAAAGTCAAGATTAGAGGTGACTCAATGTAAGTAGGTTTTCGTAAATTACATTTCGGTTGCCTGTAATCACAGAGGACGGAAGGGGGTCGAAAAGGGTCCCATTATGGAAGGGACCCATATTTATGAATATACGTTTTTTTTGTTTAATTTTTAAGCTTAAACCATTTTTTCCGCATATATATACAAAAATATTGTACAATTAATTGATTTTTGCATTTTAAATATTTAAGAATTAAATGTTTTATCCAACCATTATTATTTATAAGTTTTGGAGACAAAAAAAAAAATATTTTTTGGTTAGTTTCGTTTAAAATATTTATATATTTTTATTTAATATTTTAATACTGATTTTAATCTGAATTTTTTATAAATTTTGAAACAGAATTTTTCTTTAAAACATTTTTATTCACAAGAACCTCCTTTTCCCCTGCATCGCATTTTGATTACTCGAAATCAAATGCCATCACGTAATTCGTTTTTCCATTACTTTATTCTTCTATTCTAGTGTATATTTTTACAAAAAACAAAAAAAAAATAAAATAAAATATTGCTTAAATAAATTTTGTGCTAAAATAATATCACAACCATTGTTTTTTTATTTTTTCGTTGGAAGATATAAATCCAATAAAAATAACTTGCATTTTTAGCCAATCTTTTAAATTCCTAAACGCACGCGTCAACATACTACGTTTAAAGTAAATATGCAAATCATTTATTTCTTTATTTTTTTTTTACATTTTTTTTAACAAAAAAAAAAAAAAAAAAACAAAACGAATAATAAAAAAATACATATGAAAAATATATGAAAAAATTGCATATCATAGCACTCACTCAAGCATATGATTTGGTTATAAATGCTTGCGTTTATTTTGTTCAAAATCCAAAGTAATATTCTTCAAGAGAATATTTGTACTTTTTTCTTAATAGTATCTTTTGGTCAGTATCCTATGTTATGTTGTAACAAAAAAAGTATGGAGTCTCTTTACTAGTCTGGTACTGTTTTGCCTAGAGTCAAGTTTATAATATAATTTTTTGTTCTTTATAATCTAGTCTATAGACTGACTCTATGGATAAGGCTATAGTCGGGTCCTTAGTCCGGTATATATTTAATATTTAATTTATTCTACTGGATTAGAAGGGAAATTATAGAAAATTTCATAAACCTGCTACGTTGTAAGTAGCACTGCCAGAGAAAAATATTCGGCAATTGCAAGGTGGTGTGGGCGTTAAGATTATTAAGTGACAGCTGAACGACTCCCTGTATGATGTAATCAATTAACGACTTTTAATTGTGCGGCTACAGTCTCTAGGTTTATCAATAATAATAAAATCGTCAAAAAGAAGAGTAGTTAATTATTAGACTGAGGGATAGAAACTGAAGGATAAAAATCTTTTCATATCAAAAGGGACGCCAGGAGAGTTTTTCAGGCAGATATTTTGGCAATAAACAATTTTACATATTAGTTGACCGAAAATCTATATACATATAATAAAATAGTAACTCATTTCCTGTCTGCCTTTATGTCTGTCTTTTTATTTGTGTTCGCATCACGTAAAAACTACTTAATGGATTTTAACAAAATTTTTTTGAGGAGGTACCTTAGTATCCTGATTCAAATATAGGATACTTTTCTTACGCAAAAATATCTTCTTTCCAAGAGAAAGTGGAGAAAAAGCAGTGAAAGTACGCCGATTTTTTTTAATGATTTAAAGGTACTGCATACTTTAAGGCATTTTTTTGAAGCAGTATATTTTAAACACAGTTGAACAATATTTATAGTATTTGAATTGTATTTTTACTTTGTGGAATTACATTGATATTAAAATTTTTGAAAAACCTGTTACAGAGCTTTACAATAATTTTCAGAATTTTATATAAATTTTAGAATTTTTAGAATTTTTAGAATTTTTAGAATTTTTAGAATTTTTAGAATTTTATATAAATTTTAGGGATGGGTAACTTTGTATAAAGTAAAGAGTCTTAAAATTTGATGAGGATTACTTTCTAAGCAAAATGGAACAAAATATTGTCAGGACGTACACAACGTGTTATGGGCACAGCCAGTTAAAGTATCGGGTTGTTAAATTTTAAGGCTCGATGTTGAATGTGAACCACACCTAAACGTCAAGTTTTCTTCGGCATTTAATTTGATATTTCTCAATATTAGACTCAAACTCAATTTGAACCATGGAAAGATACACAATCGAGCAGCGCCTTAAAGTTATTCAGGTCTATTATTAAAATTTTTTAAAAAATTTTTGTCGAAAATTTTTCTTTAAAAATGTGTTTTGAAAATGTTTTGTAAATATTTAAAAAAAAAAATCTTTTAAATTTTTTTTAAAAATTTTTTAAAAAAATTATAATGATTTTTTTTTTTAATTTAGGACCTTTCTGCAATCTGTATTGGGTTAGAATGGTTAGACTAAATAAAAAAAACCTTAAACAAATTCCTCATAGCCACCCTCCAAAATATTTTTTGGAAAATATTTTGTAAAATTTTATTCGAAAATTTTTTTTTGGAAAATTATTTAAAAATTTTTTGTTGAAAATTTTTTCTGCAAAAATGTCTTTTTGAAAATGCTTTGTAAATATTAAAAAAAATCTTTTAAGTTTTTTTTCAAAAAATTTTTTTTTAATTTTTTTTATTTGTTTTTTAAATTTTAATAAAATTTTTTTTTTTATTTAGGACCTGTCTGAGTTAGAATGGTTAGACTAAATCAAAAAAAAAAAAACCTTAAAAAAATTCCTCATAGCCCCCTCCGCCCCACATGTGCCTTTTAACTGCCCCTATTTACCAGTGGGCACCCTGTGGGTTCACTGGCTACCTCTATATGTATTGCTTTCTATAAAGGTCTTTAATACAAATCAAAGCAGAAAAACCCTACCAACCTAAAAACAAACAAAAATCGCCCTTTGCAGGGGGTTATTGATCCCCCGAGATCTCTATGCACTCCTTGCGATATAACTATCGCGTTCTAATATTTATTTGACAAAAAAAAAATCAAATGAGAATCATTTAAGCCGAAAAAACTGATAAAAACGCGAAAAAAATATAGCTGGGTGTGATTTTTGGCCCGCAGCCTCCAAAGAAATGATCCGATGTTGCTGAATTGCAATCCCGAAATTTTCGAACCTATGCCTGCCAGATTGGTGGGCTTAAATTTTTTGTATCTCTTCTGTTACCTTAGCAAACGACATTTTAGCGTCAACACGGACAGACGGATAGACGGGCATACGGACATCGCTCAATCAACTTCTCTATTTACGGGGTCGGAAATTAATATTGTAGAAATTACACACGGAATGACAAACTTATATATACCCTTTCCACCTGTGTGTGAAGTATATAACAAAATTACAATTTATATTAAACGTTTAATAATTCTGCATTCTTCTCCCTTTTTGTTTATTACCAGATTTTTTTATTTTATAAAGTCTTTTAGGATTATTTTCCAATTTGGATTTTTAAATCGTTTAATACAGTGATATTCCATTTTTTTTTTATATTTTTAAATGTCCTTGTTACTGTTATTAAATGAAGTTATTTCTGCCGTAAATAAGTTTTTAATGCCACCAAAATTACTTGCAGCTCTATAGATTAAGAAAATCGCAAAATTTCTACTTTAAACTTGAGTTGTGATGGTTGTGTGTATATTATTTATAGAAAAAAGCTTTTGTTGCAATTTTATACTCCAGTCCCAAATATCAACGTTTTATACGAATTTTAAAGGTTTCAATTTTATTTAACAGTAATTGTTTGTAAGCAAAATTTCTAGTTTATTTTTGTTTGTAAACCAGTTTAATTTTTCATTATTACATATTTTGTAATTATTTTTTTTTTCAATTGTATAACGATATTGTTAGGTAGAGATATGGGAATTTAGACTCTTGGTATTTTGGTATTTTGATTATAATTTCTGGGCTCTTAAATACAATTGAATTAAATTGTAAATGGTTGGTTAAATGCTTTTTATAACAAGAGTGTCTTTCCTTTTTAATTGTTATTCATTTAAGAGAGAGGGAGAATGAATCCCTTAGTAAATAATTAGATAACAAAATTACTGAAAAATATATGTTAGAGTTTTTTATTTTATGTATTTGAAGCAAAAAGCCTTAGGAGTTTTTTATTACAGATATTGCAGCAGTAAAAAATGGAATGTGCTTTAATCTTTAGATTAAATGGTTTTTCAATATTACTACGAATTTTTGCTGTAAGAATGAATTTATAAAAAAAATCCTTAATTAATATTAATCATACGCACCAGGCAACTTTTTTTTATAACTCAAATATAATTTAATTAATGTTATATTATTGTGAAAAATAACTTTATAAATATGTAATAAAGTAAATTTTCTAATAAGCAATGAAGTTGTTTCTTTAAATAGTTACAGTGAATTGTTGAAACTATACAAGTTTTTATTAGAGTAATAGTATAAGATTTTTTAATGCATTTTTTTTTTTACCATTAAAGTATTTAACCCATTTTGATAGTTTTTTTTTTAATTTTGTTTGTTTGTTTTTTAGCTTAAAAGAAACCTGTTGCCCTTTATTATAAAAAAAATCTTGCTATGTACATATCAACTGTCGAAAAATGGTCTCTCAATTTCTACAAATGTGGTATGTCGATATAAGCAGAGACTTTCCCCTTTTTTTTAGCAATTGAGTACAGCGGCAGAATGTATATACAAATTTGTGGCATTACTTTAAATGTTATTGCCTACTTGGGAGTTTGTCTATGAAATAAGGGATTCCCGAAATATGAACGAACGAATGCTTTTAGTCGTAGTATTTAATAAAGTGCTTTAATGTTAAAAAGTATCATCGTTAGATTAGATGCAATTGAGCCCTTAGAAGCTGTAAAAGGTTGGTCTTCTACACAGCGTAAAAAAAATTTTTGTCAATATTCTAAAGGCATTTCAGTCTTACCTTACGGTGCCTCGGTGGGCTAGTAGCTAGTGTGCTAGTCTGTCAGTCCGGGGTTATGGGTTCGAATCCCATCAAAGATCTGAAATTTTTCACTACATATTGGCAGGAAGACTAAGAACGAGCTTCGATATAATCTGAGTGCCTAGAAATGGTTAATTGAACTGCGTTGGTAACAGGTCACGGACTGTCAAGTATTATTTGGCCAAGTTAAAAATCGAGGTAGGATGATACTTGCAGACTGTGCCTGGAAATAGGCTAACATAAGGCTTTAAAACACGGCAGACACATATGAAATGCTATATAGGTACCTTAGCCTTAAGCAAATTTTAGCAATTACCATAGACTGTGTGATGAGGAAGAATGTATCAGTCGGCATTCTGAGTCCATTTCGGTCGAGAATAAAAGGGTAGTGATAGCACGAAACACAATGAAAGTGAAATATTCGTAAATTTTTAGTCGGATACCAGAAAGTGGGTCGAAAAGGGCACTATAAAGTTAGTGGTCTGCTTCGGTACCCCCCGTCAAAATAATAAAAAATGAACTGGGCCAGTCTTTTTCACTTTATAGAATTAAAATTCGCGGTAAGAAATGTTGGTGGGCATCGCTTACCTATATAATAGATTAGCTGTGCCCGCCACGTCGTGGGCGTCCTGACAATATTTTGCTCGGTTTTGCTTTGAAAGTATTCCACACACAATTGAAAGACTCTTACTTTTATAGTGCTTCAGTTATGGTTTATATATTTAATTTATATAAATGTACCTATCTCTCGAGAAAATTCTAAAATTTATAAAACATTCTCTAAAATATTTAAGGAATTCTAAAATTCTAAAAATTATTTTAACCTCTGTAAGTGGTGTTTATAATATTTAAATATCAATGTAAATCCATAAAGTAAAAATATAAATTTTAATCAACTGGCGCTATCTGTTGCGTAATAGTTTCTTAAATATCCCACTTTTAAAAATAAAAAGGTGTGTGGTGAAAATATAACCGTGGTGAAAAAAGCACCTTGAAAATATCCCAGTTTTAAACCAAAAATCTTAGCACCTTTAATCTGGAAATTGCGTTTTTCACTGCCTTTTTTTCTCCACTTTCTCTTAGAAATAAGATATTTTTGAGGAAAAAAAGTATCCTATATTGGGACCAGGATACTAAGGTTCCTCGTCACAAAATTTTGTTAAAATCCATCTAGTAGTTTTTACGTGATGAGAACACAAACAATGAAGGACAGACAGACGGAAATTTGTTATTATTTTATTATATGTATAGATATGGCCATTGCAAACGTTTGGCGGTTATGAGTCATAGCGATAGTATGTATCACCTTTTATTACGACGTTCCCTTTCAAGATAGTCCTTACGCCAAAATGCCCAAAATAAAGCTCGACTTTCATTTTCATTAATAATAGGGTTACGGCAAAACGTCACTAGCCCCAAAATATAAAAAAGTTAAACAATGACTAACAAAAACTTAATGGTTATTGTTTAAATACTAAACAACTAAGCTCTGCAGTAGCAATTTAAGTACTTACCCTTGTTTCTCACTTCTTTTCCTTGCCATTCCTTCCCTCCTTTACTGTATGTAACATCATAATTTTAATGTTCCTATCTTTTGCAACAGTATAATTGCGGTATTAGAACTTCCGGCTTAAAAATGTAAATCAAAAGTACCCCCCCCCCCCCCCCACCACAAACTGCAGAAGTTAAACATTAAGCTCTTTACAATTGCGTTTAGAGTTTCTATCATGGCTAAACCTCAAAAAATAACTGGAAAAAAGAACAGCCCTTGCTTTTTTCATGTATGGACAAATTTTTGTTTTTATACTATTTTTTTTTTCTTTTTCTTTTTTTGTATAAATTTTCCTCACTGAGGGGAAAAATTAAGTAATGGTCTGTTTAGACGGTAATATGTAGCTGAGCATAGAAAGTGAGTGAGTGTGTGCACAAAGAAAAATTAAGGATAAGTGTGAGTTTGAGTAAATTGTTGGGGTGTCTTTGGGAATGATAAAAATTAGTAGATAATAGGACTACAAATAAGTCAGTACACGTACACACACATTAAGCTATTGTCTAGAGTTTGGTAAAGTTACAGTAATGGCAAAATTATCAGTGTGTTCTTAGTTAATCAAACATTTTATTAAGTCCTTAACATTAAAAACCTTTTTTTTTCAATATAATAATATACTTTATATTGTGGAACTAGATTAGCGTGAGTACTTGCCTAGTTGCCCTAATCTCACGGTGGTCTTACCAACGAGTGAAATTTAAGCGTAGACTAGCGCCCCCATTGTGTAGTATAACAACACTTTACCACTGCCACCAATCGCAATTTGTGTGTGATACAGTCACAATGAGTAGCTATTTACTGTATATAATATTGCAAGCCTTAACCAAGGCAAGCCTAGATCCATATTATAGCCTCTTGCTTAGGGGTTTGGGGACTATCCAAACTTCGTCTGTTGAGAGTGCAACAGCACACTTTATCGACCTTGCACCATACCTTTATAAATCGATCTTAAACCACAGCCACCACGTGTACTCCCGAAGGGGACCTCACCAATAACCGGTCACAGAGAGGATAGGCTCTCTGTGGGGCCACCGATTCCCGTGGTACCAGTCCTTTGGGCACTGGTCGGGCCTCGAAGAGAACCCGTATGTTTTAACACACAGACTTTTTCTTCCAGATTTAGCTTCTAGGAACCCTAGCGTCTGGTGGCCCTATTTTCCCCGAGTGAACCGCGTCAAAGCATTTGCCATTCCTGCAGTGAAAATTGGAACCCCCGGGGATTTTAAAATTTATATAAAATTAAATATAATTAGAGTGCCTCGATAGACCGATTGGTAGCGTGCTTGTCTATCGTTGTGGAGGTTGAGGGTTCGATTCCCGCCAAAGACTAGCAAAAATCTGCAGACAAGCAAAAATCTTCGCAGAAGTAGCGTTGCCTTTTCTAAAAAAAATATATATAAAAATATATATAAATATGCTCTTCATCACACCTTACGTCTGCATTCAGTGATGGCAAAAAACCATCCAATTGTGAAAGGACAGTAGGAAAATTAAAAAGTGGTTTGTTTGTTTGTTGGTGTTTTGTTGAAGCTTTAATATTCTGTAATATTATTCTATTAACATCATAATTCTCATTGTGTTTTGTAGTATTTTATTACTTATAGAGTATTTTTGGCTTCTCTAAAATTAGGAAAAAGGTTTCCTGATGATCTGGCCTGAGCAACCAGTGAAATACGTATAGGTACTAGCTCTTTCCCCCAACAAATAAATTGCATTTTTATTATAAAACGTTATGGGTAATTAGCATAATATTAAATAATTAATATTTAAATTCTCAAAAAATTTATTAATATAAATATATTCGAAGTTAAATAAAGTTTTAACTTGGTTTCAAACGGCTGAATAGTCTGATGAATTATAGCTTTAATTTCTTTATAACATTCTGTTAAATGTTTCTACAAAATAGTGTTATAAACATTAATGCCCTTATGCAAAATAAATAAAGTCTGTTTCAAGTCTACTTTATGACAAATTTTATATGAAAATATTGCCTTAAAGTATACTCTAAGTAGACTTTATTTCTTTTGCTTAAAGGCATAAACGATTAAAATTTTAGAGGTGGAATTGTTCCAGTTCATTTGAAATAAAATAAATCATACGCCCCCCATAAACTTATTTAAAATGATTAAATATTACTAGCTGTGTCCGCCACGTCGGCGGCGTCCTGACAATATTTTGCGCGATTTTGCTTCGAAAGCAATCCACATCAAAGACCCTTACGATCTTAGTTTTTTTTTAAAGAGAAGTAACACTCAGGCAATTAATGCCTACATTAACTGTGTTACTTTCTTTGGACAGGGATTGTAGTAGATAAGACAGATGGTTAGTGCGATAGTAAAGCTTCGCAAGCGCTTCTGGTGTTCTTTAGACGAATTAGTTTGAAGCTAGCATAGCCAATAATTATTTTACTTCGCCGGCGATTTAGTGCTGTGTGGTAAAACTGGCGTTTTTAGTTGCGCCTTAAGATATGCTACGTATCAGTTTATATATTTTTTTACTTTATAAAAAGTTAAATATTCATATCCGGTTAAGTCAACTGCGTACTTTCACTGCTTTTCCTCCACTTTCTAAGATATTTTTGCGAAAAAAGTATCCTATATTGGGACCAGGATACTTAGATACCTCCTCACAAAATTTTGTTAAAATTCATGCAGTAGTTTTTACCTGATGCGAACGTCAATAAAAAGCAGACAGACAGACGGAAGTGAGTTACTATTTTATTATATGTTTATATATTTGACTTGCTGCTAGAATACTTTGGCAAACCTAATAAGCATATCCCTGGTAAGCCCTCAACAGATTACGCTGAAGCAGATGGTTTTGCTTATTTTTAGTCGGAGAAAAACCTAAGTGTAGCACAAAAATTTATGAGTCGCTTTTCGACTCCCTTTTCTCCTTAATGATTTCTGGTATGCAATTAATAATTAATGGCTACCTTGCTTTCACTATGCCTCTTGCTGAATCTAGTTTTTACTTGTGACTGTAGTGATTTCAGATTGTCGACTATAGACCTTTTTCTTCGGCACAGAATATTTCGTAATTGTAAACAATTGCCGAAGGCTTACAATGTTCATTTATGGGGTCAATATTTGAAATGTGCGCATGGTCCTTTGACTAGCTATGTAGTAGCCAGTGTTGGGTATTCAGATTCAATATGCGCTACTGTCACTCTGGCATCTTATAAGTTCAATCTGCATGTTTCGTCTACTTCTTCCATTTTTATCTTGGACAAACAAATTTCCATAACCTTCTCTTCTGATGTTAATCTCTTCAGTTCTTTTGGGGGCTTTTTTCTGCCTCTCTGTCGGCTACTTATCCGGTTTTTATTTACCAAAAATTATAATTTCTAAACTTCTAGGAAAAGAAAAATATTCTCTATTTACACAGTTAAGTCTGTGTAAAACTAGCGGTCGACAAGCCAACCAATCACCGTCCTGGACACTTAATTCTGGCCTATACTGTTTCACCGTAAAAATACAAACTTTTAGGAGAGTATAGTTTATCTCTGCGCCACCTTATTTAGTCAGCCTTCTAGTGGAGACAAAACCAATTATTTTATTATAAAATTCCAGAGTCTTTGGTGGGAATTGAACTCCCGGACTGATAGACTAGCACGCTGCCTGCTAGCCCACCGAGACAACAACTAACTAATAGCCTGTTACCGGAACCAACCATGACGTATAAGCAGGAAACTGAACTTAGAAAGATCATATTGAGATTGTCGCTTACAGGCCTCTTTTCCACAACTGTGCTAAAATAATTTTGTTCTTATTTTTTTAAAGCTTAAGTTCTGCATATTGAAATTATTTAAAGGAATTGAATATTTCATTGGTCCTTAAGTTTTTTCAAAGCCCCAGTAATATGCAATTTACTGCGGAGGCCATTTAATTCAATCAAATATTTTTACCAGTTAAAAACTTAAATTGGAAATTTTCACAATGAAAAAAAAAAATGAAAATAAAATTATAATTTTTAATAGTAATTGATTTCATTATTATTTCTCCAGGATCATTAATCCAATTCAATGTAAAAATATCTTATTTTCAATTATCTTTTTTCACAAAATTTTACGAAATCTGTGCCGCAAATAACAATAATTTTTGTTAAAAATCAACCAAATTAATATTAATCATACGCACTGTACAGAAAAAAAGCGAAATAATCATAAAGTTTACATTCCACCCCCCTTGTTAATGCTATAAAATTTTATTAGCAACTGTTAATGTATATGTATCTGTATCATGTAGATGTAGGCCTTGTTTGTATTTCCTTTTATCCTTAATGGATGCTTTGTTGCCTTTGTAGTATTCATTTGTATTTCAAATGAGAGAAGAGTTGTTGTAAGTGCATGGTTGTTGTTTGTTGTATATGCTACAATACAATAGTATTTTGTATTTTGTATTTGTATGGAAGTGTGTTTGTTGGTTGTGCTTATCACAACAATATTTTGTGCTTTACATCATGACCTACTTACCTTTTGATTTTGAGGGTTATTTGTAGTACTTTAACAAATGTATGGCAGAGTTTATGAAGTTATTTGCAGAGGCAGACTGTTACAATTTAAATGGAAAAAAAATTAAAATTAGTTTTATGATCAAGATCTTAAATTGAATATTTATGGGGAAAATTAAATTTAAAAAAAAATCAGTTGAAAATATTTAATCAGTTTTTCAGCAGACAGAAAATAATTTTTTTTAAATTTTAAGTCAAACTTTTTCAGCCTTCGCTTGTGTTTTCCCTTCTACTGATCACATTGGATTTATTTATTAGATTGTCTATCTTAAACATCTTTCTTGATTTTCCAACTTCCCCAGTAGTCGCTTCATAAGTCTGATGCTATTAGAGGTTTCTGATGTCATCAGTATCTTTACGGGCAATTTCGTCTTTTTCGTCCCAAAATTGCATCCTTTTTTAAAGCAGTGAGAGAAAAAACTTTACACCTCTCTACCAGAGTCAGACTCTAGTCGACTTTATTTTCTGTTAGAATTAGACTGAGTTTTTTGGCTGGTGTTCAGAGTCCGCATAGTAGTGACAAAGGATATGCTGGTCTTCAATATTTTATTCATGTTGTCCAATCATTTATTAACTTAACTTACAAAAGAGCTAACTCTTCATCGATGGTTTTTTCCAATTTTATTCACAAGAAACTACAGTAAGAACTTCGGACAAGACTATCAGCCTGCTCTTCATCGATGGTTGTTTCCGACTTGGACTGTCCCACTGATTCCTTATTAATGTAGGGGGAATATCGAAGCAGACCACTTCCTTAATTGGTCCCTTTTCAACTCCCTTCCGTCTTCTATGATTACAGGTAACCGAAATGTAATTTACGGCAACCTACTTACATTGAGTCACGTGCTACATACAACCAGCCTTTAATCTTGACTTTAATGATCTCAGAATGTCGACTGATAACTCATCACGCCTTCTTTCTCATCATGCAGTCTCTAGTAATTGCTAGCATTTGTTCAAGGCTTAATGTCCCCCATGGCATCTACATTTAATAGGCTTCTACCAGCGGTCTTGTGTCTTACGCTAGCCAGTGTGCTGCCGTCTTAGCCTCTTTCCTTTCCCCGTCTCCTCTTCTGGCTCTGCCTCTCACTTTTAGGCAGAAGCTGTAGAAACTCCGACTCGACGTTGAAGGAACTTTTGAGGTGCCTGTTTCCGAAAAGGATTTATCTAAGTCCACAAAGCCAGGTGCGTGCAATTCATCCACATTTACCTCCATAGCCACCGGAGTATCTTCATAGACTGACCAGTCCACCCCTTGCGAGGTTTCTTTGTCATTCTCCATCGATATCCTCCCTTGGCCAGTGGCAGCCGGAGTTCCTAAGGGGTTTAACCGCTCCACCTCTAACGAGGCTTCTTGTCCATCCCTATCGAAATAGCCGGGTTCAATGACATAAGAGAACCTTTAGAGATTAACCTATTCACCGCTTGCTCGGCGTTTCGGTCTATTCCTTCTGAATTGTTCCCTAGGCCATTATTAAAGAAAACCCACACAGAGCTCCTTATGAATGGGTAAGTCTACATTGAAACTGAAGGTCGACCGCTATCCAATGTTCGCATACTAAAGGCCAAGAACCCTCTTGACCTCGCATCCCTGGCGTATGCTGTTCCACAGTGGATTAGTCCGGCTGATACTATGAATGAAATGCGAAAGCAGATCTTGAATAAGACTTAAGTTATTGTTTTTGAAGCACAGCCTATGTTTGCTTTTAGCTTAACTGGGTAGTGGAACAGAAAATCGATTTTATGTTGCTTTATACTGCTGCCTTCCTCTCACAGCCTACAAACTTCATGTATCTTCCTTAATTCTCATCTCAGCTAGATGATGTATGAAATTTCAATACCCTATCACTTGTTATCTAGCTGTAGACTTTCCTTTTTTGTTTTCCTATCTGAGAGCCTTTGGTAAAAGTGTGTAGCGGTACAGAAAATCCATTTTATGCTGCATGCGCCACATAAATATAAACTTTTCTATATTCCACAAAATTAAAGTCTGATTAAAAATAATTTAATTTAATTATAGTCAAGCAGTTGAGCAATATAAATCAATATTAAAAATCATATAAGATTTACTTCACAACTACCAAATCAACAATATTTATGACAAAACATTTATAAAATGTTTCTTTATATTAAAAAATTAAAAGAAAAACTGTCTAATAATCAAACCATATTTTCTATGGCATTATTATTAGAAAAGTTCTGGAGAAAAATATTTTCTTTCTACACAGAAAAATTAAAAGAACTTTGGTCGTTTATAAAATTACTTACAGTTGTTGAGATTTGCGGTCGAACAGCGGCAAAACCTAAAGGATGGTAGAAGTTTTCTGAAGAAAAAAAAAAAAAAAACACAACATAACACAATAATAAGAAAACCATACATCCTTTAAAACAACTGCGTGCAAGAGGATGAATTTCTTGCACGCGTGTGTATGTGTGTATGTATGTGTGTGTCAGTTTAACTGCAACACATATGTGGGAGTCCTTGTTTTTCATAGAAAAACAATTTCTAGCATCAACGTTTGAAAATCATACAAAGTTTTAGTTGTGTTGTAACTGCTGCAATTTTTGTTTTTGAAGATAAGAAAGAACTACACAAAAGATTAATGTTTTTCAATTTATCCCCAACAAACTGTTTTTAGCAAGAAATGGGTTATTTTTACAAAAAAAAAAAATAGGAAAATAATTCCATTTTGTAAACCACAAGGTACTGAAATCAATCATCAGGGTGGAAAAATTATAACTTACAGACAACCAGAAATAAATGGCTTTTGTTTCGAAGCTTTAGTACAGGGTGATTTGTTTGCAGCTTAAGTTTTTAAAGTGCAGGCTGAGAGGGCATAATGTGTTGAGATTTACTTGCACCATGGGCAATCGTAATAATTGTCAAGAATTTTAAAATCATAATTTATGTTCTGTAAAATAAATATTTTTGGTCATTTCGACTACTTTTGTTCACTTTAATAAGGAAATAAAAAAAAAAAACAACTATCCTGTGACATTCACGATAACCTTATGTTACGTGATGGCGAAGAGATCAGACCTAAGATATCACAACGCCCGGATAAATAAATTTATTATTTGACTAACTGTGACCGCCACGTCGCACAGTGAGACAACGCCGGCATTAAATACAAGGAGTCATTGTAGAGCTCTGAAATTTTGCACAGGTTATTTTTGAGACAATTCCAGTTTTATAAAAAAAAATTAAGAAAATTCGCCCACTTTTACGCCCACCTGCCATACAATCGAAATTTGTAAAATGCCATATTGTCCGTAATACTTTAGGTATAACTTTCAATTTTAGTATACTTGAATGTTATATTTTTACAAACATTATCGGAAAAAAATTTTAAACTTTGCCCCACTGTTACCCCCACCACCCATGCAACCTCAACATAAAAATTGCCATATTTTCTAAAATATTTTAGGTACAACCTTCAAATTTGATATTACTGTAACTTATATCACTGAAAATGTTTCATGAAAAAATCACAATAACACGCCCACTATTACGCCCACCTCCCATTGAAATGCAATAAATAAGAAAAATTTGTTTGTTTTCATTCTATCAATAATTTTGTAACATCATCATGGTATTCTAATTTTTTCAACTTCATTCTGATTCTAAATGAATTAATATAAGGATTTGATGATATTTGCAAATAGTGCATTACATCTTCATTCGTAGAAATACGTGAATTTTTACGAGAATGGAATAGCCTACAGTTTCTATACTCCTTATTCATTGCTTCTTGCGCTTGGACGGAATGTTTCCTGTAGTAAAAAAAAAAATAATAAATAAAATTTAAAAAAATACTTTTAAAAATAAAAATTGCAAATATACCTATTGGCAATATGGCCTTAGATACCATTTTGCTGCCGTGAATGAGAACTTTAGGGACAGTGATAGGCATTTAATACCAGCCATAAAGCTCTACATACAATTTTGCAGTATCCATGCAATACGTATGGAATTTACCAACATCTATATTTTTACTAATATTTATAGTATTAAATATGATTTTAAAGCGGTAAATTAAGTCTACATTTACACCAGTTATGTCAGTGGTTATTTCTGGATTTTCAAAAAACCTTCTAGAGAAATTACCATCATTGGTTGTTCCCTTGTCTTGTTTCACCAAACCGACTTTTAAGCCCAGAACTAATTTGAAATTTTTTTTTATTTCTGTTTTAACAACCCAAAGTCAATGACCTTAAAAAAAAATTATCAATCAAATGAATAATGTAAATAAAATAATAATAAACAATAAGTGAATAGTTGTAAGCAAGTAAAAAATATAAAAGTAAAAAGTTGTAAACATGCTATTGCATGCTAACATACGTAAAGCGACAGAATGTGTGCGTTGCGTATTTTTTGTAGTTTTTTGTATGTTTAAAGTACTTTTGCATTATGTCCCCTTTACTTCAAATGAAAGCTGAGACTTCAATCTTTCATTTGATATAAGTCTGCACCTAGGGCGAGGGGCTGCTTTATATTTATTAGTCCATTGAAAATGCTAAATGTTCAATTTTTACACCACAATTCTGTTGTTAAGAAATTTTATTTTGTGTTTTTTTTAATTTATTTTTTCATCTGCTCATTCTACAACAACTAAATTAATAAAAAAAAAATACTTTAAAGTTATATTTATTATGTATTTTTGTATTAATAAGCTTTTGAATATTACATATTGAACTAACATATTTCAAGCGCGTTGTCATACCTCAACTTTGACTTGTTCTAGACCAAAAAGTAATGAAGTTATGAGGATAAAATGTCAGGGAACTTTTACTCATATATCCGTTAATATACTGAGAAAATTTCATTCAAATTGGACCACGCGCCAAAAACCATTTTTTGTCGCGGTTACTATATGGCTATCTCACTGTGCGTTGTGGGCATCCCGACAATATTTTGCTAGATTTTGCTTTGAAACTATTCCACACCAATTGTAAGACTTTTATTTTTATAGTGCTTCAGTTATGGTTTATATATTTATTTTATATAAAGATACCCATCCCTGGATAAAACTCTAAAATTTATAAAAAAAATTCTAAAATTATTGAAAAAATCTATTTTTTATAGCAAAATCTTATTTTTGCTGTATCTTCTTAAATAAGCGTCCAATCGAAATAACAATTAAAAAATAAATCAGTCAAGTGCGAGTTAGACACACACTCGTAGGGTTCCGTACTATGTTTAGTACAACTTTAAAAATTAAAATTGTTAGTTTTTTCATGCGCCTACCTATTGCGGTTCAAAAAATAAAGTAATATACGTGAAAAACATATCACTGATGGATCACCCTTTAGATATTAGTAATTGTTACAGCGGCCGAAGTACAACATCTGCTGTAAACATTTCAAGAGTCTATTTATTACGGTTCAAACAAGACGGCTATTTACGTACAAATCATGTCTCTGTCGGAACACCCTTTAATTTTGTTATTTGTTATAGCGGCCAAGACAATTATCTTTCTATGAATATATCAAGAGTCTACCTATTACTATTAAAAAATAAGTTGCTATACGTGAAAAACATGTCACTGCCAGAACACCCTTTAATTTTTAGTAATTTTCATAACGGACATGGCAACCCATCTTCTATACAAATTGAAAGAGTCTACCTATTGCGGTTCAAAAAATATATCGTTATACATGAAAAACACGTCACAGTCGAAAAACCCTTTAAACTTTTATTGTCATAGTAATACACCATTTGTGAAAAATTAATTAATTAATAATAATAATTTTTAGGTTTATTTTTTTTATTTATAAAGCGATTTTTCTTTGTTTATAAAGCGAACAAAATTTTAATTACTGTTTGTAAATTTTTAGTGTATGCCTCCTACAGTTCAAGAAATAAACACATTTTCGTGAATAACACCTCTCTATTGGCACACCCTATAAGTTTTAGTATTTTTTGCTATAGCGTGAAAATTTCAACACTCTACCTATTACGGTTCCAGATATAAAAGGCGCTGACAGACGGACACACGGACAGACGTTTTTACCCTTTGGGTACACGGAACCCTAAAAAGGAGAAAAATCCGTCATCCCCTATATTTTTCATAAAAAATTTCTATTTTTATAGAAAAACCTTTTTTTTGCTGTATCTTCTTCAATAAGCGTCTAATCGAAAAAAGGACAATAATTCGTGTTCCCCTATATTTTTCAAAAAAAAGTCTACTTTTTATAGAAAAATCTTATTTTTTCTGGTTTCAGATTAAATTTTTAAATAAATAATTAATTCATTCAATTACACACTGTGTAATTTTTTAAGTCATGGCAAAATAACCATATACGGACACCACTGCGTGATAAAAGACCAAAAAAAAAAGACCCGTGTCTCCCAGTTTTGCCCAAAGTCCTCCAGGTTTTTTTTGTGGGCCCTCAAAGATGTGGGGCCTCGATGTCATTTTTGCAAAAAACTGATCTTTTACTCAAGCTCATATTTTGCAAACCGTTTGGAATTTTGATATACTCTCTGTTGTAGCTCTTGTCATAAAGAACAAAAATTGTTAACATATAAAATAAAAAAAAACTTCATCTTCAAGGTCAAAATCGCAAAAAAATTTTAAAAATTCAATTTTTTTTATCTTTTTTCCCCTGTTCCGGTCCATAGGTAGCAAACCGTTCAAAATTCAAGGAAACAATCAACTACAAAAATGAACCTAAGATCTCAATAAACAACTCACCTACGGGAGAAGGCTTTATAGTATCTCAATGTTGAAGTAAAGAAAAAACAAATGAAATTAAAAAATTTTCGGGAAATTTATCACTATTGCGGCTACCTAAGCGCTACCTAAACGGTGTTAAGAATCATTCCTAGGAAGTTCATGTGTTCTTCAAAGTTGTTTACTGAGATCTTAGGTTCATTTTTGTAGTTGATTGTTTCCTTGAATTTTGAACGGTTTGCTACCTATGGACCTGAATAGGGGAAAAAAGGTAAAAAAAATTGAATTTTTTAAAGTTTTTTGCGATTTTGACCTTGAAGATGAAGTTTTTTTCTTTTATATGTTAACAATTTCTGTTCTTTATGACAAGTGCTACAACTTTGCCTCAGAGAGTATATCAAAATTTCAAACGGTTTGCAAAATATGAGCTTGAGTAAATGATCATTTTTTTGCAAAAATGACATCGAGACCCCACATCTTTGAGGGCCCATAAAATAAAACCTGGAGGACTTTGGGTAAAACTGGGAGACAGGGGTCTTTATTTTTTTGGTCTTTTATCACGTAGTGGTGTCCGTATATGGTTATTTGTTTAATCAGGAAATTTTTTTGTTCTGTTTTAAATAAATATATATTTGAATCAATTAAAAAATTAATTGAAATTTAATTTAAAACTAAATAAATCCTTTAATTGATGCAAACACTTATTTCTGTGAATAATATGCAGCTGCCTGATTTGAGCGAAATCCATTAAAATATTCAGTGTCAAAATTTCAACATAAAAGCAATTGTATTGTATTAATTTTGTTTTTACAGTTTTTCATAGAATTAAAGATTTATTTATTTCTTGTAAAAGTTTTAAAAATTTTTTTTATCGATTTATTTATTGTATGCTGTGTATGAAAAAGTAGAAAAAAAAATCCTTTTTAAATAATTGCCTTGTTCCTCATTTGTTATGGCATCGATTGTGGTCATTCGATAAGCTTTCAATAAAAGATATTAACGAGCCTTTTTTAAATTCTTTTATTGTTTTCCTGGTTCTTATAAGAAGACCAATGTTTTTATGCAGCATAATATTGGGAGTATAAATTGTTATTGAGCATTGCCAGCATTTGCGAGATTTTTTCTTAAAGTGGTCACATCATACTTGCAAAGAAAGTACACGAAAACAATGCACGACGTGCTTCATTAAGAGTGAAAAAGAATGAATGGATATTGTGGAACTATGATAATATGAGCGAGAAAAAAATATTTTTTTTATATTAAAATAAAGAAATATTAATATCTCATGGTTATGGTTATAATTTTTTTCGATTTAAAAAAAAAATTCCCGTTTAATTTAACAAGAATTTAAAAAAAATGCAAATATAAATTTAAAAACAATTCACTGTTAGCTAAACGAACTAAAAATGAACTGTGCAATTGATTACTATTTTAGGCAACATTTTTCGTTATATGCCCCTAAAACTATGCAATTAGTTTTCTTATATTCACAGCTTACAGCTGAGTTGAGTTGAAATTGAAATTTATTTTTTAATTGGTCTAACGAACTTGAAGGCATTAAATGAATCTCTAATAGAAGAAGTAGAAACTCAAAAAATGATGATAAAAATCTCCAATTCACCCTAAGGAAATAGAAAAGTAAAAAAAATTTCAATAGACGCATCAATTCAAAGCAGCACAAATTTATAGACTCCAAGCAAGCACACTTGACTTATAAAAGAATTAAAAAAAAAAAAAAAAAATAAAAACACACTGCCACTACAAAGAGTTAAAGGTAAGAAACAGATCCTTTGCAATTCATCTCTGGTAAATTGACTCTTTAGTTCATTTAGAAAAATATTTTTGGTTGTTGTTCTTGCCATCGATGGGTCACTTTGTTAACAATAGATTTACCGATAGTGTGTTATTGCACTGAAGATGGATTGGAAAGGATTGCAGATGGAAGAAAATTGAAAAATAAATAAATTGTGGTGGGCAAAAAAAGGGGAAGATGTTAATTTTGAATGAAACACAAATTATTTAGGAAATTATTATCATTTCCTTTTATTTGAATAATATTGGTAAGGTTCAATTATGTATAGCACATAATATTGGCGACCTTGGCGGCATACCGCCACCCGATGCTCCAAATTTTCGATGACACTGTGGCATAATTGAGATTCGATGCCGTTACTGTGCCGAATTATCTCATCCTTTGGCTCTTGAATTTTTGCTGGCTTATCGACACCTTTTCTTTCAAATAACCCCAAAGAAAGAAGTCCAATGGTATCAAATCACATGATATTGGAGCTATTATTTCTGTGTGGCAAGTGGCACAGTCCTGTTGAATTCACATATCGTCCACATCCCCATATCTTCCAATTCGGGCCATACAAAGTTCGTTATCATCTCACGATAGCGAACAGCATTCCCAGTAACTGCCTGACCGGCCTCATGTTGGAATAAATAGGCCCGATAATATTGGTAAACAGGACCAAACAGTCACTCTTTGTGGGTGCATTGGTTTTTCGACAATCACACTTGGATTATCATTTACCCAAATGCGGCAATTCTGCTTATTGACGCATCCACTGAGGTAAAAATGTGCCTTATCACTGAAGATGATTTTTTTTTTTCGAAAATATAGCATCCAACGTTGCCATTTCTTGCCACCATTCTGACCATTGTCGACGTTTGGAATGATCAAGATGCTTTGGTTCTTGAGTCAATTGCACCTTGTAAGCGTGTAAATGCAAGTCTTTATACATAGTGTTCATCGAGGACTCGCGTGAGAGGTGCAATTGTTGGGCGCGACGACGTGTTGTGGTGGACGGCTCTTCCGGCCACACTATCGCGAACAGCAGCAATTATTTTCTTCAGTACGAGCTGTATGAGCATGTACTGGTATTTTCACATCTCTCACAGACCCGGTTTGCTCAAATTTTTGCCCGATTTTTCCGCTTGCACGCATATTTGGACGATTTAATTGACCGTAAAAATCAAGAAATGCAGGATATGCATTTTGATTTGAACGCCCATTTTCATAATAAGCCTGAAATACTTTTAACGCGCTGCTCGATTGTGTATCTCGCCATGGTTCAAATTGAGTTGGTCTGAAATTGAGAAATGTCAAATTAAATGCAGACAAAAGCTTGACGTTTAGGTGTGGTCACACCTTCAACATCGGCCCTTAAAATTTAACCACCCGCTTATTGGGGCAATGGTTTATTTATGTCTGTTTGTGTGTTTAATTACATAATTTCATGAATTTAATATTATTTTTTTTTTGTCTGGCTATTGCTACGATTTTGATAACTAAATTTCTGTTTTTTTTTTCTTTCTAATTTTAAAATCAATCAGCTGTAATTTATCTTAAATCTCATCATCCTACTTTGTGGCTTTGCTTTCAATATCTGTTTAAATTTTGCCATTTCATAATCTCTTCTCTACAACTCTCACTTTCAACAAATTACACTTCTTATCTTTCAAATCAACGTGAAGTTAATTTTATTACGAATTGTAACATGCAGGCTTAGAAAATTGAATTATGAGACCAGATTTGTAACTTATGATTATTGGTTTTGCCACACACACACACACACACACACACACACACACACACACACACACACACACACACACACACACACACACACACTCACACAGCCACTGAAAAGTGAAAAGTAAATTGCAAAGTATTGCATATAAGAAAGGGGGTGGGGAGCTTAAGATAAATAAATGTTGATGAGCTTAAAAGCCATACAACAAAAAAAAAACGAATGTGGGAGCATAATAAAATAAAACAATTCAATTAAGATTAAAATCCTTAAGATTTATTTTACTCAAGTATTTTTCTTTGTAAAAAGTGCGATATTAATGGTGGTTAATAATAAAAGAAATAAATTTATTGCCTACTTTTAGGCAGGGTATTTAATGATAAATCTCAGATTTAGCTATTTTTTCCAATAATATGATTTTCGAGTTAAATTGAGTTTATTTATTATTATAATTATTATTATTATTTTCAAATTGAATTATGGTGAATTATTGTTTTGGGAAGTCATCGTTTATATTTATTTAATTTATTTTCTTTTTTAGAAATGTTTTTTTTTTTAAGTGAACATAATTGGCTAATTATGCAGAATTGTGAATATTGTCATCAATTGCGAGTCTGTCCTTACTTTTCTTTTTTTTATAATAAACAATTTTATTTCAGGAATATATTATTTCAATCATATCACATAACCCAACAAACTGTTGGATTTTGAGGAGCAATGATTAAAAAATAATTAAATTAAATTGACTACCATCAACCCAAACCAAATCGCAAATAAAGGGTGATTAAATTTTAAGAGCCGATGTTGAATGTGTGACCACACCTAAACATCAAGCTTTTGTCTGCATTTAATTTAACATTTCTCAATTTCATACCACGGAAAGATACACAATCGAGCAACGCGTTAAAGTTATTCAGACTTATCATGAAAATGGGCATTCAAATCGAAATGCATATCCTGCATTTCGTGAAGTTTTCGGTCAACTTAATCGTCCAAATATGCGTGCAAGCGGAAAATACGTGCAAAACTTTGAGCAATCCGGGTCTGTAGGAGATGTGAAAACACCAGTGTATGCTCGTACAGCTCGTACTGCAGAAAATATTGCTGCTGTTCGCGATAGTGTGGCCGAAAGAGCCGTCCACCTCAACTCGTCGTCGTGCCCAACATTGGCAGCTCTCACGCTCGTCGTTGAGGAACATTATTTTATGCATTTACACGCTTGCAAGGTGAAATTGACTCAAAAACTGAAGCCTCTTGAACATTCCAAATGTCGTCAATAATCAGAATGGTGGCAAGAAATGGCAACGTTGAATGATCAACTTTCAAAGAAAATCATCTTCAGTGAAGAGGCATATTTTCACTTCACTGGATTCGGCAATAAGCAGAATTGCCGCATTTGGCCAAATGATAATCCAAGAGTGATTGTCGAAAAACCAATGCATCCACAAAGACGGACTGTTTAGTGCGTTTTATGGGCTGGCTGCATCATTGGGCCATATTTATTTCATATACGTAGACAGTCAAACGGCTATAAAAGCACTCGAAAATAAGTGTATTAGAGCGAAGGTAGTCAGCCGTTGTCACAGAAAGCTACAAGTTCTCAATGAACAACACACACTGAAACTGTGCTGGGTACCCGGTCATTACAAGATCGTACAAAACGCAGCTGCTGATAAGTTGGCACGAGCTGGAGCTAACTTGGACATAAGCGTCAGATGTGAGGACATATACCCTGGGTCTTGATTCTCTATATGAGAGGATAAGAGAAAAATTTAGATGTGATGCCAACACACAACGTGGAATAATTCGTTGAGACACACACACAGACGAAATCATTGCTGGAGCAAAAAAGGTATTGGCGAAAGGGATAAGCTCGTATGTATGAGTAAGTCAGAACTGAGAATGTATGTTGGTATAACAACAGGACATAATGATCTCAGATATTTCTTAAAAAAAAGATTCGACTTTGTGATGATGATATCTGCAGATGATAAGGCAAAGTAGAGGAAAATTTATTCCACTATCTCTGTCAATGCCCTGCGTTATTACAGAGTCGTAATAAATGTTTTGGCTCTTTTTTCTTTCAGAATATGGAGGACTTGAAGGGTATGGCTGCTAAGCAAATTGTCAAATTTACGATACTCATGGGGCTATTTAGATGGAAAGATTAAAACAGAACAGTGGAGAATATCAGAGGAGTCACTATGGATCAATAATGGTCCTGTGAATCTACACATATATAATTATGTGATCCTCTCTTAACCAAACCTTTAATGAGGCCAGTCAGGCAGTTACTGTGAATTGTGTTCGCTGTCGTGATATGATAACGAACTTTTTGTGGCCCGAATCGGAAGATATGGGGATATAGACGATATGTGGTTTCATAAGGACAGTGCCACTTGCTACACACAGCTAACGAAACAATGGCTCTTTTGCGCAAAAAATTCAATGGTCATGTTATCTCACGTAGTGGCGATGTCAATTAGCCGCCAATATCATGTGATTTGACACCGTTGGACTTCTTTCTTTATGGTTATTTGAAAAAAAAGTTGTACGTCTATAGGCCAGCAACAATTAAAGAGATATAGGATCAGATAATTCGGCATTTTAATAACATAGAACCTCAATTATGCCTCAGCATCATCGAAAATTTGGAGCATCGGAGGTATGCCATCGGCCATTTGGCTGATATTTTGTTCCATACATAATTGAACCATACCAATATTATCAAAATAAAAACAAATGACAATAATTTCCTAAATAATTTGTGTTTTAGTCAAAATGAACATCGGCAGAAGATAAAGCAGTGAAAGTACGCAAGGATATTTTAAACACCTTTTACAGACCTTTACAATAATTTTTAGAATTTTATATAAATTCTAGAATTTTATCAAGGGATGGGTACCTTAATATAAAAGGTTAATCTTAAAATTTGATGTGCAAAATCGAACAAAATATTGTCAGGACGCACACAACGTGTATGGGAACAGTTAATTTAATTTAATTTTAAAATTTGTAATATTCTGTTTTGTTGAATAAAATAAAATAAAATTATCGCAAAATAGAAATTAGCATAAGTTGGCTACAGCCAAAACGGTGCACATGTAGCAGCCATGCATGATGGCTATATTCCACTTTCAATTCATATTTTTATATATTTTAAAATAGCGCCATCTGTTGCGAAACCGTGTTTAAAATATCCTGCTTTCAAAAATAAAAGATAACCTAAAGCAGGCTACGATGGCTTCATAATAATCCTTTTCGTCTGCATTTCAGATTTGACACCTTGTAGTCGATAGCCTGCTGGGATCTAAGAGTTAGTTGTTTTAAAACCAGCGTTCCATTTTTCGTTCGTAGCAGTAACTCGCTAAGTAAAGTCATCATAGAGTTGGAAGATAATTCTACTGATAAACCAAATCTGTTGATGATATTTACAAAAAAAAAATATATTGAAATATTTATTGAAAATATTTTGAAATTTGTTTGTTGTAAAATATAAAAAATACTCGTATTGTTTGCTGGGTAATTTTTAATAATAACTTTATTTGCAGTTTTTTTCGCAACAAATTTCTATCTATACAAATGTACATTTTTTTTTGCATAAAGTAATTAATTTATTTTATTCAAAAAAGTGGTAAAAGTGGTATACAAAAACAAATATAATTCTAAAAATTTAAATAAAGTTACACAAACTCCAAATACGTACTAAAATTAATTGGAATTCAGCGAAATTAACATTTAGCTGAAGACCACGCAATACGCAAGAATACAATTTTTTTTAAATTTAATACCTACAATTGATTTAAATATTTTTGTAATAAAAATTATCTTTTAAAAAAATACTACACCAATTTTGTTTTCCCTTGTTTGAGAAAAAGCATCCCTTTTAGTTTACTCCATCAAGATACCTAAGCGCTCGGATGACTTCTAATGCAAGTTATAGATTTAACGGCTAATCGCGAAGGCTCTGATTTAAACTCTACCGAAAATGTATATTATTTCATTTTCTATATTATATTCCATTATTTTTCTTCTATATTTTATGTTTATTTGCATATATTTATAATTTTCACAAATTTACCTAAAGGCTATAAAATGGTTTAATTCGCTTGAAAATTAAATGCAATTATTAAATTTTAATGTAAATAATTGCTATAAAAAACTATTAGATAGTTTTTAATTGAAATTTTGACAAAATTGTGTTTATCAGATTACAATAACAAATATGTATTTGGGAAGAAGTCAACAAATAAATATGGCAGTGCAGCAACAATTTATTCTCATTTTCAAATTTAAATGTCTGATATAAGCAATAAGTAAGTAATAGTCTAGTCTATAGCCTATAATATAGTATATAGTATATAGTACAGTCTATAATATAGTGTATAGTACAGTCTATAGTCTAGTCTATAGTCTAGTCTATAGTCTAATCTATAGTACAGTCTATAGTCTAGTCTATAGTACAGTCTATAGTCTAGTCTATAGTACAGTCTATAGTCTAGTCTATAGTACAGTCTATAGTCTAGTCTATAGTACAGTCTATAGTCTAGTCTATAGTACAGTCTATAGTCTAGTCTATAGTACAGTCTATAGTCTAGTCTATAGTGCAGTCTACAGTCTGGTCTATAGTACAGTCTATAGTCTAGTCTATAGTACAGTCTATAGTCTAGTCTATAGTGCAGTCTACAGTCTAGTCTATAGTACAGTCTATAGTACAGTCTATAGTCTAGTCTATAGTACAGTCTATAGTCTAGTCTATAGTACAGTCTATAGTCTAATCTATAGTACAGTCTATAGTCTAGTCTATAGTGCAGTCTACAGTCTAGTCTATAGTACAGTCTATAGTACAGTCTATAGTCTAGTCTATAGTCTAGTCTATAGTCTAATCTATAGTACAGTCTATAGTCTGGTCTATAGTGCAGTCTACAGTCTAGTCTATAGTACAGTCTATAGTCTAGTCTATAGTACAGTCTATAGTCTAGTCTATAGTGCAGTCTACAGTCTAGTCTATAGTACAGTCTATAGTACAGTCTATAGTCTAGTCTATAGTCTAGTCTACAGTCTAGTCTATAGTACAGTCTATAGTCTAGTCTATAGTACAGTCTATAGTCTAGTCTATAGTGCAGTCTACAGTCTAGTCTATAGTACAGTCTATAGTCTAGTCTATAGTACAGTCTATAGTCTAGTCTATAGTACAGTCTATAGTCTAGTCTATAGTACAGTCTATAGTCTAGTCTATAGTACAGTCTATAGTCTAGTCTATAGTACAGTCTATAGTCTAGTCTATAGTACAGTCTATAGTCTAGTCTATAGTACAGTCTATAGTCTAGTCTATAGTACAGTCTATAGTCTAGTCTATAGTACAGTCTATAGTCTAGTCTATAGTACAGTCTATAGTCTAGTCTATAGTACAGTCTATAGTCTAGTCTATAGTACAGTCTATAGTCTAGTCTATAGTACAGTCTATAGTCTAGTCTATAGTACAGTCTATAGTCTAGTCTATAGTACAGTCTATAGTCTAGTCTATAGTACAGTCTATAGTCTAGTCTATAGTACAGTCTATAGTCTAGTCTATAGTACAGTCTATAGTCTAGTCTATAGTACAGTCTATAGTCTAGTCTATAGTACAGTCTATAGTCTAGTCTATAGTACAGTCTATAGTCTAGTCTATAGTACAGTCTATAGTCTAGTCTATAGTACAGTCTATAGTCTAGTCTATAGTACAGTCTATAGTCTAGTCTATAGTCTAGTCTATAGTCTAATCTATAGTACAGTCTATAGTCTAGTCAATAGTACAGTCTATAGTCTAGTCAATAGAACAGTCTATAGTCTAGTCAATAGTACAGTCTATAGTCTAGTCTATAGAACAGTCTATAGTCTAGTCTATAGTACAGTCTATAGTCTAGTCTATAGTACAGTCTATAGTCTAGTCTATAGTACAGTCTATAGTCTAGTCTATAGTACAGTCTATAGTCTAGTCTATAGTACAGTCTATAGTCTAGTCTATAGTACAGTCTATAGTCTAGTCTATAGTACTGTCTATAGTCTAGTCTATAGTACAGTCTATAGTCTAGTCTATAGTACAGTCTATAGTCTTGT
The DNA here is from genome assembly GCA_949628195.1 of Phasia obesa. NCBI lineage: Eukaryota > Metazoa > Arthropoda > Insecta > Diptera > Tachinidae > Phasia > Phasia obesa. The sequence continues at coordinate 8,402,081 of OX451218.1, forward strand.
CTATAATCTAGTCCAGCCTATAGTCTAGTCCAGCCTATAGTCTAGTCCAGCCTATAGTCTAGTCCAGCCTATAGTCTAGTCCAGCCTATAGTCTAGTCCAGCCTATAGTCTAGTCCAGCCTATAGTCTAGTCCAGCCTATAGTCTAGTCCAACCTATAGTCTAGTCCAGCCTATAGTCTAGTCCAGCCTATAGTCTAGTCCAGCCTATAGTCTAGTCCAGCCTATAGTCTAGTCCAGCCTATAGTCTAGTCCAGCCTATAGTCTAGTCCAGCCTATAGTCTAGTCCAGCCTATAGTCTAGTCCAGCCTATAGTCTAGTCCAGCCTATAGTCTAGTCCAGCCTATAGTCTAGTCCAGCCTATAGTCTAGTCCAGCCTATAGTCTAGTCCAGCCTATAGTCTAGTCCAGCCTATAGTCTAGTCCAGCCTATAGTCTAGTCCAGCCTATAGTCTAGTCCAGCCTATAGTCTAGTCCAGCCTATAGTCTAGTCCAGCCTATAGTCTAGTCCAGCCTATAGTCTAGTCCAGCCTATAGTCTAGTCCAGCCTATAGTCTAGTCCAGCCTATAGTCTAGTCCAGCCTATAGTCTAGTCCAGCCTATAGTCTAGTCCAGCCTATAGTCTAGTCCAGCCTATAGTCTAGTCCAGCCTATAGTCTAGTCCAGCCTATAGTCTAGTCCAGCCTATAGTCTAGTCCAGCCTATAGTCTGGTCTCTATAGTCTAGTCCAGCCTATAGTCTGGTCTCTATAGTCTAGTCCAGCCTATAGTCTGGTCTATAGACTAGTCCAGCCTATAGTCTGGTCTCTATAGTCTAGTCCAGCCTATCGTCTGGTCTCTATAGTCTAGTCCAGCCTATCGTCTGGTCTCTATAGTCTAGTCCAGCCTATAGTCTGGTCTATAGTCTAGTCCAGCCTATAGTCTGGTCTATAGTCTAGTCCAGCCTATAGTCTGGTCTATAGTCTAGTCCAGCCTATAGTATGGTCTATAGTCTAGTCCAGCCTACAGTCTTGTCTGTATTCTAGTCCAGCCTATAGTCTTGTCTGTAGTCTAGTCCAGCCTATAGTCTTGTCTATAGGCCAGTCTATTATCTTGTCTTTAATCCAGTCTATTATCTTGTCTATTGTCCAGTCTATAGTGCAGCCTCCGCTAATGTTTTTACACAGATATATATGTATGTATGTGTATTATTATATTGTTAAAATTTTATGTTTTTAAGTTAAATTTTAAATTTGTAAGGTTTAAAATACATTTTTGGGGTTTTTATTCAACTGGAGGCCAAACAAACTTTTGCTAACCAAACAACACTGCAACTGTTCTAAATCGGTATCAGTTATTTTATGTCATTTAATAGTTGTTCAGTTTAGAATATTAAACCACATGCACACAAAAACCAAACAAAACTCTGAACACTGAACATGTTCAGACATGTTAATATAATTTTCCGCTAGATAAATAAAACAGCACAAGCGAAAAAGTGATCGTTTGCCATTCATCAATCACTTTCTGTGTGAAGTTTGAAAAATATTTTATTTCAGTTTATTTTATTTTAGTTCAGTTAAGCGTTTGATTGAAGGCCAAAAAGTGTGTGTGTGTAGTGCAGTTGATTGTGTTGGTTTCAGATTTTGTTTTTTTTTTTTTTTTTTGTTTAACAAATTGCCGTGCAGAGTTTATGGAAGTCAATGTATTTTTTATTTAAAAAAATATTTAGAAAAGTGCTGACAAAAAACGTGCTACATTTTGCCAGTAATTAAAGCTTTTTCAAGTTTTTTTTCAACTAAAATCTAATGGTCAAGAAATTTGCTTAGAGTACAGAAAAGAGAACCACTTTGGTCAAGAGTTAATGAGACATTTAAAATTGTGCACTTAAAACACATAATAAAAATGTCCATTCAAAAGCTAGATAAATAGCGATTTTGTTTTATTAAAAGAGAAGGAAGAAAAATTAATTTAGCAGAATAGAGAAGAGAAACAATCAAGAACTTTTAGCTCAAGGACCAAAGCTTCAGTAATGAAAATGAAAATTAATTTTATTGCAAAATAATTTATTTTTTAAGAATATTTTTTTATTTTTAGTTCGGTCAACAGCAAAGGAAAAATACCATTTTTAATGGAGTGGTGGTATTACAGGTAGTCATGGGTACCTGGTTGTTCGACCAAAAACCGTGAGTGATTTAATGTCAAACGCTAAAAACGAGTGGACAAATAAAGCACTCGCCATAGTGTTTAAACACACTTTATACTTTGTTGTAACTGCAATAGTAGTAGCAGTGGAGCTGTTGTCATTGCAGCCTGAGGGTGGCATTACTGCGAAACAGTATCATTTTCACAGCATTTGCATTTTGAATTTGGTAAATTTTTCTTTACATTTGTTTGACAATTTTAGTTTTATTTCTTTTAATGTACATGTATGTGTTTTATGGATGGAAAAATAATTTTTTGGTGAATTTCGTAATTGAGAGCTTTATTTCACTGGTTGCAGCACATAAACAAATTTAAGTGTAATTTTTTAAATGTAAATAAATGAAGTAAAGGATGAATATGAAAATGAAAAGCTCAAAGTCCAGGCTATAGTTCTGTCTATAGTCCAGTCAGTCTATAGTCCAGTCAGTCTATAGTCCAGTCAGTCTATAGTCCAGTCAGTCTATAGTCCAGTCAGTCTATAGTCCAGTCAGTCTATAGTCCAGTCAGTCTATAGTCCAGTCAGTGTATAGTCCAGTCGGTCTATAGTCCAGTCAGTCTATAGTCCAGTCAGTCTATAGTCCAGTCAGTCTATAGTCCAGTCGGTCTATAGTCCAGTCAGTCTATAGTCCAGTCAGTCTATAGTCCAGTCAGTCTATAGTCCAGTCGGTCTATAGTCCAGTCAGTGTATAGTCCAGTCGGTCTATAGTCCAGTCAGTCTATAGTCCAGTCAGTCTATAGTCCAGTCAGTCTATAGTCCAGTCAGTCTATAGTCCAGTCAGTCTATAGTCCAGTCGGTCTATAGTCCAGTCAGTGTATAGTCCAGTCAGTCTATAGTCCAGTCAGTCTATAGTCCAGTCAGTCTATAGTCCAGTCAGTCTATAGTCCAGTCAGTCTATAGTCCAGTCAGTCTATAGTCCAGTCAGTCTATAGTCCAGTCTATAGTAAAGTCTATGGACTAGTCTATGAATCGGGAAACTAGCCATTGATTCCCAAGAATTCCTGTCCGTTTTCCAAACCTTAGTCTTTAGCGAACTCCAGCATAGCAAAACTTAAGATCTGATAAATATATCACTGAGAATGCACCAAAAACAAAAGACATCCAATTCTCCTTTGTGTACAAGAACTAAGCATTTTACGAATATAAATATAGATCGAGCTTAAGCGTTACATCCTTAACAATAATCACAGTAAATTTTGATCTAATAATAAGCCCTCAAAGTACTCCATGAGTTGGTAATGTAGGTTCAAAACCCGTTAAAAGTGGACTTTAATTTCTGTAAAATATCATCTTTGGTGATGAGGCAAAGATCAGGTGCGATACCTGCTTCCATTAGATCCACCAAGTATAAATATGTACATACTTACATCTGCAGAAAGTCGTTGTTTGGTCTGGATTGTAGAGCAACGATGTCATCGATCTATAGTTCTTCAATGGTGATGATTAATTTAATGAATAATTTTTTGCAACATCAAGTTTGCAACCCCCACCTCCGAAATCAGAGACAGAAATTGGCTATGTAATTCCTATTATTAAAAAAAAAAAAATATTCCTAAATAGCTCAGGGTTACTGCTTGTTTGAACTTTTAGTAGCAGCAATTATATTTATCGCAGGGAAAAACTAAACAACTTTTGCCTTTTACTTCCCTAACTCTCATCATTTATTCAAGATTCTTAATGACAAGTTCATAATAATAAAAAAAAAAATGTAGCATAACTTTGAATAAACATGACCTAGTAACCTTTTGAACTCTAATAATGTTGAGTATACATATCGAATGGCTGTGTTACACACAAATACAAGTTTATCTGTATGTTGAACACACAGTTAAGTTTCAGTGAACAATTTTCCAGTCGTTTACAAACAATTGAGTATTTTTACAACGGACATGCAAAATCCTGTTGAAATAAAGGTCATTTTATGTATTTTTTGTTGTTGTCAGACAGACGGTCTTTTATGAGGAACTCTCTGTCCATTTTTTGTGACAAACTGATGTCAGTGTATTGTGTTGTGTTGTGTTGTATTCTTTTATTGTTATTGTGTTATGGTACTTATATATGCGCTGTCCTGAGCATATGTATAAATTAACAATTCAAACTGCTCAGTCAGGTGTAAAATATTTTGAGAAATTAAAAAAAAAATATATATAAAAAAGCAAACCAAACCTAACATGAATAAATAATTTTGTTCATCATACTGGAAGAAAGCAATTGGTGGAATTCTATGTATGTAATTTTTTACTAAAATTTAAATATAAATTTTGAATTTTTGTAACTATTTTTGATTTAAATAAACAACAAGTAAGAGTGCTACATTCTGCAATGCCGAATCCTATTTACCCTTCATAGTAATGCTAAATATTCCCTCTTACTCTGTTATGTTTCCCAATTTCACAATAATATTGTGTAGTTAAATTTTAAGGGCCGACGTTGAATGTGAACCCCACCTAAACTTCAAGTTTTTTTCCGCACTAAATTTGACATTTCTCAATTTCAGACTAACCTAATTTGAACCATGGAAAGATACACAATCGAGCAACGTGTTAAAGTTATTCAGGCTTATTATGAAAATGGGCGTTCAATTCAAATAACCAATTTAATCGCCCAAATTTGCGTTCAATCGAAAAAAACGTGCAAAAATTTGATCAAACCGGATCTGTAGGAGATGTGAAAACACCAGTGTATGCTCGTACAGCTCGTACTGAAGAAAATGCTGCTACTGTTCGCGATAGTGAGGCTGAAGAGTTGTCCACCTCAATTCATCATCATGCCCAACAATTGCACCTCTCACGCTCGACGTTGATGAACACTATGCATAAAGACTTGAATTTACACGCATACAAGGTGCAACTGACTCAGGAATTAAGCCTCTTGATCATTCAAAATGTCGTCAATGGTCAGAATGGTGGCAAGAAATGGCAACGTTGGATGATCAATTTTCGAAAAATTTTACCGATAATTTTTGTAAAACTTTTATCGAAAATTTTTTGTAAAAATTTTATTGAAAATTGTTTGTAAAAATTTTAATAAAATTGTTTGTAAAAATTTTATTGAAATTTTTTTTGTATGAATTTTATTGAAAATTTTTGTAAAAATTTTATTAAAAATTTTTTGTAAAAATTTTATTAAAAATTTTTTGTAAAAATTTTATGGAAAAGTTTTTGTAAAAATTTTATGGAAAAGTTTTTGTAAAAATTTTATGGAAAAGTTTTTGTAAATATTTTATGGAAAAGTTTTTGTAAAAATTTTATTGAAAATTTTTTTAAAAAATTTTATCGAAAAATTTTTGGAAAATTTTATTGAAAATATTTTTGTAAAAATTTTATAGAAAATATTTTTTAAAAATTCTATAGAAAATATTTTTGTAAAAACTATAGAAAATTTTTTGTAAAAATTTTTAAAGAAATTTTTTTTTGTAAAAGCTAGAATGGTCTGACCATTCTAAAGCACATTGACCACCTTAATGTGACTTATAAGATTTTCAACATACAGGTCTTGGAATGAAATTCGGCCAATTCTTGTTATAATATTGCGACTGACAATTCTTAAAGGTCCCTTTCAGTGGGTATATATAAATTATAAATCATACGCCTGAGTGTACATAAGAAAATAACTATCATTTCTATTTAAACTAGCTGTGCTCCACAATCCACACTGGATTTTAAGACTCGTACCCTAGTTATGGTTTATTTATTTACGTTATATAAAGGTACTCAAGCCTCGTACTCAGCAACAAAGCCTTTATATAAAATTCTTAAAATCATATTAAATTCTAAAATTATTGTAGAGTTGCGATTAAAATCCTCCGCTCGGTAATATAAATAAACCCAAAAAGTCGCAGTATTATAACAATGATTTGCCGAATTTCATTTCAATACCTTTATGTTGAAAATGTTATAAAGCACATTGGGGTGGTCCTGTTGCTTTAGTCTGATTATTGTTGGTTTTACAAAAAAAATTTTCTGTAAAAATTTTTTTATAAAATTAATACAAAAATTTTTCCATAAAATTTTTCCATAAAATTTTTCAATAAAATTTTTCAATAAAATTTTTGCAATAAATTTTTCAATAAAATTTTTGCAAAAACTTTTCGATGAAATTTTTACAGTAAAATTTTTACAAAACATTTTCGATAAAATTTACAAAACATTTTTGATAAAATTTTTACAAAAATTTTTTGATAACATTTTTTCAAAAATTTTTTCTATAAAATTTTCCAAAAATTTTTCTATAAAATTTTTCGATAAATTTTTTACAAAAATATTTCGATAAATTTTTACAAAAATATTTCAATAAAATTTTTGCCAAAATATTTTCTATAAAATTTAAAAAAAAATTAAAAAAATGCGATATAATTTTAACAAAAAATTTTCGATATTCTCCTGGAAATGAGATATTCTTAAGGGAAAAAATTATCCTATATTCAAAGCGATATATCAAGTTACCACCTCACAAAATTTTATTAAAATTTATTCAGTATTTTTAACTAGACGCGAATACAGACGGACATTCAGACAAAAATTACGCTTACTATCTGCACCTGCAACAAAATTTTCAAAATATATTTTATGCACAGAAATGGCCCTGTTACAGTTTTATTATATTTACAGACTATTATAAAACAGTCCTCACAAGGTTTTAAGTCTAAAAAGGGCATTTACTTTCATCATTATAAAAAAACACATATTTATTTTTAAATCAATAATATTTTTTATTATCATTCCCTTTTGATATTATTGCTGTGTCATTTGTAAAATATAATACAGTTGGTATGAGTGTTGGATTTTCCATTTCTAAAATTAACTTTTCCCTCTGCACATAAAAATCATTATCAGCTAAACACACAAACTTAATGTAAACTAAATGTACGAGTATAAAATATTTAATTAATTTATATCATTATATTGTTATCTAAATGAAAATGTGAGTTTAGTGTGTTTGAATCTCTTTTAAAATTACAATTTTTACACTTGAATGAATTGAATTTGTAAGAAACAAACTTAATTCGCAATAAGAAAGAGCTGCAGTAGCAGCATAATGGAATTACAATATTCTTTTGAAAAAGACAACGAATATTGGGTGTTTGGCAAAAAGAACTACAGATTAAATATCATTAAATTTTTGCTAAATAAAGACATAAAAAAGTAACTAACTAATGTGGAAGTCGTGTAAGTTTTAACATTAATTCAAATGACTGTCAATGACATTAAGAAAAAGTTTTCTGTTACAGACAAAAGTTACTTTGGTTTTTTCTTACGAACTAAGAAACTTGAAAAAATAGATAAAAAAGAAAGTTTTGTGAATTTAAAGATTTTATTTTTTAGTTGAATATATTTTCCTTAATACTCCAACTTGAAAAAATATAATTTGTTTTTAAAAAATAGCATTCAAAGCAACGATATTTTTTCAACTATAAAATGTTTAATTAAAACTATATTTTTTTTAAATATCATTTAGCTTATTTGTTATTAATTGGTCGTCTACACTATAAATACGAATAGTCATATTTTTAAAAACTAAATAAAATGAACTAAATAATTTTATCTGGTACCGGTCCACAATGGCTTGATGTACCAACTGTCGATAGAATTAATTACAAGAGCGTTATATAGGATTTTAACTTCAAATTATATTTTGTAAACTTCAAATTCAATTTTATAAACTTCAAATTCAATTTTATAAACTTCAAACTCAATTTTAAAAACTTTGAATTCAATTTTGTAAACTTCAAATTTTACTTTAAATTCAATTTTATAAACATCAATTCAATTTCAATTCATATTTATAGAAAATTTAGTTTCCTGTAAAATTTTTTAATAATATTTTCTATAAAATTTTACCAATAAATTACTGTAAAAGTTTTACGAAAAAAATTTCTAACAATTTTTACAAAAAAATTCGCAAAAATATTTTTACAAAACAATTTCTATTAAATTTGAAAATAAAAATTTTAAATAAAATTTTAGCAAAAAATTTGCATAAATATTTTTACGAAAAAAGTTCAAGAAAATGTTTAAAATAAATTTTCAATAAAATGTTTTAAAAAAATTTCCTAAAAATTTTTACAAAAAAAATCACAATAATATTTTTACATAATATTTTCTATTAAATTTGAACATAAAAATGTTAAATAAAATTTTAGCAAAAAATTTGCATAAAAATGTTAACAAAATAAAGTTCATGACATTTTTTAAAAAAATTTTCTAAAAATTTTTACGAAAAAATTTCCTAAAAATATTTACGAAAAAATTCGCAATAATATTTTTACAAAACATTTTCTATTAAATTTGAAACAAAAATATTATATATAATTTTAGCAAAAAATTTGCATAAAAATTTTTACGAAAAAAAGTTCAAGAAAATTTTTAAAATAAATTTTCAATAAAATTATTATAAAAAATTTCCTAAAAATTTTAACGAAAAAAAGTTCAAGACAATTTTTAAAATAAATTTTCAATAAAATTTTTTAAAAAAATTTCCTAAAAATGTTTACAATAAAATTCGCAATAATATTTTTACAAAACATTTTCTATTAAATTTGAAAATAAAAATGTTAAATAAAATTTTAGCAAAAAATATGCATACAAATTTTTACAAAAAACAATTCAGGAAAATTTTTTAAATAAATTTTCAATAAAATTTTTTAAAAAAATTTCCTACAAATTTAAAAAAAAAATCGCAATAATGTTTTTACAAAACATTTTCTATTAAATTTGAAAATAAAAATGTTAAATAAAATTTGCATACAAATTTTTATGAAAAAAAGTCCAAGAAAATTTTTAAAATAAATTTTCAATAACATTTTTTAAGAAAATTTTCTAAAAATTTTTACAAAAAAATTCGAAATAATGTTTTTACAAAACATTTTCTATAAAATTTTAAACATAAAAATGTTAAGTAAAATTTTAGCAAAAACTTTGCATAAAAATTTTTACGAAAAAAAGTTGAAGAAAATTTTTAAAATAAATTTTCAATAAACTTTAAAAAAAATTTCCTAAAAATTTTTACACAAAAATTCGCAATAATATTTTTACAAAACATTTTCTATTAAATTTGAACATAAAAATATTAAATAAAATTTTAGCAAAAAATTTGCATAAAAATTTTTACGAAAAAAAGCAAGAACATTTTTAATATAAATTTGCAATAAATTTTAGCAAAAAATTTGCTAAAAATTTTTACGAAAAAAATTTCAAGAAAATTTTTAAAATAAATTTTCAATAAAATTTAAAAAAAAAATCCTAAAAATTTTTACAAAAAGTTTCGCAAGAATATTTTTACAAAACATTTTCTGTTAAATTTGAAAATAAAAATGTTAAATAAAATTTTAGCAAAAAATATGCATAAAAATTTTTACGAAAAATAGTTCAAGAAAATTTTTAAAATAAATTTTCTATAAAATTTTTTAAATAAATTTTCCATAAAATTTTTTAAATAAATTTTTCATAAAATTTTTTAAATAAATTTTCAGTAACATTTGAAAAAAATCTATAAAATTTTTACAAATAATTACTATAAAATTTTTAAAAAAATTAATATAAAATTTTGCAAAAAAAAATTTTATAAAATATTTACAAAGAAATTCGCAACCAATTGATATCGTTCAGACATCTGATCGAACTTAGTGCAAAAATATCAATTGTTTAATGAGCTGTGTGCCATAAAATGCATCATCTTACTAAAATCATATATTATCCGATTTTATATCTTCCATTTCAGCTCATAACAAAATTAAAATTATTGCTATGTTGCGCTCGCCGTTGTCTAGAATGGAGTTTTTAGCGGCATTTTCGAACAAAAAAGAGCCAATAATGCCACCACTGCGACAACCGCACCAAACTATTAATCTCCGTGGCTGCTCGACAATAAATGCCGGTATATGGCTTCGCCATGTGTAACAAGTTATTTTGATAACATAATAGTCGAAAATAAAAATTTCAGCCAAGTACACTGTCCTAATGTTTTAAAATAATTGTTTAATATTTCTCAAACTTTTCAAGCCTAAAAAGTCTTATAGTCAATAGATTGGGGATCCAAATAATATGTGAATTAAGAGGATACTTGTATTAAGATCACCCTGTATATTATTTTTGATTTCATTAGCTTTCATTTGATTATAAAAATGTTCAATTTTAGCTTGAAAAAATTTCAGGAGGAGGATCAGACTTAAACAATCATCGAAATTGCTATTAGATAGTGTGCTTGTCTATTAGTTCGGTGTTGTAGGTTCGATTCCCACCAAAGACTCTGAATTTTATCACTACAAGTTGGCAGGAAGACCAAGAAGGAGCATGTGTATAATATGGGTGCCTACAAATGGTTAACGCCGTTAGCGATAGGTCACGGACTCTCAAGTATTGTCTGGCCAAGCTAAAAATCGAGGTAAGGCGATATTTGCAGACTGTGCCTGGAATAAGGCCAACATAAAAAGGCTTTGGACCACGGACAGACAGATATTAAAATAGAACGAAGGGAAGCCCCCTTCGTTCTTTGGTATCCACCCTACCAAAAAAAAAAAAAAACATAATAAATATTATACATGAACGAACTGTGTAGGTGAATCTAAATTTGATTTCACTTCCAGGCAATCTGTCTGCAAACGACACTGAAATCGAGCCAACTCTATGCTTCAGAGCCATTAACTACTTTATAACATTTAAATATCGATATGCCTGTAAACGAAAAACAGCGAGAATGTTTCTATAATTAAAAAAAAAAATATATTAAATTAAATCCATTTTTTAGAATGACCCCATATTTCACATTGAATCGATAAGAATAAATGAACCCTTGATTTTGAAAGTGGTATAAGTCGAAAATTTTAAAACTCTAGTTTATCAGCTATTTCATATCAAATCCTTATAAAATAATATAATAATACGAGGTAATTCGCACTATGCCATGAATATTAAGTTGATAAATTGAGTTTATTTTTTTCTTGGTAAACAAAATACAGTTACTGTATATTTTGATAGTGTGGTATAAGTCATTCTATTTTCAAAGTTTGTCAAAATATTTGTTAGTAATTTTGTCATGTCTTCAGATAGCGGTTCAAGTATGCTCGGGTAATCCTATTAATGTAAAAATGCACTATTTATAGTTAATTGTAGATATTATATGGCGAAGAAGTATAAGTAATGCTCCCAAGAAATGGAAACAAATAAGAACAAATGGTTTAAAAAGATTTCTTTTCATTTCGACGAAGAAACGAGGAGAATCAACGAGAAGCTGTGTCTTGGCTAAACTACAATGGATTAGATTTCTAAAAAATGCTTTATATAAGATGTTTTAAAAAACTTCTTTGGATGACAATTTCGAATTCAAAGTCTTAGACCTTTCACCTAAAGGAGGAAGACCAAGAATATACGAAAATATTGATTTTTTTTTCACTATACACAGCCATTAGACGAATAATAGAAGAAAAGCGTAAATATATGATGGATTTACTACTACTATATCCCACTAATTTTCCACAAACACTTTATTTTCCTAAATACTAAAAAACAAATTACTTAGTTACAATGTAATCAGTTTGAATAAAATGTTAATTTCCAGCAAACAATTTTTTTCTTGATGGTTTATGTCATTTATAAAGACATGCAGTTAATTTTGAGTTAATTTTAAGTTTTCAAAACCACCTTACCTTTTAAAAATGGTTATAAATTTCGCACTCATAATAAATACTTATTTGTTGGCACTAATTTATTTGTCAAAATTTAATTTAATTCCATAATGCAAAAATATTTTTGGAATCCTTTAAAATGTAAACCTCTTAATTTCCCGAAACAAGAAATATATGACTTATACCACTTTCATAATCAAGGGCTCAAATATAAAATATACATTTTTTAAGCTGAATAAATTTAAATTAAATAACAATTTTGTATTTTCATTGAATTAAAACATGAATGGAAATGTGTACAAATTTATTAAAAATTTTAAATAATGATTTTTTTGTTTGTCAAATTAAAAATAAATTTCTCATCTGAATACCAGTAAGATTTTTCCCAAAAAAATGTGATTTCATAGATTTAAAAAATTATCATTTTAATGTAAAAAAAAAAATATTTTGAAAACTAAATTCCAGCAAAAAAAAAAAACAAAAGTTCTACCTCGTACATACTGTTTAAACTATTTCCTTTTCTTTTAACATATTTATTACGTTTGAATAATGGGCCAATAATTAACATCGCTGCATGACAATAATTGGCTAATTAACTATTAATCGAGTGGCTATAATTACCTTAACAAAAAGGAATTTTATGCCATAAATAAGGAAAAGCAATTCATGTTGAAGGTCACTTAAAACGATACACACCGTTTAGCAAGACTATAAAAACTTGAGGGCTTTTGAAGACAAGAGAATGCAGATGGGTAAATTTGTAAAAAAAAAATTAGGAATATTTTTAAAGGCTTAAAATAGGCAACACCTGAGTGTGATGTTGTATTAAAAGTATTTTATAATATAAAATATAATACGGCCCTTTGTCATATAAAAGAGCTATTATTTCGTTAGCTGTGTGCGGTAAGTGGCACCTGGTCCTGTTAAAACCACATATCGTCCACATCCATATCTTCCAATTCGGGCCAGAAAAAGTTCGCTATCATATCACGATAGCGAACACCATTCACAGTAACTGCCTGACCGAACTCATTTTGGAAAAAATACGGCCCGATGATACAGCCAGCCCATAAATCGCGCACCAAACAGTCACTCTTTGTGGGTGCATTGGTTTTTCGACAATCACTCGTGGATTATCATACGCCCAAATGCGGCAATTCTGCTTATTGACGAATCCACTCAGGTGAAAATGTGCCTCATTACTGAAGATGATTTTCTCTTTGAAAATTGATCATCCAACGTTGCCATTTCTTGCCACCATTCTGGCCATTGACGACGTTTATCATGATCAAGAGGCTTTAATTCTTGAGTCAATTGCACCTTGTAAGCGTATAAATGCAAGTCTTTATATATAATGTTCATCGAGGACTCGCGTGAGAGGTGCAATTGTTGGGCACGACGACGAGTTGAGTTGAACGCTCTTCCGGCCATACTATCGCGAACAGCAGCAATATTTTCTGCAGTACGAGCTGTGTGAGCATGTACTGGTGTTTCCACATCTCCTTCAGACCCGTTTTGCTCAAACTTTTGCACCATTTTGCCGCTTTCACGCATATTTGGACGATTTAATTGACCGTAAAAATCAAGAAATTCAGGATATGCATTTTGATTTCAACGGCCCATTTTCATAATAAGCCTGAATAACTTTAATGCATTGCTCGATTGTGTGTGATTCCATGTTTCAAATTGGGTTAGTCTGAAATTGAGAAATGTCAAATTAAATGCAGTAAAAAAGCTTGACATTTAGGTGGTGTGGTTCACATTCAACATCGGCCCTTCAAATTTAACCCCCCGATATATTTATATAAATATATTTCATTATTTTAATTTCTACTAATAAATTTTTTAACATATTTTTTTTAATAAATATTTTTATTTTGCGCGCTTTATTATGTATTGATAGCAATTGTAAATTTTTTTTGAAATACATAACATTTTTTTAATGAAATAAAATTATTTGTTTCACCTTAAATTTTGCATTTCCTGCTAAATATTTATGTTATTTTAAAATACATGTTTAGCACCTAAAAATATTTGCTATATTTCGAACATAGTTTCCCTACTAAAATTCTCTTGCTAGGTGTGAAATATTTAAGATTTTTTGGGTTTTTTTTTTGTTGGTATAATGCAAATTCATTTAAAATTAAATGAAACATTTCGCTAAACGTTGCATTATTCATTTAAATTAAAGGCAAATGGTTTTTCCTAAAAGTATGTGGCAAATTTTAGATTTTTATAATGACTATAAATATGCTTTAACCCTTGTCCTTATACCCGAGTACAGGTGTGGCCACTGATACTTTGGAGTAATGTACCTCTTAAATGGCTTACACTTTTCTATTGAATTTTCGTATCTAAGGTAATGGCAAAATTCTGCATCAACTGACACCTCAATTACAATGTTGCACACATATTGGCCGTTTACATTCACAGCACATGTTACGAGTACCTCTTCTGTGTTCGTCGTGAATATAATAGCAGCTTCCAACTTGCTCGCTGAGCCGCTGCTGCACTCGTTGAAGGTGTAGGGTCAACTTTTTCATTTAAGGCCGTGTTTATATAGCTCGCTATGTCAAGTTTCATTTTAAAGTTACGCATTACCTGAACCGGATTACAATGAATGGCTTACATGGCTCCTTGGCGAGCTCGTGAAGAAAACGTTTGCGTCTAAGCTTACTATATGGGATTTTTTTTTATTATTTTCAAAGTATATATGATATACGCTGACAGTGCCATCAAATCAATTATATTAAAAAAGAGAGATAATGGCCAACGCTTAGTCTGTCTTTGGCAAGTATATTCTCTAAGTAGTTGCTCCATAACATCCACTCCTCCTTTTGTTTTATTGTAAAATTCAATGAATTCTTAATATATTAAATATATTAAAGAACAAAATTTTATTTAAAAAAAAAAATTTTTTGTTTAAAAGTAATAAACAAAGATGCAAATAATTACTACTGGCCACACCTGTACTTGGGTCTACGTCCACGTTAGAAAAGTTGGATATAAGAACTAGGGTTAAAGATGGAATTACCAAAATCGGGATGATGTTTTTAATGGCAACACTTAAAATTGAACTTAAAGCCACCATACTGATAGACTATCACACCATTAACTATTTTATCGAAGCACTAGAATAAAAAGGTAAAAGAATAAGCTTAATGCAACCTATAATTTCTCCAGTTTTTCTTAATAAATTATTAAATTAATAATTTATTATTAAGTGGCTGTGTCCGCCACTATGTCAGCATCCTAAAAATATTTAATTCCATTGTGCTTTTAAAGTAACACACTGTGTAATTTTTTAAGTCATGGCAAAAAACCATATACGGACACCACTACGTCCTAAAAGATCAAAAAACAAAAGACCCCTGTCTCCCAGTTTTGCCTAAAAACCTCCAGTGGACTTCACAAAAAGTGAAAAATTTCCCGGCTACCTAAGCGTTATCTAAACGCTGTTAAGAATCATTCCTAGAAAGTTCATATGTTCTAGAAAATTGTTTATTGAGATCTTAGGTTTATTTCTGTAGTTGATTGTTTCCTTGAATTTTGAACACTTTGCTACCTATTGACCGGAACAGGGGAAAAAAGGTTAAAAAAATTGAATTTTTTAAAGTTTTTTGCGATTTTGACCTTGAAGATGAAGTTTTTTTGATTTTATATGTTCACAATTTTTGTTCTTTATGACAAGAGCTACAACTTTGCCGCAGAGAGTATATCAAAATTCCAAACGGTTTGCAAAATATGAGCTTGAGTAAATGATAATTTTTTTGCAAAAATGACATCGAGGCCCCACATCTTTGAGGGCCCATAAAAAAACCTGGATGACTTTGGGCAAAACTGGGAGACAGGGGTCTTTTTTTTTGGTCTTTTATCACGTAGTGGTGTCCGTATATGGTTATTTTTTTCCGTGTTGCACTGTGTAATCCACGCCAAATTTTAAGCCCCATTATTATAACTTGCCAATAACTAAAGTTAGTATTTTGTTGGAGTATCTCTCCAGTTTTTTGTTTTTATAAGTAACTAAAAGTAAATGATTTAAGGACAATTTATAGTATTGAGCCTTATCCTCGTTATTATAGTGAAAACCTGCTGATCTCTCCGATAAAATCCCATCTTTAGCTATTGCTAAGTTATAACAATGGGCCTAAGACTCTCTTTATTTTATTGTAATTTTGTTATAGTTTATGTATTTTCTTTATATAGAGGTACCCAACCCTGGATAAAATTCTAAAAATTTTGTAAAGTCATTTAAGTAATATTTAAAATATTTGGCTTTCAAAAATAAAAGGTGCTATCAAGTTTGCATTACCTTTAAATCGGTAAAATCGGTGTACTTTCACTACTTTTTCTCCATTTGCTCCTGGAAATGAAATATTTTTGAGGAATAAAATATTCTATATTTGAACCCAGATACTAAAAATTTTATTAAAATTCATCAAATAGTTTTTATGTGAATACAGACAGACAGACAGACAGACAGACAGACAGACAGAAAAAAATTACTGTTTTATTACATATGTACATAGATGTAGGGGTATACCGAAGCAGCCCGCTTCCTTAATGAGTCCCTTTTCGCCCCAATAATTATAAGCAACTGACTTGTAATTTACGGTAACCTTACTTCCATTGATCATGGTGGTGCCACCACCACCAGCCTCTACTCTTGACTTTAGTAATTTCAGACTATCGACCGACTGTCGGTCTTCTTTATCAACGCGGAGTCTCTAGCAAGGTATGTATCCAAGTTTTTGCCCTATGTCTTATGCTAGCTTGAGCTGGTCATTTACATACAATGTTTTCTATCGTCTCAGCCTGTTCCAGGCACAGTCTAGAAATATCATCTTATTAGATTTTCATCTAGGCTAGGTGAGACTTGAAGATTCCATGATCTGTTATATAACGCATTCATTCAGCTTAAGGTACTTCTGTTATACCTGAGCACCTTGCCGGCTGTCCTACCTAGGAGCTCTTTTAGCACCATTCGAGCCTGCTTACATGTAGAGGCGTTCCTCCCCGTTTTCATACTTAATGAGTTCAGCCATTTGTAATGTTGTTCTTTTCAGTTGGGGTATAACTCACCGATGCCAAAACATTCTGCCATATAAATTTTCTTTTAATGTACCCTTGAGAAAGGAAACAGGACTCGTTACGTTATAATAAATTTATTTCCACTCTTTTAATTTTTACGTACAGGCTTAAATTCTCTTATACCGACTTTTGTGTTAATGCAGTCTATTGGCAACAACGGACGGCTAATCAGCACAGGTCACTCTGTGGACGTTGCTTGACGACAAACTGTTTTAAAAGAACTCGCTGTCTTCGGCACTCTGTCGATGAGGCTTTACACCAAACTCTCTAAACCTAGTTAGCAGCAGAACGAACTGCACCAACACAACAATACGGCAAATCAATACCAGTGAACCGATCTTTCTGAAATTTTCACAGTTTATTATTAGTTACAGGGATGGTAAAATAGGGTACTTAGTTATAGTTTTTTAAATATTCGACGTGGGCGTGGCACCTCCCATACAAAGTAAATATTTATCATCATGTTGCTTGGTAACAGTAATAGGTATGGCCTTGAGATTTTGCACCAGTAACCTCTATATAAACATACATAGTCTAGCGAACGATAGACTGGGCGTGGTACCTCCCATAAAAACTGAAAAATTATTATTGTATATCTAGACAACTGCAATAGGTAACGTCTTGGAATTTCGTCTCAATGATCACCATATTAACGTCCATAGTTTACATAAACACAGACTGAAATGAAATAGTGGGCGTGGTACCTCCCAAACAAAGTGAAAAATTATTATTTTGTATCTGCCGAACTACAATAGATAGCGCCTTGCAACTTCGCACGAGTAACCCATGTGCTAATGTCCATAGTCTGCTAAAAAACAGAATGAATTGGGATAGTGGGCATGGTACCTCCCATATAAAGTGAATAAATATTATGGTGTACTTGGAGAACTACATTAGGTAGAGTCTTAAAACTTTGCACAAGTAACCCGCAGAGTAAGGTTATGCACCAGTAAAATACTGACTGGTTCAGAACTGTGGGCATGGTACCTCCCATACAAGGTGAATAATTATTTTCCGGTATCTAGAGAACTGCAATAGGTAGCACCTTGGAATTTCACACCAGTAACCCTCATATTAACATTCATAGTCAAGCTAAACAGAGACTGAATTGGAGTAGTGGGCGTGGTACCTCCCATACAAATTGAAAAATTATTATCGTGTTTCTGGCGAACTACAATAGACAGAGCCTTGCAACTTTTCATGAGTAACCCCTGTGCAAATGCGTATAATCTACTAAATTACAGAATGAATTGAGACAGTGGGCGTGGTACCTCCGATATAAAGTGAAAAATTATTATGGTGTACTTGGAGAACTACAATAGGTAGAGTCTTGAAACTGTGCAGGACTAATCACTGTGCCAATGCTATGCGCATTAGCACAGTGCTAAAATGCAGAATGAATTTGCACAGTGGGCATGGTACCTCCTATACAAAGTGACAAATTACTCTATGGTGTACTTGGAGAACTACAATAGGTTGAGTCTTAAAACTTTGCAGAAGTAACTTTCGTACTAATGTGCATCGTCTAGTAAAATACAGACTGGATAAAAATAGTGGGAGTGTTACCTGCCATGAAAAGTAAAAATCGTGTTAATACATATAGTTTAGCAAAAAAACAGGTTGGATGGGAACAGTGGGCGTCGTACTTTGCATATAAACTAAAATATTTTTGAAGTGAGAATAACGTTTTCGAGTTGAAGTTTGACCATCCTTTCTTCCAAGTGTATATTGTATTTTTTGTGAATGGGAGTAGAGAGGCGCACCGGGGATAGCTAGTTTTTTTATAAAAATAAGTTTTCTATCACTATCAAATTATTTAAAATTTTTGTCAAAAAATAGTTTTTTTTTCATATTTCTTTAACATATTGTTATGGCATATTAATAGAAAAAAATATGTAAAATAGACAAGTTTATTTAAATTATAAGAAAAAATAATTCTATTATACGAGAAGATATTTGCCAAGGGAAAAAAAAAACATTTTGCAGCTTACAAATATCTAAGGCATGAACAACATTTTTTTATATTTTTATAAAATAAATGAACTTAAAAAGAAGTGCAAACATGTAAGGATATGTAAGGATCTGTATGTGCCTTTCTTCAACACACAAGGCAAAACTTTTTATATTAAACGAAAGAATTCTTCTGCTTGATTTACAATTTTGAAAGAATTTTTCTTGGGTTGTGTAAGTTTAACTAACACACAAGCTGATGCATGAAAACTTAGAGAAATAAAATTTGTTTTCGTTTTTTCACTTGACTTTATGAACTATAAAGATAAAGTTATCAATACCAATTACCAGTGCCAAAGTATTTATTTTTAAACGATAACAATATAAAGACAACCTGTAATTTTAAATACAAAATGTTTGGTTATTGGCAATCCAGTAAGCAATAACGAGTTGTATAAAGTTGGAATTTTAAAAGAAATTGCAAAATTAAAAACTAAATTTTGAGAGAAAAATAAGTAAAGTTATTTTCTAGGACTGGAAATTGTTAGTTAAATATCAAAATTTAAATCTACCATACGCAGTTTCATACAATAAATTTCCTAAATCACAATTTTTGTTAAAACTTAGTTTTGTGTTCCTCATTTCTGATCTACATAAAGTTGAATATTGAATGTCGTCATGCATTTAATTCAGTGTTGTGGAAGCCTTAGCAATATCACAGTGATTGTATCAACACTATCGAAAATTTTTCGATTTTCCTTTAGTCAAACGAACATTATGTTCATAATTTTTATTCAACAGATTCATATAATGTAGTTATCAGCAAAATTATATTTCCTACGAACAGTTTTTTGAACATAAAAAAAAAAAAAAATACAAAAATCATTTAAATTTTAATATACTACGCTCTTATCAGCTTTATAGTAGTTTAGCATAAGATTGAAATATACATTTTTTTTTTTCGTTAAAATATGCGAGGGTTGAATGCCTTTCATAAAAATAGAAAATTAAAGTAGACTTAAAATTTTTTATGCTTTTAGATTGTTGCATTAAGCTTTCTTTAAGTTGGGTTTCTAGCCCTAACAACAACAGTCCAAATAGTAAATAGTTTAAATTGTTTCAAGAGGTTCTGACGACCCAAAGTATCTTTGGCACAGCCTTCGTGTTTACCCTAAAAGTACCCACTACAGATAATGCTTATCTGTCTAAATTAAAATTAATTGTCGTTCGTTGGTAGTGCAATCACTTTAGAACGGCTGCACCGATTTGGCCAATTTTTATATCCTTCACCACAGGTGGAAATATCTATAAGATTTTATAATTTCTATAATATTAATTTCGGACCTCATAAAGTATATATATATTCTGGATCCTTATAAATAAAGAAGTTAATTTAGCGATGTCCGTCTGTGTTCGTGTTGAAATCAACTATGCCAAGGCACCCGAAGAGATACAGAAAATTTAGGCACACCAATCTGCCAGGCATAGTTTCGAAAATTTCGCTAATGAAAGTCAGCAACATCAGACCACTCAATTAGAGGCAGCGGGAAAAAAAAACCACGCCTACCTATATTTTTTTAACATTTTTGCAAGTTATGTTAATTTTTTTTTCGGTTAAAATGATTCTCTTTTGCTTTTTTTGTGAAATAGATATTAGACCGCGACCAGTAAAAAAAAAATTCAAAAAAATTTTCATAAAATTTTTAAAAAAAAAATTTAGAAAATATTTCAAAAAATTTTTAAAAGAAATTTAAATAATTCTTGCAAAAAAAAAACCGACTTCAAAACAGATAGAAGGGCACCATATCTAAACTAAAAATGTAAGAAGTAATCTGTAAGAATTAGATTTAAACCAAATAAAAGATGCGCCAAAATTAGAGGGAAAAAATAAAGACTATTGAATGTCAAGCCTCTCCCTATTACTGTTTAAAAGTTAAGTTATTTTCACCAGCATCCGTCTTGTATGGGGACACCATTCAAGCCTCTGTCTATAACGGTTTCAAAGATAGGCGCACACAGATCAAATAACATCACCTATTCGGACACCCTTTAATTTACAATGTTAAATTAAAGACCTGTTGTTATAGAGGACTTGGTCACAAAGATTCTTTGTAAATTTCAACTATCTGTCTGTAATGGTTAAAAAACCATATATATCAAATTACATGAACTATTGGGACACCCTTTACAATATAATTCCAAATATTTATATTTGTTATCATGCCTAATTTTCAAGTGTTTGTGTTTAACGGTTCAAAAGATAGGGTCATATAGATCAAATTACGTAATTTATGGGGACACCCTTTAATTTCTAACTTCAAATTGTATACTTGCTATAGTGGACTTTGCAATACAGGTTCCTTGTAAATTTCAGCTGTCTGTCTCTAACAGTCCAAAAGTTTGGCCACATACATAGAATTACATTAACTATTGGGACACCCTTTAAGTTCCAAATTCAAAATTTTATACCTTTTGACTTAGCACTACAGGTTCTTTGTAAATTTCAGCGGTCTGTGTACAACTATTCAAAAGTATGGCCATATACATCAAATTAAATAAACTATTGGAGCACCCTTTAATTTAAAATTTTGAGTATTTATACATTTTATTATAACGGTCATAGTAGTCGACATTCTGTCAAATTTTCAAGGTTTAGTCTATAACGGTTCAAAAATAGACCCAAATAGGTCATATTATGTCACCTATGGGGACACCCTTTAAATTTTAAATTTATTTTTTTATTAATTTCTGCTGTTGCGAGCTATAGCGGCACGCAGTTTTTTAAAATTTTAATTTGCTGCCCTTTACGGTTCTTAATACACGTAAAAAACATGTATGTTGTATGGGGACACCCTTTAATTTTTAATATAATGAACTGTTTTTAAAATGGGACCAACCTTGAAGCATAACCTTTCAAATAAAGCAAAAAATTTTAAAATCGGTTCAGAAATGGCTGAGTTCTGCGGTTACATACATAAAAAAAAGCAACATTCAGACGAATAGATAACCTCCTTCTTTTTTGAAGTCGTTTAAAAACATATTGGTACAGAAAATTTTTCGAAACATTTTTTTTAAATATTTTGAAAAAAATTTCAAAAAACTATTTTAACAAAAAATTAAAAAAAAAAAATATAAAATATATATAAATATAAAATATATATAAAATATATATATATAAATATATATATAAAAAATTTTCCAAAAACTATTTTTATAAAAAATTTTCAAAAAAAATATTTTTATAAAAAAATTTCAAACAAATATTTTTACAAAAAATTTTCAAAAAAATATTATGATAAAAAATTTTTAAAAAATTCTTTTTACAAAAAATTTTCAAAAAAAATATTTTTATAAAAAATTTTCCAAAAACTATTTTTACAAAAAATTTCCAAAAACTATTTTTACAAAATATTTACAAAAAAAAAATATTTTTATAAAAAATTTTCAAAAAAATATTTTTACAAAAAAATTTGCAAAACTTTTTACAAACGATTTTCGAAATATTTAATAAAATATTCTATAATCCCCTTTATAATATACATAGTTCAGAGAAAAACATGGCTAGAATAGTGGGCGTGGTATTTTCCATACAAAGTTAACAATTATTATCGTCTACCTGTCGATCTGCAATAGGTAGGGTCTTGAAACTTTGCACAAGTAAATCTCTTACTAATGTGCATAATCTAGCAAAATTTACACTAGATTGAGACCGTGGCGTGGTAGTTCCCATACAAAGTGAAACTAGAGAATTACAATATGTAGAGTCTTGAATATTTGCACAAGTACCCCTCGTCCTAATTCAGACTAGATTTGGGTAGTGGGAGTCGTGGGTGCCTCCCATAAAATATTCTTATATTGTTATTATGTACCGTATAGCAAAAAAAGAGATTGGATGAAAAGAGTGCTCGCCGTACCTTGCATATAAACTGATACAGTCTTGTCGTGAGAATAGCGTGCGTTTTCGAGTTAAAGGTTGGCCATTCTTTTATTCTAAGTATTAATTGTAATTTTTGTAAATTGCGAAGAGCACCGGGGATAGCTAATAAGGATAGCAAAGAACATCCTGTCAAATCTATTCTATGAGATCACTAGGCAGAATTCGCACAAAGTGTATATTCCGAATTCTCATCGTTCAGCTCACAGAGCTAGCAGTGTCTTAGTATTTCCTAATGTACGAGTCATATTGGTGGTATTTTAGACTACGAAAACGATGCTTTAACGCAGGAACTAATTTTGATCTTATCATAGTTTTGATTCTATTAATCAGTATTGGGACCGTAGCTTGGCTAAACGGTTCGGCTGCTCATTACCATAATGATCCTCTTGACTATGAACTCAAAATTATGTTAAACTGTTATGAGAACAGATTTTGTTTAGGTTTTTCGAACAGTCTATCACAGAGCTTAGCGCAAATGAAGTTAAAGCCTTTAGCGCCGCATAACCGACTGAAATATGTTTTGTACCGTTTGCCTTTCTAAATAAATATTCGCTAGCCCAAATAAAAATGGCATATACATCTGCTTGACAGATCGCAAGGTATTTGTCTATGAAACCCACAGAGATCCCCAGTATCTGTGACCGGTTATTGGTGAGGTCCTCTTCGGAGATACACGTGGTGGCTGTGGTTTAAGATCGATGTATGCAGGGTGGGTGCATTGTGGATCAAAATGTGCTGTTGCATTCTCAACAGAAGTAGTTGGATAGTCTCCAACCCCAAAGCAAGAGGTTAGAACATTCGTCCATGGCTTGCCCTGTTCTAAAATTGCTAATCACTGTGACTGTGCGACACACCAAAAATGCGTATATCGTGCCTCTTACATAGGGCAAGTTATCGTAGGGTGCGCCGTTACTACACAGTGGGGCCGCTAGTCTACGTCTCTATTTCACTCGGTGGTAAGAACACCCGTCAAATTAGGGCCCACGGCTAGTTATTGACGCAGATCTTGACCACATCTACAGATAGATAGTGGACACAATTATACAAAAAGTTTACCTTAAAGTTGGTATGAGATAAAGTTACCTTTAACTATCGATAACTTAATAGGCCATATAAGAAAATTGTCCTTAGAGAAGTTTTCAAAAATTTTGTTACCACAAACCATAAGCATTATTTCAAGTAGAGCGGGTTTTGAGAAAAAATAACTTTCAACTAAAATTCGCACAATTTTTTTCGATTTAATATCAATCATACGCCCAGTACTGCCTACTGAAAGACCCATACAGATAGTTTCAAAACGCTTTATTTTTTTAAATAAAAAACTAATTTCCAATTTTTTTCCATCACACTCTCGTTATTGTGTTATGTTCCATAGAATCAATCAATTGTGTCACTAGAGTATAAATGATGCTTTTGTCATTAGACATAAAGCTTTCATTTTATGCTGTGAATATTAAACTAGAAAACTTTTGGTAAAATTGGGATTTACAAAAAAAAATATCATTTCATATTAAGTCATGCATAAGGCTGACCATTTTAAAAGATAATTTTACATTAGACACTTAAATGATACTTCATGGTATAGTTCTGCAATAAATAATCAAACTAGATATGGTAAAAATTTAAAATGCAGAACTTTAAAAACTTTTCTTAGTGTTTTAAATTTTATTTTATTACATTGGCCTTGATGTACAAATAGCAAAATTAATATCAATTAAATTGATTGCTGCTGGCGTTTCAAATTCAAATACCATTGTAAGTAAATTATGTATTCAAATATGCTGCTTATATGCTGTATAAATATCCTGGTATTTGTACAGTAATTTGCTTTAAACGTGTCAAGGATTAACACATTTGTTAAACATGTTGCTCTGATGGCTTGTTAAATTGTTTTGTTTGTGAATAAAAATTAACTATAATGTTTAAACCACAAGTATTTTTTTTTTTTTTGTTTAATATAGATTAAATAAAATTAAATTGTATTGTATTTTACTTTACTTTAACTTTCACTAAATTAAACATATATGTATATGGGTAATTTAATATTACGACACAAAAATATTTCCCAGGACAATTGGGTGGAATGTTGAAAATTTAACAAATGAAAAATAAAGCAATAAAAATTTATTTATACAATTATTGGCAAATAAGCCAGAAGCACAAATAGCCAATTTCAAATTGTTTGCATTTAATAAAAATACTTTTGGGGGAGAATTTTTTGTTTAATAACTAAAAATGCTTGCAAAGTTTTAGATAAAAAAGTTGTTATGATGATTTTGTTTATCACCTAAACGCATAAGTGTTATTAATTCAACACGAAAATAATACAATTTGAAAGGTGAATATTGATAAATCGAAATATCAGCTTACAAAATAAAAGACCTAGGGGAAAGCATAAAACTCTTTGTGTAAATTAAACAATTATTTTGCTGCTTCAATTTGTTTTACAAACTCGGTTAAATAGAAGATCACTGCACGTATGAGTGTTATTAATTAGTAACTAATTTAAAATAAGTGCTATATTCGGCCATGCCGAATCTTCGATACCCTTCACCACGATGATTTTATTTATACAGACATGTACAGCATTATCCATATTGTTGACTCTTAACATAAATTAAAATAAGTCGTATGAGAAAAAACTCATTACTCATGCTTTAAATAAATAGAAGACAGCGGCGATGCAGCGTTGTCAGTCACTTAATGATATTGAAGATGATAGCTACACCGTAAATTCTGGCATTGTCGTAGAAATAATTATTTTGCTTTTGTAAAATGAAATAACTTTATCAAAAAAATTATAAATTTTTGTTTGTATTTCAATTTGTAATTTATAATTTTGTGACATTTTCTTTGGTTGAATAAAATAGAAATTAGCCTAAGTTGACTTCAGCTACAATGGTGGTTGTGTAGCCATGTAGCTATTCTGGCTTCAAAATAATTGTCTACCTATAAACGTGTGTATTTTATTTTTGACAGTTTGTAGTCGGTATCCTGATGTTGTCTATGTGTTTAAAGCATCTAGGTTTTAAAACAGAGATCTCATCTATTTAAAAATCAAACGCATTTAAAAAAATATGTTACTCTATATACATACATACATACATACATACATACATACATACATACATACATACATACATACATACATACATACATACATACATACACACATGTATTCTTAATATTAAATATACATATGTTATGTTACAGTCATGATTTTCAAAGAAATATTGAAATTTTTGTTCTAATTTTTCGATAAATTATTTGTAAAAATTTTTTGTAAAAATATTTTGTTAAAATTTTTTTGTAAAATTTTATTCGAATATTTTTTGTAAAATTTTATTCGAAATTTTTTTCAAAAATTTAAAAAAAAATTTTTTTCGAATATATTTCTGTAAAATATATTTTTGAAAATGTTTTGTAAATATTTTTGAAAAAATATTTTTAAAGTTTTTTTAAATAATTAAAAAAAAAATTTTTAAAAATGTTATTGAAATTTTTTTTTTTGTTAAATTTAGGACTTCTCTGCAATCTATATTGAGTTAGAATAGTCAGACTAAGGCAAAAAGAAATCCTTACAAAAAAAAATTTCTTCATATTGATCTCCCATGTGCCATTCAACTGCTTCTATTTACCAGGAGGCCCTGTTTGTCCATTGGCTACCTCTATGTGTATTGCTTTCTATAAAGGTCTTTAATACAAATCAAAGGAGAAGAACCGTACCAACCTAAAAACAAACAAAAATCGACCCTTGCAGGGTGTTTCTGATCCCCCGAGATCTGTATGCAATTCGCGGTCTAATATTTATTTTACAAAAGCCGAACAGATTTAAAAAAAAAAAAACTGAAAAAATATAGGTTGGCGTGTGTTTTTTTACCGACTTCAAAAAAAGAAAGGTATCAATTCGTCTGAATGTTGCTTTTTTATGTTTGTGCCCGCAGAACTCAGTCATTTCTTAACCGATTTTAAAAATTTTTTCATTATTAGAAAGGAAATGCTTACAGATTGGTCCCATTTTAAAAGAAGTTCACAGTTTTGAAAATTAAAGGGTGTCCCCATACAACATACGTGTTTTTTACGTGTATTATGAACCGTAAAGGGCACCCTTTCAAAATTTTAGAAAACTGCTTATTACTATAGCTGCTAATAACAGAAATTAATAAAAAAAATAAACTTAAAAATTAAAGGGTGTCTCCATATGTGACGTCAATTTAAATATATGTACCATTTGAACCATTGTAGACAATCACTTGAAAATTGGACAGAATGTCCAATATTTATAATCAGAAATTAAATATTTATAATTAGAAATTAAAGGGTGTCCCAATAGTTGATGTAATTTGATGTATATTGCAAAACTTTTGAACCGTAACAGAGAGACGGTTGAAATTTACAAAGAACCTGTATATCTAAGTCCTTTAAAACATCAAGTATATAATTTAAATTTGGAAACTAAAGAGTGTCCCCATAATTGATATAATTTTACTTATCTAGCCCTATCTTTTGAACCGTTATAATAACATTTATAAATATTTAAAACTTTAAAGGGTGTCTCAATAGTTGATGTGAAATGATGCATATGGCCAAACTTTTGAACCGTTTTAGACTGACATTTGAAATTTACATAGAATCTGTCCTTTTATTAATTTAAAATTTTACATTAAAGGGTGTCCCCTAGGTGATATTGTTTAACCTATATGGTCTCGGTAATAATAAGTGTAAAAAATAAAGGGTGTCCTCATATCTGACGTAATTTGTCGTATATGGCTTTATCTGATAAACCGTTATGGATAGGAATTTGAAAGTACAGAACGTATATTACTATGTCCGTTAGAGCAACAAGTATTAAATTATTTGATTTGAGTACTATTTCTTACAGATTACTTCCTCTTAAATTTTTAGTTTAGAATTGGTGCACATATATTTGTTTTCTAGTCGGTTTTTTTTTTGCAAGAATTATTGGCCCGCAGCCTTTAAAGTAATAATCCGATGTTGCTGAATTGCAATACGAAAATTTTCGAAACTATGCCTGACAGACTGGTGTGCTTAAATTTTTTGTATCTCTTAATCAACTTCGCTATGTATAAGGATCCAGAATATATATACTTTGTGGAGTCGTAAATTAATATTGTAGAAATTACACACGAAATGATAAACTTATATATACGCTTTCCACCTGTGGTGAAGGGTATAATAAATAAATATTTTAGTACATTTCTGCTGACCAGTTTATAACTAAACCGAGGGAAGCATTAAAGTTCAGCAAATTTAACTTTAAAAATTATTGTTTTTTTTTTTGTTATACATATATAAATTATAAATTTCTTCTTTACAGAGTTTGTTTAGTTTTCGTTGATAAATTTTACTTCTTTTCTTTTATTTTAATCTTGATTAGAAATAAATCAAGTTGAAACTCCAAAAAAAATACACTAACACCTCCAAATCTGTTAGTAACTTTTTAACAAATGTTTACTGTCAAATTGTCAGGTACCAGGAACGACTTAATTTTGTCAAATACAACAAAAAAAAAAAAATCAAATGCAAATAAAAAGTTAATATTTGATAACAAAAAAGCGAGTTTAGTCTAAAGTTGAAAAAAAGGAAACTAACCTTTGATTAATGATAATAAAATGAAGGGAAGCAGAATACAAATGTAATAAATTTATTATTTTGTAAGGGGGATACCGAAGCAGTCTACTAACTTTATGATTTCCTTTTCGACCCCCTACGTTCCTCAATGATTTCTGGTATCCGACTTAAAGTTTACCAATACCAATATTTCAGATTACCGACTGATACTTGTCGACATTCTTCCTCATCACAGAGTCTATGGTAATTGCTAACATTTGCTTAAAGCTAGGTCGCCACAGCATCTCCATTTAATATGCCGTCTTAGCCTTTCTCCAGGAAAGGTCTGCAAGTATTGTTTTACCTCGTTTTTTAACTTGGCCAGATAATACTTGAGAGTCCCTGACATGTCACTATCGCAATTAGCCATTTGTACGCACAAACATTATAGCCAAGTTCCTTTTTAGTCTAACTCGTAACTTGTAGTAAAAAATTCCAAAGTCGTTGGTGGAAATCGAACCCACAACCCCAGACTGATAGACTATCAGGCCCCCTACTATCCCACCGAGGCCCCTTAAACGTTATACATGCTTGACTTCTTTATTCAAAATCCTGTCAAAGATTATGCCGTATTACCTAACTAAAGTGCCAACATCAATTGGCAATTAAAATTTAACATCATTTTATTAACTTTTTTTCTTGGCCTTAACCTCCACTTAAGGACTTGAAATACTTCCAAGTCTATAAAAAATAAAAGCCAAAACTAAACAGTGTATAAAAACTAAAATAAAAACCATTAAAGCCCTCTTAAAGTTCACCACAGCCAACACAATGATTTTCAACCAACGTTAAAAAGCCAATTAAACAGTGGATAAAAATAAAGGAAAACAAAAACTAAAAAGTTAAAATAATCTTCAAAAAGACACAAGATTATAATCGCCTAAAAACCCTAAACTTAGCGCACAAAAATAAACAACCAATGCCATGAAAACTAGTGGAAATACAAAGAGAAACAACAGTAACCGTACAAATACAATGACAGTGAAAGAAAGAAAGGATAATTGGTTGACTACATAGAAAGAAGCAATAAAAAAGGCTTACAGAAGTCACAAAAATAAAAATAAAAATGTATTTATGTTTGAAAATATAGAAAAATTCGTATTTATTTTAAATCGAATAAAAAAACTTACTTTGAATCGAATAGAAAAATTATAAATAATTGAAAAATTCGTATATAATTTGAATCAAATAAAAAATTCATTTTGAATCGAATAAAAAATTCATTTTGAATCGAATAAAAAATTCATTTTGAATCGAATAAAAAAATTTGTAAAAATAGCAAAATATGTATTTATTATGAATCGAATAAAAAAACAAATACAATGACAGTGAAAGAAAGAAAGGATAATTGGTTGACTACATAGAAAGAAGCAATAAAAAAGGCTTACAGAAGTCACAAAAATAAAAATAAAAATGTATTTATGTTTGAAAATATAGAAAAATTCGTATTTATTTTAAATCGAATAAAAAAACTTACTTTGAATCGAATAGAAAAATTATAAATAATTGAAAAATACGTATATAATTTGAATCAAATAAAAAATTCATTTTGAATCGAATAAAAAATTCATTTTGAATCGAATAAAAAATTCATTTTGAATCGAATAAAAAAATTTGTAAAAATAGCAAAATATGTATTTATTATGAATCGAATAAAAAAACTTACTGTGAATCGAATAGAAAATTTGAAAAATAGAAAATTCGTTATTATTTTGAATCGAATAAAAAATTTATTTTTAATCGAATAAAATAATTTGAAAAAATAGAAAAATTCGTATTTATTTTAAATCGTATAAAAAAACTTATTTTGAATCGAATAAAAAATTTGTAAAAATAGAAAAATTCGTTATTAATTTGAATCGAATAAGAAACTTATTTGGAATCGAATAAAAAAAAATGGAAAAAAGAGAAAAATTCGTATTTATTTTAAATCGTATAAAAGAAACTAATTTTGAATCGAATAGAAAATTTGAAAAAATAGAAAAATTCGTTATCAATTTGAATCGAATAAAAAACTTACTTGGAAGCGAATAAAAACTTATTTTGAATATAATAAAAAATTTGAAAAAATTAAAAATTCATATTTAATTTGAACCAAATAAAAAATTTATTTTGAATCGAAGAATAAAAAAATTTTAAAAATAGAAAAATTCGTTTTTATTTTAAATCGTATAAAAAACTTATTTGAATGAAAAATTATACCATTTATTTGGAATCAAATAAAAAATTTTTGCATTTATTTTGAATCGAATAAAAAATTAGTTGATTTGTTTTGAATAGAACAAAAAAAAAAAATTTTTTTTAAATAATTAAAAATTCATATTTAATTTGAATCAAATAAAAAATTCATTTTGAATCGAATAAAAAATTTATTTTGAATCGAAAAAAAAAATTGTAAAAATAGGAAAATTTGTATTTTTTTTGAATCGAATAAAAAAACTTACTGTGAATCGAATAGAAAATTTGAAAAAATAGAAAAATTCGTTATTAATTTGAATCGAATAAAAAATTTATTTTTAATCGAATAAAATAATTTGAAAAAATAGAAAAATTCGTATTTATTTTAAATTGTATAAAAAAAACTTATTTTGAATCGAATAAAAAATTTGAAAAAATAGAAAAATTCGTTATTAATTTGAATCGAATAAAAAACTTATTTGGAATCGAACAAAAAAAAAATGGAAAAAAGAGAAAAATTCGTATTTATTTTAAATCGTATAAAAAAAAACTAATTTTGAATCGAATAGAAAATTTAAAAAAATAGAAAAATTCGTTATCAATTTGAATCGAATAAAAAACTTACTTGGAATCGAATACAAAAAATTGAAAAAATAGAAAAATTCGTATTTTATTAATAGCGAATAAAAACTTATTTTGAATAGAATAAAAAAATTTAAAAAAGTAAAAATTCATATTTAATTGAACCAAATAAAAAATTTATTTTGAATCGAAGAATAAAAAAATTTTAAAGATAGAAAAATAAAAATTTTTTGCATTTATTTTGGATCGAATAAAAAATTAGTTGATTTATTTTGAATTGAACACAAAAAAAAAAAAAAAAAAAAAATAATAAAAAATTTTAAAAAATTAAAAATTCATATTTAATTTGAATCAAATAAAAAATTCATTTTGAATAGAATAAAAATTAATTTTGAATCGAATAAAAAATTCAATTTGAATCGAATACAAAAATTTGTAAAAATAGGAAAATTTGTATTTATTTTGAATCGAGTAAAAAAACTTACTGTGAATCAAATAGAAAATTTGAAAAAATAGAAAAATTCGTTATTAATTTGAATCGAATAAAAAATTTATTTTTAATCGAATAAAATAATTTGAAAAAATAGAAAAATTCGTATTTATTTTAAATCGTATAAAAAAACTTATTTTGAATCGAATAAAAAATTTGAAAAAATAGAAAAATTCGTTATTAATTTGAATCGAATAAAAAACTTATTTTGAATCGAATAAAAAAAAAAATGGAAAAAAGAGAAAAATTCGTATTTATTTAAAATCGAATACAAACTTATTATGAATACAATAAAAAATTTGAAAAAATTAAAAATTCATATATAATTTGAACCAAATATAAAATTTATTTTGAATCGAATAAAAAAATTCATTTTGAAGCGAATAAAAAAATTTAAAAAATAGAAAAATTCGTTATTACTTTAAATCGAATAAAAAACTTATTTGGAATCGAATAAAAAAATCGAAAAAATAGAACAAAATCGTATTTATTTAAGATCAAATAAAAATTTATTTTGAATAGAATAAAAAAATTGAAAAGATTAAAAATTCATATTTAATCTGAATCAAATAAAAGATTTATTTTAAATCGTATGAAAAAACCTATTTTGAGTCGAATAAAAAATTATACCATTTATTTTGAATCAAATAAAAAATTATTGGATTTATTTTGAACGGAATAAAATATCATTTGATTTATTTTGAATCGAACAAAAAAAAAATATTTAATTAATTTCAATTCGAATAAAATATTATACGATTTTTTATAGATCGAATAAAATATTTTAAAGAAAAGGGATAGTTTAAATAGTATCTGAATATAGCAGAAAATTAACCGATTATGTTAAAAAAAAATAGAAAAATTCGTATTTATTTTGAATCGAATAAAATAATTTTTTTATAGCGAATAAAAAATTATTCCATTTATTTTGAATCAAATAAAAAATTACTGGATTTATTTTTAATCGAATAAAAAATTACTTGATTTGTTTTCCATCGAAAAAAAATTATTTGATTCATGTCGACCCATTTTGAGTCGAATAAAAAATTATACGGTTTATTTTGAAACGCATAAAATTTTTTAAAGAAAAAATAAATTCCTAAGTTATTATATGAAATTTATGAAATAATCGCAACTCAGAAAAAATATTATTCGAATAAAATAAGGTAAAAGTTTTGCTTCAAATATAACAAAACGGTGTATGTTTCGAAATGATTAAAAAATAATTTAATATCTACTTAATATTTTGTATCAAAAAAACATTATTCGAATCTTTGTTCGTTTCGATAAATTGAAGAAAAAATTATTCGATTTATTTTGAATCGAATAAAACATTTTAAAGAAACAGGTTAGTGTAAATAGGAATTTAAAAGGAAAAAAAAAATCGATTAGAAAATTAAATACTTAAATTTTTGTATAAAATTAATTATTATGTAATTGTACCTCAATCCTTAAGCTCTTGAATTGTTGCTGGCTCATCGACGTACATCTTTTCTTTCAAATAATCCCAAAGAAATAAGTCCAACGGTGTCAAGTCACATGATCTTGGCGGCCAATTGACATCGCCACCACGTCAGATAACACGGCCATTGAATTTGCCGCGCAAAAGAGCCATTGCTTCGTTAGCTGTGTGTGGCAAGTGACACCGTCCAGTTGAAACTACATATCGTCCACGTCCATATCATCCAATTCGGGTCCATAAAAAGTTCGTTATCATCTTACCATAGCGAACACCATTCACAGTAACTGCCTGACCGGCCTTATTTTGGAAAAAATACGACCCGATGATGCCGCCAGCCCATAAACCGCGCACCAAACAGTCACCTTTTGTGGGTGCATATATTTTTTGAAAATCACTCTTGGATTATCATTCGCCCAAATGCGGCAATTCTGCTTATTGGCGAATCCACTAAGGTGAAAATATGCCTCTTCACTGAAGATGATTTTCTTCGAAAATTGATCAATTGGACGTGGACGGCTCTTCAGCCACACTATCTCAAACAGCAGCAATATTTTCTGCAGTACGAGCTGTACGAGCATTCACTGGGTTTTTCACATCTCCTACAGACCCGGTTTTTTTGCACGATTTTTCCGATTGTACGCATATTTGTACGATTAAATTGACCGAAAAAAATCACGAACTGCACGATATGCATTTTGATTTGAACGCCTATTTTCATAATAAACCTGAATAACTTTAACGCATTGCTCGATTGTGTGTATCTTTCCATGGTTCAAATTGAGCTTAGTCTGAAATTGAGAAATGTCAAATTAAATGACGTTTAGGTGTGGTTCACATTCCACATCGGCCCTTAAAATTTAACCACTCGATATTTGAAGACATAATTAATTTGTTGAAAAACAAAATTAATTCATGTGGCCATATGTCGCTGCTGAGGAATAATGTCTGCTGATTCTTGCTATGCGGTGTGGAATCTTCCTGGATATTTTTCCTTTGCCGGCTATTCCCTGTGCAGATGGCGCTTCCTGAACGTATAAGTGATGAAGATCTTTTTATTTGCTGCCAGCCACCAGTAAGCTGGAACATTAGAGAGCCTCGCAGTTTCTTTTTGGATGGATTTGTCACTGCAATGAAAACTTTGTTTTGAATCTTTCGCTTTAGAGTTTGAAGCTCTTAACTACTACAGCATTATATTGTTTTGTATTTGTTAATTTATTCAAGACCTTACTTTAGACTTTACTTAATACCATTTTTATGCACTTCCTTTTATCCTTACAACTAATTAACATTTTAAATTTCTTTCTTTACCTACATATGGACGTGTTCTTATGTTATAAGCACTTTTTCGTAAATAATCTTCAGTGGTTTGAAGAGTACAATTTCTATTGAAAGTAATTCAACTTGAAATAAATAAATAAATACTGAGTTATTTGTAGCAACAACTAGAATAGAATAGTGACAGTGGGTTACTTGAAATAAAATTGTGATTATATAAACTAAGTACTGGGACATGTGTATTTATTTCTTTTTAAAGTACTTTGAAATTATATTTGCCAAGTTGAAACTGCTGATTTTGTATATGTGTTGAGATGAGTGCATTTGTAGTGGTTAAATGCATGCAATGCTATGCCACACATTTACTGAGATAATGTGGTAAATTAAAGCTTAAAAAGTTTTTTGTTGCTTTTTTTTTTGCTTGCTTGTTTCGATTGTATATGTATGTGTATGTGTATGTATGTGTTTGTGGGTGTTAAATGTTGTATATGTGTTGAGTTTTATATTCTGCACGATATGCTTTAGTTGTTGTCAGCTAGTTATGTGGTCTTACAAGAGATTTGCAATGAGATTTCTACTCGTGGTTAAATTAAAATCTACTAAATATTTTTTTAAGTACTTTTTTTTATTTTATAATTGCAGTTTTTTAAGGTTTTTTTCCTCCAAAATAGATGAGGAACGGCTAGAAATTGTGTAAATTAAGGCATGCAATTCTAAGGTTTTTAAAATCTGCAATTACTTCGTAGCTGTTAATACTATCAACAGAATTTTATTCATTATAAAATTTTAAAATTTTAATTTGTAAGGTCCGATGTTGATTTTGAATAAAACACAAATTACACAGTGCAACACGGAAAAAAATAACCATATACGGACACCACTACGTCATAAAAGACCAAAAAAAGACCCCTGTCTCCCAGTTTTGCCCAAAGTCCTGCAGGTTTTTTTTGTGGGCCCTCAAAGATGTGGGGCCTCGATGTCATTTTTGCAAAAAAATGATCATTTACTCAAGCTCATATTTTGTAAACCGTTTGAAATTTTGGTATACTCTCTGAGGCAAGATTGTAGCCCTTCTCATAGAGAACAAAAATTGTTAACATATAAAATCAAAAAAACTTCATCCTCAAGGTCAAAATCGCAAAAAACGTTAAAAAATTTAAATTTGTTTACCTTTTTTCCCCTGTTCAGGTCCATAGGTAGCAAACCGTTCAAAATTCAAGGAAACAATCCACTACCAAAATGAACCCAAGGTCACAATAAACAACTTTCTTGAATATATGAACTTCCTAGGAATGATTCTTAATACCGTTTAGGTACCGCTTAGGTAGCCGGGAAATTTTTCACTTTTGCGGCTTTTTTTGGGGTTTTATGACGTAGTGGTGTCCGTATATGGTTATTTTGCCATGACTTAAAAAATTACACAGTGTGTTATTTAGGAAATTATTGTCATTTCTTTTTAACTTGATAATTAACCGACTTTAAAAAAGAAGGAGGTTATCAATTCGTCTGAATGTTGCTTTTTTTTATGTATGTAACCGCAGAACTCAGTCATTTCTGAACCGATTTTAAAATTTTTTCTTTATTTGAAAGGTTATGCCATTCAGTTTGGTCTCGTTTTAAAATCAGTTCATTATATTAAAAATTAAAGGGTGTCCCCATAAAACATACATGTTTTTTACGTGTATTAAGAACCGTAAAGGGCACCAAATTAAAATTTAAAAAAATTGCATGTCGCTATAGCTCCCAACAGCAGAAATTAATAAAAAAATAAATTTAAAATTTAAAGGGTGTCCGCATAGTTGACATAATTTGGCGGTGCCAAATCGAGATTGACGGGACCAACCCAGACAGAAAGAAGCTGGAACGAGATAAAAACACTTGCATCGGACAAATCAGAATAGAATAAATTTGTTATGGCCCTTGTAGGAACTGTGAACTATATATATATATACAAGTTAAAAATCGAGGTAAGACGATATTTGCAGACTGTGCCTGAAAATAGGCTAACATAAAAAGGCTTTGGACCACCCGCAGACACATATTAAATGAAGATGCTCTGCGAGACATTTGAGGAAAAAGGCGAAAAACTAATTACAACAATGTTAAAAAGGCTCCAATACCGATAGATAGTACTTTCATTGCTT
The DNA here is from genome assembly GCA_949628195.1 of Phasia obesa. Classification (NCBI taxonomy): domain Eukaryota; kingdom Metazoa; phylum Arthropoda; class Insecta; order Diptera; family Tachinidae; genus Phasia; species Phasia obesa. The sequence goes on from OX451218.1 coordinate 8,438,620, forward strand.
GGCCAGAGGGCCAGGTGCATCCATTTCATCCACATTTACCTCCATAGCCACAGGAGTATCTTTATATACTGACTAGTCCACCCTTTCTTTGTCATTCTCTTTCGATATCCTGCCTTGGCCAGTGGCAACGAGGCTTCCTTGTTCATCCCTATCGAAATGTCTTGGTTCAACACCAAAGAATAATTTTTAGAGATTAACCTGTTCACCCCTTGCGAGGCAGGCTTTCCTGTCCATCTCTTTTGAATTCTTCCCTACGCCACACAGTGGCTGAAAATCGTTTTTCGTTGGCCAAAATTCTGTAACTTTTGAACCGATCAAAATATTGAAATAATTTTTTTTTAATGGATAGATATTTAGCTCAGCTTGATTCAGTTTTAATTACATTTAAATTGATTGAGGACTTTTTAAGGAATTCGAGGTCAAAGTTGAACATTTTAATTTTTTAACTTTCAGAGTGAAATATGGGTTTATTCTGTGTGTAACATAGTAAAATATCCCTCTAAGATCCAAAAAAGTATATATATTCTTGATCAGTGATGAAATCTAAGACGATATAGCTATGTCCGTCTGTCCATACGTCCGTCTGTCCATCCGGCCGTCCGTCCGTCCATTCGCCTGTCTGTATGAACACGGTTCAGTCTAAACGAAAAGAGCTAGACCCTTGAAATTTGGTACATATATATCTTGAAGGATAGGGCAGGCTAAGATCGTAAATAGGCCAAATCGGACCAGGGGGAAAAAAATTCCCCTAAGAAGAACTAAACCAACCCCTGAAAAACTACACATTTTTACAAGTTTTTTTGTAAATTTGTTAAGCAAATGAAACATTTTTATGTCAAAGAAGGTTCAAGGTCTTTACCCTGGAGCCAGAAAATCATAAAAATTTATTTTTGGACCCCGCCCCCTTTTTGTGGGCGTTTATATAGCATATTATATGAAAAATAGTGTCAATAATTAACAAATTGTATTACCTAAGCATAGATTGCATAAAAATTAATTTTTAAGCTTTCATGACGAATGGAAAATGTACTCGGATCTTCTGCGCTGCCTTCACCTCACTCCACCCCCCACCCCAAAAAAAAAATTTTTTTTTTTTTGGTTAAGCAACAAGAAAATATAATTTTTATTCATTTGACTTAAATATTAATTGCAAATATTCCATATTTTGTTCTGTGCTATTTCTGTTCTTTAGTAGTTTTTTGGCTTCTTCATCTAAATCCTGATGGTCCACTTTCCATTGATTTCGAATACTGGATATGAACGGATCTGACGTTGCCAATAATATATTAAATAGATCTTCATTTGTTGAATTCCGTGAAATTTTCCTAGTATTGTGCTCTCTATAAAATATGTAATCCTTGTTCCTTTTTTCCTGAGTCTCCTCTGATAGATCTCCAAGTGGCACCAAATGATATTTAATGACATCTACACCATGATAAAGGATTTTGTGAACTGTTGCAGACATATTTCTCCATGGCTAGTTAGTTGTATATATTTTTGCAGTTTCCTTAGCATAATCTCCAAATTTTCTACAGTCAATTTCTTCATTGCACGCAAGTACTTCTAGTATTATTTTAAAGCTGAAAATAAGGTTGAAATCCACTCCTCTTATTTCAGATGCTGTTTCTGGATCTGAAAAGAATCTTCTTGCGGTATTGCCATCATTTGTATTGCCCTTGTTTTGGCTGATCTATAATCAGTCCACGTTTGCGATATTCATCTTGAACATGTTTCTTTTTTGATCTTCTTAACTCTTTGTTGGTCACGTTGTTTCTTATTGATCCTGAAGACCCGAAATCCAAATCATAACTGATTTTTAGTATGTGTTCCATATGTCGTATTCTTGCGTGTAGTTGTGATAATGCAAATTCATATGCATCGGTATTATCAATTGATTTTGCTGGGACTTGGTTTAATTGGGTTGATGTTGCTTGGCATATAATGCAGCTGGATGCAGCCTTCGTGTTAGTCAAAGCCTAACCCACTTTTCCATCTATCATTGTCAGGACTAACTGGTAGCTTACTTCAATTTGCTGCCCATCTAACTGTAATTGTAATGGCTGTAATGCTGTAATTTGGGCCTTGATATCACTAATTTCTTTATTAATAACATCATTTGTTTCTTTTTTGAATTGAAATTTGATTGGCCTGCAGTATTTCGTAGAAGATGGTGTCTCATTTTTCCAAATATCCATTGTTTGCGTTGTACTAGTCGAAGGCTCTGAATCTTCCAAAATCTTTTTCAATCGCAATGGTACAAATGATACCATGAACATACCTGAGTCAGAAATATTTTCACATACAGCTTGTTTATATTGTTTTTGTCCCGAAGAACAATCACATCCCCATTTACAAAAAAGAATTAACTTTGTGTTTCCGTATTTCTTCAACTCATTTCCTGTTATTGATTGCAGCAAGCGTGCGGCTGTGTGATCAAGTAGAGATTGTAGTTGTACCTCTGCCGAAATTGGTGTGATTGTAATAGTGTCCTTTGATGGCAAACAGTCCATTTTAGCAGCGGTTATGTGATGATATGCTGGATATATATTTGAGCCTTTTTCAATCGCACGCTGTCTGAGTTTAATATATTGCTGTTTTGTTAATTTCAAATCCAGAAATAATGCTAATGCCTCCTCATTTGTGTACTGTATTGCATCATTCGGAGTTGGTATACTTTTAAGAATCCGTTTTGTTCTCGGTGGACTAGCTTTAACAACTTTTTCAATGATATCCACTTTTGTAAATTGGTTCTGTGATCGTAATTGATGTAGGAAAGATTCTTTTATATTTGTAGAACCAAAGGCATCGTTAATATCTTTAAGCTTCCGCCTCTTAGATCTATCGCTGCAATTGTCCACTAATGATTTGCGTGGTGTTCCAGCCTTTGCTGTTTCTGCAGCGACAGTAAGTTGACCTTCTAACCACTTTGCACTTTTTATATAAAATTTTTGTTTACTGTACATAACTTCTTTGTAGCGTTTTTTTTAGTGCTTTGACGAAATTATATAGTTGCTCTTGCATTTCGGTGCTACCCGAATTTAAGTTTAATTATTATTTTAACGTAACTAAGAACATCTTCCTGATTTTTGTTTCTAAAATACACTTCGGCCAGTTCTTTATAACTGAAGCTCTCCATTTTCTTTTGAATATTTTTATTTGCGTTTGTTATGTTTTATCCGTACACTTAAAGGATTAAATTATTACTGAGTAATCCCTTAACGAATCCGTACTTTTATAAATTTTTAGATACATGTTCTTCACACACTGATCTTTAATTTCATAGCAGGTAGCGCTTAAATTGAACAAAACTGCACTCAAGCGTCAATATGGGGTTGTTTTTTAACTTTTGTGGTTTAATGTCGCAATTATTGTTATAAAATTGTTTATGACTTTGGTTGACCCTAACATTTGATAACAGGTAAATTTAGAAAGAGATCATATGCTTCCTGTAGAGCCCATTGTTATAATTTTATTACTTATTTTTTCTGATCAAAACAAAGCCATTAAACCCTTTCGAAGGTATTATATTTATTTTTTTAGTTATACGTAGCCTAAACTAAAAAAAAATAAACTTTTAGGCAAAAAAGTGAAAATTTAATACACCATTGTAACGAGTGATTTTTTAAGAGCTTGAGAACTTTTTAAAAAAAAAAAACGCATAAAATTTGCAAAATCTCATCGGTTCTTTATTTGAAACGTTAGATTGGTCCATGACATTTACTTTTTGAAGATAATTTCATTTAAATGTTGACCGCGGCTGCGTCTTAGGTGGTCCATTCGGAAAGTCCAATTTTGGGCAACTTTTTCGAGCATTTCGGCCGGAATAGCCCGAATTTCTTCGGAAATGTTGTCTTCCAAAGCTGGAATAGTTGCTGGCTTATTTCTGTAGACTTTAGACTTGACGTAGCCCCACAAAAAATAGTCTAAAGGCGTCAAATCGCATGATCTTGGTGGCCAACTTACCGGTCCATTTCTTGAGATGAATTGTTCTTCGAAGTTTTCCCTCAAAATGGCCATAGAATCGCGAGCTGTGTGGCATGTAGCGCCATCTTGTTGAAACCACATGTCAACCAAGTTCAGTTGTTCCATTTTTGGCAACAAAAAGTTTGTTAGCATCGAACGATAGCGATCGCCATTCACCGTAACGTTGCGTCCAACAGCATCTTTGAAAAAATACGGTCCAATGATTCCACCAGCGTACAAACCACACCAAACAGTGCATTTTTCGGGATGCATGGGCAGTTCTTGAACGGCTTCTGGTTGCTCTTCACTCCAAATGCGGCAATTTTGCTTATTTACGTAGCCATTCAACCAGAAATGAGCCTCATCGCTGAACAAAATTTGTCGATTTCGAACATTTCGAACCGAACACTGATTTTAGTAATAAAATTCAATGATTTGCAAGCGTTGCTCGTTAGTAAGTCTATTCATGATGAAATGTCAAAGCATACTGAGCATCTTTCTCTTTGGCACCATGTCTGAAATCTCACGTGATCTGTCAAATACTAATGCATGAAAATCCTAACCTCAAAAAAATCACCCATTATATGAATTTTTTTCGAGTAATTTCATTAAAATGAAAAAAGTGTTCTACAGGCGGCTCGTGGCGGGTGCAAAAGTATATATAGCCTTAAAGAGGACACTTTCACCTTTCTCGTGGTTGTATACGTTTCTTGTTCCCTTTTGTTCCCTAGAAGTTCTATTCCACTAAAGTTTAAATTTGAGGAAAATATAGTAGTTTCATAAATATTTCATAACGCCCCTAATATTAAACGCTAGAGCTGTGTCTACTTACAACAACTAAAGACAATAATCCTACCAACATTATAAAAAAAACCGCAGACCATTATCGATGATAGCTTGCGAGTAGTAACCATTTAATTTTGATAAAAAACCAAAGAAAAACACCTTTTTCTGAAATTAAAAAAAAAGTTGAGTTTGACAGCATGCCACGCCCACAATTATCAATATTTTAACATAATTTTTTGGCTACCTTAATTTGGATATATTAACTACAAAATGACGTAAAAATTTTAAAAATCGGTGACAAAAAAAAAATTTACTTTTGGCCAACGAAAAACGATTTTCAGCCACTGTGCGCCATTATTGAAGAAAACGATGTCCACCCACACAGTGCCTTTTATGCGTGGGTAACTCTACATTGAAACTGGAGGTCGACCGCTATCCAAGAGTGCTCATACTAAGGGCCAAGCACCCTCTTAACCACGCATCCCTGGCGTATGCTACTCCACCGTAGATTAGGGGAGCTGTTAACGACTAGTCCTCTCTAACCACTAACTAGCCATCCATTCAGGTTCTCGGCGGCACAGCTACCAACCACCTTCACCTTACAAGTGGAATTAAAAAAAAGTTAGTATTTTGTGTTTGTAAATTATAAAAATTTTGCGATTTGTTTTGAAGCGAATAAAAAATTATTCGATTTATTTTGAAACGAATAAAAAGTTATTCGATTTATTTTGAATCGAATAAAACAGTACAAAGAAAAATTTAAGTTTCTTTTTAATCGAACAAAAAAAAACTTATTCGAGTAGAAAAACAAATGTGTGAAATTTATAATTTAATCGAAACTCCGAAACCTTTGCTTTCAGTTACATCTTATTCGATTAGGACTTCTAATAAATTATTATCATGGCTTTCAAAATTCGCTTCAATGATGAGACAAATTTTTTGATTAAGCAAAATTATCGTACTTGAAAGGATAAAAAACACGAGACTTTTTCTTGAGAATATCTCGTTGGTTTGCCGATAGATAGTACTTTCATTGCTGTGAGAATAATATCAGAATTTTATTTGGTAAATCTTTTATACAGGGTGGGCCAAAAGAAACCAAGGGGTGTAAAAGTTTAATAACTTTTTTGTTTATTAACTTTTTTTTATTTTTTCTTTCAGATTATATAGACAACACTTGGAATTGTATTATTTAAACCAGAGATCAATTATTTTAACGCAAAGAGCATATCGCCGACATTATTGAAAATTTGATTATGAGTGATGAAGCTCATTTTCATTTAAATGGCTTTGTTAATAAGCAGAACTGTAGGTTCTGGGGTTCTGAAAATCCAAGAGCCATTCATCAACGCCAATTGCAGCCCATCAGGTGTACAGTATGGTGTGGGATCACATCTGAAAATGTCATTGGGCCCTACTTCTTCGAGAATGAAGATGGAAGTGCTGTAACCGTAAATGGAGAGCGGTATCGGTTTATGATAGAAAATTTTTTACGTCCTGCTCTTGAAAACATACCTGGTATGTGGTTTCAGCAGGACGGAGCCACTGCCCATACTGCCCGAGACACAATGGCACTTTTAAGACAAATTTTTGGAGAGCCCTTGGTTTCTTTTGGCCCACCCTGTAAATGGTAAAGTAGGATCAGATGATTAGTACACTGATTAGTGACCTGCATTTATAGTTTAGAGACATACAAATGATTATACCAGACAGAGATGTTTGGGCTCCTCTGCCATTAGATGGCTTATGAAACTGGACAACTGCTTCAAGTAGAAAATGTATATAAAAATGTAAAATATAAATAATGGCAGGACATCGACAGCAACTTCAACTGCTGTCCATTTATCACTGCAAGCGAAGAGAGTCTAAGGTGACCACATCACTCTCCCAAAAGCTCAAATATTTAATGAAAAATATACATGAAAATATAAATCAAACACTAAAATTTAAGTAGCCCTGCCTCAACAAAATTTATTTCACTCTTCCGTTGCTTATGAAAAACTCTACTCAAACTCTAACAAGGACAATGATGCATAACAAAGAATTTTCATACAATTTTTCAACTTAAATACTAAAACGTTTGACTTCCATCCAAAATGCTTCGCTTCACTTCACTTCATTTCCTTTGTTTCGTTTCGCGTTTGCCCTAAATCTGTGTTAACACCAGCAATAAAAGAAATTCCTTTTTAGCATCATCCACTCTACTGTCTGACTAGGGTGTTTATATATAAGCACATATTTGAATGATGGATAAGGGTAAGTGTTAAATATTAGCAGACATTGTGTTTTTTTTTTTTTGAGAGCCTGTTTGTTAAAGTCTTCTTTTCATTTTGAATAAAAATTAAACCAACACATCAAGAGTGCCAGTATAATAACCATGACACTACAAAATATAAATCTGAATGACTGACTAACAAACAAACTGCCACCTTTTATGTTAAGAGCAGCATTATAAAAATAATTTGTTAGTTGATTTGCTGGCTGGTCATCATTATTGTTGAATGACAGACAACAACGTAGTGATTTGCACCAACACATTAAGTTTCAATGCCACAAGGCGAAATAAAAATGTCTTTATAGTGTTGTGTTTCTTTCAGAGTTTATTTATAGAATGAGTTTATTTACAGAATGAGTTTATTTACAAAATTAAATAGCTAGCAGGGTTGTGTGTGTGTGTGATGAAAAGAAAAATTGTTTTACCAGGAAGTTAATTGTGAAGAATAACCAGAAGTGGGTGAAAGGGTTGTTACTTGATTGTTGAGGTTTTTAAGAAAAAAAAAATATTTGTAAAGTCAACGAACCTTGCCACTACAGAGTTTAAGGCTTAAAGATCTTAAGAGAAATATATTCTGCATAAGATCTAAGGCTCTGCTTTAACGAAATCAACTGAAAATATTATTCTATTGTTTTTAGAATTTTGGTATGTGGTCAAGAACTGAGCTCTTGTGTAAGGGCCTTAATGATGCCGTGACCATCACTGAGAAGAAAAACTACCAATGCGATCCTCTCATTCGTAAATTATTTGTTATATCTAGTTATTGTTATGGTAAACTGTACCACTAGACATATCTACAAGTGGAATTATGTACGACAATTGGATCTTCACTCCGGAACGACCCGAGTATCACTCGGCCAAAGATTTTACACTCAGCTACAGTTGTACCAACCGAAATTTTTTTCCTCAGGAAAGAACTTCCGACAACAGTAGATCTGTTACAACAACAACAAGTGTAATTATGTACGCTAGTGAGCCTAGCAGGAGCAAGTATCAGTACTTTCTTTTACTGCAATTAACCTGCTCCGCCGGAAATTTTTCTAACTGGATCTCTACAAGCCTAATAGAAAATAGTGAAGAATTATTGGTAAGGGAGCCTCGAGGCGCTAGTAGATAGTGTTCCATCCAGTCTATCAATCTGGGATTGTGGGTTCTATTCTTACCAAAGACTCTGGTATATTTCTCTACAATATTGGCTACTAGAAAGATGCTGGGATGTCATCACAGTACTGTAATATGGTTAACTGCGTTAGTGGTAGGTTATGCAAACGTCAATTGTCATCTGACTATATTGAAAATCGAGGAATTCGATACTTGAACAGAAGCTTAGACGGCAGCCCACATTGTATGTGCATGTTCTACGCACTGGCTAACTTAAGGCTTAAGGACTATGAGCTGACTACTACATACCAGAGTAAAGGCTGGGACAGCAGGAGACCCAAGAAAATTGGGGAGTCGTAGATAACCAATCATAATGCTTGTCGCTCAATTTCGAATCTTTTAAAGGTTGTCCATATATTAATGATAAGGCTAACCTTTCGGTTGATCAAGTTGCAAAAAATTCCCACTTGCCGGAAAGCAATCAGCCACTACCAGTGCTTGACAGAGTATCAGTAACTATGCCACAGATATTCTTCCGAAAGTAAGTTTAAAATATAAAAAAATTTAAATACGTGCAGTTAAAAATGTCTTAGCAAATCTTAACATTAAAAGCAACGGTCTTAAAGCAGTACTCTTCGACACTAACACGTCTACTATCGACACTTTTCAGCACTTTGTAGCATGCTAGTGAAATTCCAATGTGCTGGCAGTTAGCTAATATAATGCCAATCCCCCCAAAGGGAGAGGCTAACAACTCTGCAAATTGCCGTCCAATTGTAAGTTATTCTCTGGTTTCTAAGGTAATGGAAACTATGATACATTTGCAGCTTGTATCATTTCCGTAGTGGGGATTCTACATGCTAACTTTCCTTTCGGAAATATGGTGTCAATCTATTCACCATTACAGCGTAAATACCCCCACATTATCTAGATATCTCTAAGGCGTTTAATAGATTGTGGCATGTTGAGCTTCTGCCAAAAACTGATAGGCTTTGATGACGGTTATAACATTTCTCGATTTATATTGAGCCTCCATAGAGATCATATTATACGAGATTTTATAGATGGAATTTCATCATCAATTCAGGGATACTACACATTTTTTAAGTCTCAAAAGAAACATTCAAGTGCCTCGGTTTTATGAAACGGTGTAAAAGACATTTCACTCCATCTAATCTACTTACTATTTATATCACCTTCATGTGGTCAAAAACGGAATACCACGTACCATGTTTGGGCCAGTGAATCAAAGATTATTTTGAAACTACTCGAACACACGCTGGAGAGGGCGAAGCGAAGAAGCTCATAGGTGACAATAGACACTTTGTATCAAGAGCTTCTCTGATTCGATATCCATCTCCATCATAAGGCATCACAATGTTCCTAAGATCCTGAACCATTTCTACGATGTATATTTAGTGTAACCTTATTCTACGTATACGTAATATTTATTAATTAAATGTTACTCATACGTCTATTATTATTTTTTACTTTAAATACTCGGTATCTGTTTTTGATTTTTTTATTTATTACATTTACTTTTTTTATTTTATTTAAAAAACATGTAGAACAACAATTCTTTATTCAAATAAAAACGTTATTTTTACCATGAGGATGTCCTCAGTCTTAGACAAAATGTTACTTATTACCAGATACTATGTAAAAAGGCAGTAACCAACCCACGCTAGCCGCCAGTCTGAATTCATTACATTCTAGAGTAAAGGGTTGTGACAGTGCCAGACCCAATGAAACTAGGGTAGTCGACATTAACCAAAAATAAATCACTAAAGTTTGTGGTGTGGATCATAAGCATCACATTTTTCATATGATGCCATTTAGTGTAACTTTGCTATACGTATACATAATATTTATTAATAAAATATTACTCATACTTTAATATTTTTACTTAAAATGTTTACCTTCTGGATTAAAAATAAAAATAAACACTCGGCATCAGTTACATACCACAGCACCTGATTTTAATTATTTATTATATATTTTTTTTCTATTTTATTTGAAAAACATGTAGAAAAACTTTTTTCTTTGAAATAAAAACGTTATTATTTCCATGAGGACATCAGGCTTAGACTAAATTTTTAATTATTATACATTACATTCTAGAGTAAAGGCTGGTGACAGCACCAGACTCTATAAAACTAGTGTAGTGGCAAATAACCAATAGGGTACCAGAAAATACTGAGCAACCAAGGGTGTTAAAAAGAGACCCCCAAAGTGTGTGGTCTGGATCATAAGCATCACAATGTTCCTAAGAGCCTTCAAATGAATTTTTTCTATGATGCCTAACAAGTTTTCTCGACATATACGTAATATTTATTAATTAAATATTACTCATACGTAACTTTTTTCAGTTTAAAATTTTACCTTCTGAATTAAAAAAAACAAACACTTGGCATCAGTTACATATCACAGCACCTGATTTTATTTATTTATTATATTTTCATTTTTATTTTATCTGAATGAAAATGTAAAAAATAAAAACATTATTTTTTCCAAACATATTTTTCCATTTTCAAATAATATTTTTTTTCTGAAATCCATTTATTTTCTATTAATCTTTTGATACTCAGCATGTTAAAATAAGTATTAAAATTGCTTTAAGCCCACATAATAAATGTAACTATTCATGTCAGTTAAACAATTTTTTATGACTATTAAAAAAATAAATTTTATTTTTTTTTATGAAATGTTTCAATATATTCAAAATGTAACAACAACGAACAGCTGCGGTTTTAATTGTAAACACTTACAATTTTTACATGAAAAGTAAAAAAAAAATGTATTTGTGAAAAAATCAGTTTTTTTAGCTGCCTTTAAAGGTCTAACGTGCACTAAACTGATTTCTAAATGTGCATCTAAAAAGTGTATGTTATTTCTTTGCAATCTCTCTTATAGAAATTTGTAATTTCCACTAGCTGAAAAGAACTCGCATGTAAATCATTTCAATATGTATTTATTTTCTATTTAGTTGTAAATAGAAGTCAAGTTCTGTGTAAATGTGCAGTTGAAACACAAAACAAAAATTCAATGTTTCACTATTTTTAAAAGAAATAAATGGAAGGGCAGTCCATTTATTTTATTACATCTATTAAACAAATGAAAACTTGTTTGCAAACATTTCTAATTATCAAGGCTTAGCGTTTCGTCCAACTACAAATCTATTTTATGCGCTCAAAAATCCGTTTAAAAAATAAAGAGTAAGAGTGGTATATTTGGCCGTGCCGAATCTTCTATACCCTTCACCACGGTGATTCTATTTAGACAGACATGTACTGCATTATCTATATTTTTGACTACTGACATAAATTAAAATAAGTCATGTGAGAAAAAAATCATTATTCATGCTTTAAAGAAATAAGACAGCGGCTACGCAACTGGTAAATGCAAACAAATTTCGTTGGCTACAATTGTCAACGTGTTGTCAGCTATTTAAAGATATTTAAAATGACAGCTACATCGTAAACTCTGACATTATTCTAGAAATACTTATTTTGCTGGTATAAAATTAAATAAATTTTTCAAAAAAATATAAATATTTCTTGCAAAACTTTTTGTTTGTATATGAATTTTGTAACTTTTTTTTTATATAAAAAAGATATTAGCCTAAGTTGACGACAGCTACAACGGTGGTCGTGAAGCCATGGAGCTATACTGGCTTCAAAATAATCGGTTACCTATAAACGTGTGTATTTTATTTTTGACAGTTTGTAGTCGGTATCCTGATGCTGTCTATGCGTTTAATCATCTAGCATCTAGGTTTAAAAACAGAGATCTCATCTATTTAAAAATCAACCGAATTAAAAAAAGTATGTTACTCTATATACACACAACAAACATTAAAAATATGTTATGTTACAGTCATGATTTTAATTTTCGTAGAAATATTGATATTTTTTGTAAAATTCTTTTAAAATTTTTTTTTAAATTTTTTGTAAAATTTTATTAAAAAAATTTTGGAAAATTTTTTAAATTTTTGTCCAATATTTTTAGGTAAAAATATATTTTTGAGAATGTTTTGTAAATATTAAAAAAAATATAATATTTTTAATTTAAAAATTTTTTGCTTTAAAAAAAATCAATAAATTACAACAAACATTAAAAATATGTTATGTTACAGTCATGATTTTTATTTTCGTAGAAATATTGATATTTTTTGTAAAATTGTTTTAAATTTTTTTTTTAAATTTTTTGTAAAATTTTATTAAAAAAATTTAGGAAAATTTTTAAATTTTTTTTCCAATATTTTTAGGTAAAAATATCTTTTTGAGAATGTTTTGTAAATATTAAAAAAAATATAATATTTTTAATTTAAAAATTTTTTTGCTTAAAAAAAAATTCAATAAAATTTTATTGAATTTAAAAAAAAATCAATAAAATAGTGAATTTTTTTTAATTTAAGACCTTTCTGCAGTATATTGAGTTAGAGTGGCAGAAAGGCACAAAAATTTCCTCATATTAACCCCCTATGTGCCCGTTAACTGCTTCTATTTACCAGTGGATACCCTGTGGCTCCATTGGCTACCTCTATGTGTATTGCTTTATATATACAAATCAGAGCAGAAAAGCCCTACCAACCTAAAAACAAACAAAAATCGGCCCTCGCAGTGGGTTATTGATCCCCCGAAATCTGTATGCACTCCGTGTGATCTACCTGTCGCGTTCTAATATTTGTTTGACAAAAAAAAAAAGCAAAATCGAATCATTTAAGCCGAAAAAAATTAAGAAAAAAACCTAAAAAAATCATAGGTGTGCGTGGGTTTTGGCCCGCAGTCTCCAAAGAAATGGTCCGATGTTACTGAATTACAATTCGAAAATTTTTGAAACTATGCCTGACACATAAACACGGACAGACGGACATCACTTTATCAACATTTCTATGTACAAGGATCCAGAATAATTAATATTGTCGGAAATTAATATTGTAGAAATTACACATGGAATGACAAACTTATATTTACCCTTTCCACCTGTGGTGAAGGGTATAAAAATTTCATATTCATTTTGTTTAGTGTTTATAATAATTAGTCTAGAATAAACCAATACATTTTATATATGAAATTATAAACTTCACGGAATTTTCAATTTAAAATAATTATAATTTTCTACACCTAATGCTTCCTGGGCTTTTACCTTACTGATAATTAATAAATAAATTTTGTGCGCCCTAAATTATGCTACAGATTTTTTTTCATATATTCTATTTTAGTGCCAAAGTAAACATCAATATTCGTGGTAATTCATGAGACCATTGTACTGTAATAGTTAATAATTACCAGTAATAAATTGCCAATAATATTTAGCGATTTTAAATTTTGCTTAATAAGCTGTAAAGTATGCATTTTACCATTTTGTTATGGCCATTAACTGGGTGTTAGGTATTGAGGTAACTATAATAAATATAATCAAACATCCCAAAAGCATGAAAAATCGTCAGAAACGAAATAAACAAAAATTAAATTTATTTTAAAATTAAAAATAGTTAAACAAAGTTTTATTTTATTTTGTTTATGCTTTTATAATTATTTTTTTTTATTTTTTGTTTTTCAATTAGCAACATTTTAGTTGTGTTTAATATTTCTACCTTTTTTCTGTTATTGTTACAAAATCATTTTCTTTTAAAACAAATGTATTGGAAGTAATTTAATTTTTAAAACCATTTATCATACAACAGTTTATTATAAAATGAAGGGTCATTAAGTTTGGCTGTGTAACTATACAACTATAAGAATACTTTTGTGGCATTGGTATTGATATTTAAAAAGAAATTAGAACTACACACAGTTTTTGCTTTTTTTATTCATTTCCTAGCAGCAAAAACGATAATGAATCAATGATAAATCTTTTAGAAAGTTTATAACTAAAAGTAAAACTTAAAGTAAACCTTAAGAAATGCAACTTCTTAAATAAAAACTCACATGTACAGTGCTTTGGTTTTGGCATCAAGTTTACAACTGGAACACAATTAAGAATCAACTTTTCTTTGCGGTTTTTTATTAAACATCATCATGAGTGTCCGGAATTTTCTGTTTGTTTGGATTAGGTTAGCATTGGGTGGTCGATGCACTTAGACTTACCTAGGAGCTATAATATTACTACACTCTAAAGAATATAGTAACTTCATCGCATTTTCATAAAAACCTTAAGAGGTAGAGAAAGCAAGGGATCGCATAGTATCCTTTTTTATCATTAATCTAGTAACGTGGTAAATTCTCATCCGCAACTGCGACAGAAATCAATGACTCAGTTTCGATCACTTATTTCTACCACCTTCATCCGGCCAAAAATGTGTGGGCCGGTGCCTCAAAGTTTATTTTGGAAATGCTCGACCGCTTGTAGGAGAGGGCGAAAAGAAGATGCTCATAGGTGATAGTAAACGCTTTTCATTAAGAGCGCATCTGCTTCGGTATCCATCTCCATCATAAGGCATCACAATGTTCCTAAGATCCTTCGAATCAACATTTTCTGTGATGCCTATTTAGCGTAATCTTATTCTACGTATAAGTAATATTTATTAATTAAATATTACTCATACATCTAGTTTTATTTTCTGAATTAAATTAATTAAAGATGTACCTACCTATAGTTCTTTAGATATTTAATCAGTGGGAGTAAATGTGGGTATGGTTAATTTTTCTTTCTATAAAAACCTAAGTTGGATTATGATGTAAAGTTTATTAGCCTCCTCTGGATACCTGATACTGTTGGAGCAATTCAGTTTGTTATAAAAATTGTGATGAACTGACGGAATGAAGTGAAACAATTCAAGATGGTCCTTTTTCTTGTTATACCCTTCACCACAGGTGGAATTTTATTTTAAAAAGCAAAAACGAAACACAAAAAACATGATGCTGTCTGTGATAAAAGCACCAGAAGAGCTACAGAAAATTTAAGACTACCAATTTGCCTAGTTTCGAAAATTTCGTTAATGAAATTCGGCAACATAACATCATTCCATTCTAGGCTGCGGGCAAAAACCACTCCCACCTACATTTTTTCACGTGGTTTTTTCGGTTAAAATGAGTCTTTTTGACATTTTTTTTTTTTTAATAAACCGCGATTAGTAGATCGCGTGGAGTGCAAACAGATCTCGTGGGATTAATAACACGATGCGAGTGGCGATTTTTGTTTGTTTTTAGGTTAATAGGGATTTTCTGCTTTGATTTTTATTAAAGGCCTTTATGGAAAGCAATACACATAGAAGAATCCGATAGATTTTTCTATAAAATTTCAATAAATTTTTACAAAAAAACTTCGATAAAATTTTTGCAAAAAAATATCTAAAACATTTTTCCAAAAAATTTCAATAAATTTTTACAAAAAAAAATTTTTAAATATTTACAAAAAGAATTTCTATAAAATATTTACAAAAAAATTGCTATAAAATATTTACAAAAATATTTCGTTAAAATTTCGTTACCATTTTACAAAAAATTTTACTAGAATTGTCGATAAAGTTTTAATAAAATTTTTACAAAAAACTTTTGTTGAAATTTTTACAAAATATTTACAAAAAATTTTCTCATAAAATTTTATCAAAAAATTTTCTCATAAAATTTTATAAAAAAATTTTCTCATAAAATTTTATCAAAAAATTTTCTCATAAAATTTTATCAAAAAATTTTCTCATAAAATTTTATCAAAAAATTTTCTCATAAAATTTTATCAAAAAATTTTCTCATAAAATTTTATCAAAAAATTTTCTCATAAAATTTTATCAAAAAATTTTCTCATAAAATTTTATCAAAAAATTTTCTCATAAAATTTTATCAAAAAATTTTATCAAAAAATTTTCTCATAAAATTTTATCAAAAAATTTTCTCATAAAATTTTATCAAAAAATTTTCTCATAAAATTTTATCAAAAAATTTTCTCATAAAATTTTATCAAAAAATTTTCTATAAAATTGTGGAGAAAAATTTTCTATAAAATTGTGGAGAAAAATTTTCTATAAAATTGTGGAGAAAAATTTTCTATAAAATTGTGGAGAAAAATTTTCTATAAAATTGTGGAGAAAAATTTTCTATCAAATTGTGGAGAAAAATTTTCTATAAAATTGTGGAAAAAAATTTCTATAAAATTGTGGAGAAAAATTTTCTATAAAATTTATAGAGAAATTTTCGATAAAAATTGTTAATTAAAAAAATTTCTATTTATTTTTATTGTATTTGTAACAATAAATTTGAAAATCATAAAAGTAAAAACCAAATGTATATTATTGTGAAATTGTGGATTTTGGCATCTTGAAATCTTACTTGTTTCATATATGTCTGATTTTTAATTTCCTACGCTTGTGTTATGGTCACTGACTGCCTTTTTTGCACTCATCTCGTTAAAGTGGAAATCTTCATCGTTAGAATATTTGTAACAAATTGAAAATTTATGAATTTTATGGAATCTTAGCCACTGAACTCTAAATCAATCCAACTTTTTATTACTAATCGAAATTTTTCTATTGATTATATTTTTTTCCAAGAAAAAAATTGGTTTACACAACATTGGGGCTGATGCCCTTAATTGAAGATACAATAAATAATTAAAAATTCACCACTGCCTTGGTATTTTTTTTATTATTTCTTGAAAAATAAAAAATAAAAAACGGGGTAGTTACAGAAGGTAAAAAAAACATCACCGTATCGAACTATCTCTACTGAAAAAGCTTTTGATAACTTTATATATCAGAAATAAATCAGGCTGATTGGGAATTGTAATGTACTTTCATTAGTAAAAAATATGTCAAAATTTTACTTTCCAATTCCAATTCTTTCTATCGATTTTTTTTTTTTTTTTTTAATTCATTTGGTGATAAACATTAAGTCTGTTTCCTTTTCTGTGTCCACTAACATGTCTTTATCTGTTTACTTGAAGACTGCGTGTGAAAAGGATATTGTAATAGTATCCGTTAGTAACAAAATTTACAATTGTAACACAAACTTTGACTGTACATAATCAAAGACACTGGCGAAAAAAATGTATAATTGGAAATGAAAAATATTTAAAAAAAAATATTTCAGCAAATAAATAATTAGTTGTAGATACCATAGCAAGGACTTAAGAAATGGAAGAATATTTAAAATTAAATTTATTATTTTATTGTTTTTAAGGTTAACATTTTTCCAAGTGTTTCTAACAATTTGTAAGTTAAGACTAAAATTTTACGACATACGTGTGTCAGTTTAGTTATCAGTATGTATAAGAACTCAAACCAAAGTCCATAAGAGTTTAAACAACTGCATCTTGTTTTGCTAAAGTTTCCTCTATGCCATGTTTGTAAACAAGTTCGTAAGTGCTACAATGCGTTTGTAGGTTTTATTGGATTGTTAGCAACATTATTTAGTAGTATTATACAGGATATATAATCTTACACTTAATTGTGTGTAAAATGTTGTGTTTGTCATTGTATTTTTAATGCAAGTAACCAACTAAGTAGTAGTTTTGTGATAAAAAAAATACTTGCTTTTACTTAATAAATAATTCAAAAGGTAATAAACTTTAAAGTGACTGTATAAAGATTTTTATTTGTGACATTTCAAATTGAGGAAAATTAATTTAATATATGAGTTACATATCAAAGGAAAATTTAAGAAAAAATCAAATTAAATATGAAACAAAATTAAACTCCTAAAAAGTGAACGAAAACAGTTATTTTGAAACAAATAGAAATAAACTAATTAGAAAATGATATACAAGTAAAGCTAAACAGCACTATATATGACTTGAAATATGTAAAGCAAAAAATCTGCGGGCAAAATAATGATGGAGTGTCTTAATTATCAAGTTTTTTTATTGTTTAAAATACATTTGCCTCTCCTAACATATGCATGTTTGATAAAAACATTTTTCTTTTCTCTTAAAAGACTATATTTCTATTGAATTACCAGTTTAAGAAGAATTTCAAAAAACAATACAAAAATTCAACAAAATATTAATATGAAGTTAAACAGATTGGCTGGTTAAATCACAAGCGTATGATTGATACTAAAGTTGAAATATTTTGAACTTAAATTAAAATCAATCATACGCCTGCTTGATATAATTTTCAATTTAAAACAAATGAATTTTCACCACATATTTTTCTGTCAAAAGTTTTTTACATTCCATGTACTGCTTAATCATTTCAAATACCAAACAATAGTGTATTCAACAATGGTTTATGTTGGAAAAATATATTTTTGCAACCAACCTGTGTTGCCAAAATATAGTGTCTACCTCATAGTCCGTTAAATTCTCATATTCATTAAAAACTACAATCAAATAGCAGAGAGTCTTATTGAAATAGAGTAACATGCTTTACGATTTAGATATTATGGTGACGTATGATTAATATTTTTACTTTCCACTTGAGTTAGAATCACTCATACGTGTCTTTAATTTCTAATGTTTGCAATTTTATTTGATCTAGATGACAATTCTATACAAAGGTTTAATTAAATACCTTAGAGATAATTTATTTTTAGGACGTATGATTAATATTTTTAATTTTCATATTATTAAATATTAAGCATACGCCCGCTTGATTTCATTTGTTCTAAATTTTATTTTTTCCTTGTATTAATTCTTAACCAAAGAATATTTTAACACATACTTGTATTATTATTTTGGCATTTTATGTATTATTTCACTATTCTTGAGCTTGAGCTTTGAACATTAATTTTTGCAAATCTTTTTTATTAACACAAAAATGTGCAATACATTTTTTTTATTTATTAATTAATTTCTTTTATACGAGACCGTCTGATAGATGTCTTAAAATGAATTTCATAAAAACAGATTATTAAAAAAACAATTTCGGATGGAACAAGGCGCTTTAATTTAAGAAAAAATTTTTTTTCTAAATATACGTCATTTTAACCAAACATTTTTAAGATACAAACAATCAACAATTACTTTAAGTTTTATTAATGTGATGAAGTATGACTTAATTTTTTTACTTTAAACCAAAAACTAAAAACAATCATACGCCTATTTGATTTGAAAATTTCTCTAGTTTGTTTTCTCTAAATATCATTTCTAAACAAATCGATTTAAAGCAAATATTTTTATTTCATTCATCTGCATTCCATGTATTATTTTACAATTTTAAAAATAAATATTTACGCTGTGCGTCCATCAAATGTTTATGTTGGAAAAAGATTTTTTTACAATTCATTTCTATTGATAGAAGAAAAACAACACAATTGTGCATTTTATAATTTTATTTACTCAAAATCAAAATTAAAGTTTAAATACTACAGCCGCATGCAAATTATACGTACATTTGCAATAAAGGTTATGAAAAATCAAAACATTTGACGTTTATGAGCCAAGATTTATCTAAATCTGATATAAACTATCTAAATTTACAGATTAAGCCACATTAAGGCATGGGATAAGTGGTTCAGCTATTAATACAAATTCAAGACAACACTTTTATACATACTTGCGGTATGGAAATATTACAGATCAAGCTAGATGTTACTAGATGTTAGATGTAATCAATTTTACTTTTTACAAAATATTTTCAATAAAATTTTTCCAAAAAAATTTCTAAATTAAATTAAGTACAAAAAAAATTCTATAATTTTTTTTTTTAAATTTGTACACAAAAATCTTCAATAAAATTTTGACATAAAAATTTATATTAAATTTTTACAAACAATTTTCAATAAAATTAAAAAAAAAATTCAATAAAATTTTTTATAAATATTTTGTTATTAAATTATTACAAACAATTATCTGTTAAAATTTCACCAAAAAATATTGTATTAAATATTTACCAAAAAAATTTTATATTAAGTTTTGACCAAAAAAATGTTTTATTAAATTTTTACCAAAAAAATTTTCTATTAAAATTTTACCAAATTCTATTAAATTTTTACCAAAAAAATGTCTACTAAATTTTTACCAAAAAAAAATGTCTACTAAATTTTTACCAAAAAAATTTTCTACTAACTTTTTACCAAAAAAATTTTCTACTAAATTTTTACCAAAAAAATGTTCTACTTAATTTTTACCAAAAAAAAAATTCTACTAAATTTTTACCAAAAATAATTTCTACTAAATTTTTACCAAAAAAAATTTCTACTAAATTTTTACCATAAAAAAAAATTTCTACTAAATTTTTACAAAAAAAAAAAATTTCTACTAAATTTTTATCAAAAAAATTTTCTATGAAATTTTTACCAAAAAAATATTTTATTAAATTTTTACCAAAAAAATTTCTATTAATTTTACCAAAAAAATGTCTATTAAATTTTTACCAAAAAAAATATTCAATTAAATTTTTACCAAAAAAAAAATTCTATTAAATTTTTATCAAAAAAAAATTCTATTAAATTTTTACAAAAATTTTCTATTAAATTTAAAAAAAAAAATTTCTATTAAATTTTTACCAAAAAATTACCTATTAAATTTTTACCAAAACATTTTCGATTAAATTTTTACCAAAAAATTTTCTATTAAATTTTTACAAAAAATTTTCTATTAAATTTTTACAAAAAATTTTCTATTAAATTTTTACAAAAAATTTTCTATTAAATTTTAACCAAAAAAAATTTCTATTAAATTTTAACCAAAAAAAATTTCTATTAAATTTTTATCAAAAAAATTCTATTAAATTTTTACAAAAAATTATCTATTAAAAATTTTCTATTAAATTTTTACAAAAAATTTTCTACTAAAAATTTTCTATTAAAATTTTACAAAAAATTTTCTACTAAAAAATTTTTATTAAATTTTTACAAAAAATATTCTATTAAATTTTTACAAAAAATTTTCTATTAAATTTTTACAAAAAATTTTCTATTAAATTTTTACAAAAAATTTTCTATTAAATTTTTACAAAAAATTTTCTATTAAATTTTTACAAAAAATTTTCTATTAAATTTTTACAAAAAATGGAATATTTTTTAAAAAAATTTTACAAAAAAAATTTACAAAAAATTTGAATCAATCAAGCTAAACTTTTTGAATTACTTAATACCTGATGTATTAATGGGCTAGCTATTAACAAGGATGCACTATTCGATTGACATTACCATCTGGAGGAGTAGAGTGGTGTTTTTCGTTAAAACGGCTAACAATGTGCCATGCATATCAACCAAACTAACCAACACCAGAGATAACTTTTAAACTTCTAGCAATCTTAAGACTAAATAAAACAAGAAAAGAACATAGAAAAGCCTTAAAACTAAACTAACTTTCCTTAAGGCTATATCAAGTTAATGTGCTTAGACTAGACATTATATATTATTCTTACAGCCTAATATTATGTGAGACTGGACGGTATGCTCTACACTTAAAGCTATAATAGTGATTAGCATACAGACAATATATAAAATTTTGCGTAATAATTAAGCACTTTAGACTAAGTTTATTGTTTTAATATGAAGCCAACCATAGCATTTTATTTTGCATTTTAATTCTAAAAAAAATTTAGTTAACAATTTTTTGTTTTTCAATTATTCAACATTAAAAAAAAGTCACTTGCAGCCATCCAGGAAGATTATTATAATTTAAACATCTTAAGCGTTGTAAACAAAAAAATTTTTATAAATTATTGTTTTCAAAAGCATTAGCTTAAGCAGAATAAGGACTTAAATAGAAGCATAAAAAATGTATGCTAAAATCCGATAACATAGAAATGCTCTTAAATAAAGTATTGTTTTTAAATTTTGCACAGGAAATGAAACGCTAAAAAAACAGGAGTTTATATTTCTTCACAAGAAAAAATATCACGAAGGCGGATAAGCTTTCAACCGCTTACAAGATATTATTTTTTTTAAATCTATAAAAATAATCCAAATAAAAAACACATTTAATTGTTTTTTTTACGTTATTATTTGTTAAATAGAAAGATTATTTTGCAAAGGTACACCTAAGTCAGTTAATATTATTAAAATCTTCCTAATTGGAGACGTTCTTAATTTTAATAAGATTTATTTCTTTTACATTATTAGCTGTACAAGAGGTCACATGAGCGTATGATTAATAAATTTAACAATACAATTAATAAATAATACTCATACGCCTTTTTTATATTTTTTATATTGCAACTCTTTTTATTTATTTTTTAATATATTGTTGCTCGGTTACTCATATCATGCTCGTATCAAGCCGCTTACACGTTATGAGCTTTATTCGCTTTAAAATAAATATTTCTTTCAACTGAATTAATTAATTATTTAGGCTTAAGTTCTTTATTATAACGAGATAAAGAAAAGTGAACATTTAACCTGTTTAAAAGTTCAATAGATAATG
Organism: Phasia obesa; assembly: GCA_949628195.1. Classification (NCBI taxonomy): domain Eukaryota; kingdom Metazoa; phylum Arthropoda; class Insecta; order Diptera; family Tachinidae; genus Phasia; species Phasia obesa. The sequence goes on from OX451218.1 coordinate 8,460,998, forward strand.
AAACGTTCAGTTACAAAAAATATTTAAAAAATAATATAAAAATGAATAAATAAAACAGCAAATAAGATGTCTACAGATCAATACCAGATTAAAAGTATTTTTGTAAAAAAAGCATGACAGCATCATCAAACTTGATTAATATTTTTGCAAGCGAAATTTTTCAAATTTATTACTTTATTGAACAAATTTACGATCAAATCGCTAACGAAGTCTAACCCAATCTGTATAAATATGTACAAAATTCAATAAAGTTAAACATTTTATTACCAAAAAAAAAAACACGACAGATAACTATTTACGTTTATTTTAGTGTCAGCTGTGGTCTTAAATATGCATAAAAGTATGTTTATCTTAAGATTTGCTATAAGTCTCTGCCTACAAATTCTTTGGACCATTTCTTTATCTACTCTTTTTGTTGTTGGTTTTCATTTCAAAGGTATTTCTTCTTTTTATTTTCAACTCATAAGTATGGAAAAAACCAACGTCAACACATACATTAACATATACACAAGTGGTGTTGTTATTATTATTTTTATTATATTGTTTCTTTGTAGCTCACACAACACATCGTAATTTTTATTTGGCTGCGTTAAGGATTTAGGCTATACAAGTAGCCTAAATGTAAGTATTTACGTGTGCATTTGGTAGCCTGTGTAAGTACTTTACGCATACATATTTTACCATTTCATTTTCGTGTTAAATTGTTAGGGCTTGAGAAAACAGGAGAAGTTTCTGTTAAATCTTGTGTTTATTTAAATTTTATTTAATTTAAATAATGTGACCAAAATTCTGATTTTTAGTGGAATTATTATTTTATTTTAAGATCGATCCAACTGAAAATTTATGTTCTGATTTTTTTATATTTTTATACCCTTCACTGGTGGAAAGGGTATCTGTATATAAGTTTGTCATTCCGTGTGTAATTTCTACAATATTCATTTCCGGCCACATAAAGTATTTCATATATATATATATATATATATATATATATATATATATATATACATATATATATATATATATATATATATATATATATATATATATATATATATATATTCTGCACATAGAGATGTTGATTTAGCTATGTCCGTCTGTTCATGTTGACGTTGAAATGTAGTTTGCAAACTGTAAGGCATAGTAGAAAATTTGCGGATTGCAATTCAGCAACATCGGATCATTCCTTTAGAGGCTACGGGCCACAACACACGCCCACCTATATTTTTTTCACGTTTTTTTTTAAATTTTTTTTTTTTTGGCTTTAATTAATGATTCTCTTGTGTTTTTTTTTTTTGTCAAATAAATATTAGACCGCGACAGGTAGATTCAAGGAGTGCATATAGATCAAAGCGGGGTCAATAACGCCCTACTGCAGGCATTTTTTGCTTGTGTTTAGGTTGGTAGGGTTTTTCTGCTTTGATATGTATTGAAGACCTCTATAGAAGGTAATACACATAGAGGTAGCCAATGGATCTATAAGGTACCCACTTATAAATAGGAGCAGTTAAAACATAAGGGATCAATATTAGGAAATTTTTTTAAGGATTTCTTTTTGCTTTAGTCTGAACATCTTAACTCAATAAAGATTGCAGGAAGGTCCTAGATTTAAAAAAAAAAAAAAATTCAATAAAATTTAAAAAAAATTAAATTAAATACTTTACAAAACATTTTCAAAAAGATATTTTTACAGAAAAATTTTCGAAAAAAATTTCCAAATAATTTTCAAATAAAATTTTACAAAAATAATTAAAAAAAATATTTTTACAAACTATTTTCAAAAAATTAAAAACCAATTATTTTAATATTTTTTTAAAAGCTTTTGATTTTAAAATAGATGAGATCTCTGTTTTAAAACCTAGATGCATTAAACACATAGACAACATCAGGATACCGACTACAAACTGTCAAAACTAAAATACACACGCTTATAGGTAAACGATTATTTTGAAGCCAGTATAGCTACATGGCTACACCACCACCGTTGTGGCTGTCCTAAACTTGGGCTAATTTCTGTTTTATTCAACAAAAGAAAATGTCACTAAATTGCAAATTACAAATTTATATACAAACAAGAAGTTTTGAAGGAAATATTTATAGTTTTTTAATAAAGTTATTTAATTTTATAAAAGCAAAATAAGTATTTCTACAACAACGTCAGAGCTTACGATGTAGCTGTCGTCTTCAATATCATTAATTAGCTGACAACACGGCGACAATTGTAGCCAACGGAATTTGTTTTCATTTAGCTGCGTTGCCGCTGTCTTCTAGTTCTTTAAAGCATGAATAATGAGTTTTTTTCTCATACGACTTATTTTAATTTATTTAAAGAGTCAACAATATGGATGAAAATGTACATGTCAGTATAAATGCAAACACCATAGTGAAGGGTATCGAAGATTCGTCACGGCCGAATATAGCAATCTTACTTGTTTTTTTTTTAATATCAATAGATAGTTTACAAAGAATACTATATACCCTTCATAATGTCATAAGACCGCGATGAATCATAAAATTAAAATATTGAATTAATAAATTAATTATTTAGGCTTAAGTACTTAATTATAAAGATATAAAGAAAAATTAGATACCAGCAAAGTGGAAAGCATTTTTTAGACAGCTACTTCCGTCATCAGTACTCTTCGTATCGATCTACCCGGTAGTTTCAATTGTTATTAATTTTCTATTTAAACAAACTTATCAAAGAAATAGAATATAATTATAGAATATAATTAAACTATTGACAAATGAATAATTTTTTATCTATATAAACAATTCAAAGGCTGTTTCATTAAAGACAATATTTGTTAAAATTCTACGTATAAAATAATTATCCATAACTGCATTCTTGACACACATATGTAGTACATGTCTCCATTAATAATGTTGCAGTTGAATTTGCTGATCATGCAAAAGTTTTGGGAGTGTTATAATTGATAACAAAATGCGTTTTGAATATCATTTATCACATTTTGTATCTAGAGTAAATTTTTGTTTAAGAAGACTGTATAGTAAAAATTAATTTTTGAAATCAGGCTTAAGTTCGTTTAAGTTTTTCTAACTATAACTTAAGCCTGACTTCAAAAGTAATTTAGTATGTTTATAAAATATTTCGACTAATAGTTTAAAAATATTCTTATTCCTGTATTGTAAGGATGTGTACAGGAAGTGTACAATACTGATTGTTGTGTTTAGTTCTTATTTAAAAGAGTTATGCCTTAAATGTTTTCCTTACGTAATCGATTACATGTGCCACAATATGTAAAACGTTTCTTGGAAAGATCATTTTATAATTTTGTTAAATACGTATAGGCTACCCTGCATTAGTATCAAGTTTTTTTTTACTTTTACGAAGTTCTAAATAACTTGTTATGTTACGTAACTCATCCTGGCTAAAACTAGCATATCAAGTGAGAGTCATACGTTACGTTTGTCTAACTCATTACACTCAAACTTAAGATACTTTAATAAAACTAATACTTTAATCACAGAAAGAGATTCATAGAATATACACTGAACCAAATTTCGAAGGTAATATTAACGAAAAAAATTAGTTGATCCCTCAAAAATATTTAAAACAATTTAATTTTTATTCAAATCCATACACGATTTATTCATATAAACTAAAATTTATTCAAATTAACAGAATTTCTTTTGTTAAAAAAATATTTCAATAAAACTTGAAAAAATTTTTTGGAAAAATTTAAGTAAAATTATGTTCAATTAACAAAAATTTAGTTAATATAGTAGCAAACAATTCTAGGAAAAACTACCCATAAAATTAGTTAAATTTACATCCTAAAAGAAGTTAATGTGACTAATTTATCCGTTGATTTGAAAAAAAATTTCCTTTATTCGACTAAGTTTTTTATTTTATTTTTGAAGAAAATTCTATATATAAAAATAAAAAAAGAGCTGTAGAAGGAATTTCGCAAAATTTAATTTCAGAAAATTATTTACGTTGACATATAAAATAGAAAATTTTTTCAATTGATATTTTTTTATTTTAACATTTCTGGCAATAACCAAAATTATGTTTGCGGTCAATTTCGGTGTGTTGTGCAAATTAAATTTAAGTTAATAAATTATTGGAATAGATTATAGTGTAATTATTAGAGCGATTTGGAAGTGATATAGTTTCATGAAAAAAATAAGAAAACATTAAAACAATATCGAATGCCCGCAACAGGAATTGAAAGCCTTATGCGTTTATTCCTCTCAAAACAGGAATAAAGGCAATGAGGCACTAATGTTATGCAGCTTTAATTTCAGATTATGTTGCAGATTTTTATCTTTTAAAGATAAAAATTTTATAAAAACTTAACTAATAATTTTAGTTAATTGAACTTATTTTTCGTCAAATCTACACCCTATATAATTCTTGCAAAAAAAAACGACTTCAAAACAGATAGAAGGGCACCAATTCTTAACTAAAAATGTAAAAAGTAATCTGTAAGAATTAGATTTAAACCAAATAAAATATGCGCCAAAATTAGAGAGAAAAGAAGTAAAGACTATGTGAATGTCAAGCATCTCCCTATTACTGTTCAAAAGTTAAGCTATTTTCACCAGCATCCGTCTTTTATGGGGACACCATTCAAGCCTCTGCGTATAACAGTTTCAAAGATAGGGTCACATAGATCAAATAACATTTCCTATTGGGACACCCTTTAATTTACAATGTTAAATTAAAGACCTGTTGTTATAGAGGACTTGGCCACAAAGATTCTTTGTAAATTTCAACTATCTGTATATAACGGTTAAAAAGTTTAACCATATATATCAAATTACATGATTTATTGGGACACCCTTTACATTATAATTCCAAATATTTATACTTGTTATTATACCAGAGAAAGTAGTGGATGTTTTGCCTAATTTTCAAGTGTTTGTGTTTTACAGTTCAAGAGATAGGTCCATATAGATCAAATTACATAATTTATGGGGACACCCTTTAATTTCTAAATTCAAATTGTATATTTGCTATAGTTTAGTTTGGAATACAGGTTCCTAGAGAAAATTTCAGCTGTCTGTCTATAACAGTTAAAAAGTTTAGCCACATACATAGAATTACATTAACTATTGGGACACCCTTTTATTTCCAAATTCAAATTTTATACTTTTTGTTATAGCTGACTTAGCAATACAGGCTCTTTGTAAATTTCAGCGGTCTGTGTTCAAAACAGTTCAAAAGTATGGCCATATACATCAAATTAAATGAACTGTTGGGGCACCCTTTAATTTAAAATTTTGAATATTTATACATTTTATTATAACGGTCAGAGTAATCGACATTCTGTCAAATTTTCAAGGTTTTGTCTATAACGGTTCAAAAGATAGGCATATATAGGTCAAATTACGCACCTATGGGGACACCCTTTAAATTTTAAATTTATTTTTTATTAATTTCTGCCGTTGGGAGCTATAGCGACACGCAATTTTTAAAAATTTTAATTTGATGTCATTTACGGTTCTTAATACACGTAAAAAACATGTATGTTGTATGGGGACACCCTTTAATTTTTAATATAACGAACTGTTTTTAAAATGGGACCAACCTGAAAGCATAACCTTTCAAATAAAGAAAAAAAATTTAAAATCGGTTCATAAATGGCTGAGTTCTGTGGTTACATACATAAAAAAAGCAACATTCAGACGAATAGATAACCTCCTTGTTTTTTGAAGTCGGTTAAAAATAACAAAAACTAAAGTCATATTGAAGAAATTGCTTCAATGGAATGAATTTAATAAAATTATTTCTTTTTTTTCACTAAAATTGACTGTAGATTTGACTAAAAAGTTTGTTAGTTGTTTAATCAGCTACTTTTCTTCAATTCTACACCCCATTTTACAGTATTTAGGAAAATTTTTGGTTCAGTGTAGTTGTTCAAATGACATAATCTGGTATTTAGGTACTATTCGTCAATTGGGACAAAAGAAACAAACATAAATACAGGGTGGCGCAAAAGTAATCCTCCTATCAGAAAATGCTATAAATTTTGCGATTGGTGCCTAATGTCAATTATGTCTTGACATTGCGGCCATTTATATGGCATCATATTCTCGACTTGAGGTAAAAAAATTAAAAGACCAAATAATAATAATCCACAAGAAAAATCAAAGTTTTTCATTTTAAAAAGTGCATATTTAAAATACGTAAAAATAATTTTAAAATGTTGTCATACTTAACGTATGATTAATATTAATTTGAAGGTTTAATTAGAAAAATTAAAGTAATTCGGTCAATAAAAAGTTGCAAACAAAAAATATTAAATTATAATGGCACACAAGACTATAAACTTGTTAAAAAAAATAATATCTATATAATTAATAGGAAAACACGTTTTTTGTAATCCCTTTTACGTCCATAATACTGCACCGATTTTGGCCCCTAGTGTCAATTCTGTTTTGACATTGCGGCCATTTACATGACATCATATTCTCGACGAGATGTAAAAAAATTAAAAGACCAAATAAAAATAATCCACAAGAAGAATCAAAGTTTTTCATTTTTTTGTTTTTTAATTACAGCCAAAAAACATAGGAAGGTTATTTTTGCGCCACCCGTTAAGCATTCTTTTAACTTAAAGTATTTAAGGTTTTAAGTAAAGTATTACTTAAATTTTGAATTGTAACTTTTGGGTACCCTTCAGCTTTGTTTCTTCCCTGCTCCTTGAAGTAACTTTAACTTAACTTAAAATCCTCTCACATCATCTATTTTTTTACCATTAAGATAACTACCAAAATAGAAAGAAATTTCACAAACACAAGATTAAAAAGCAACAAATAAATTTGTTCTAAAACGTGAAAACTAAAATTATAACATTTCCATAGCAACTAAAAATAAGCAACAATTGCAAAAGATAAACACGATAATAAACCTTGCAACAGCGCTACGCCTTCATCTGCAAACAAACAAACAAAAGCATTAAGACTAATTGTCAGTTTGTTTGCCCTTTCTGCTTCTGCATTCTGTATTCTGTTTTTTTTTTTTTTTTTTTTTGAGAGAGACACGTAATTTAAAAAAAAAGGTGTATGAGCTGTGAGTACTTGTTGTAAGCCGTACAGAATAAACAGGCAGTCAGGTAAAATCACTACAAACTTTAGCTAATCTGATGGTTGCAATGATGGTTGCATAATGAGCGCACTGAGATAGTGGCTTTTTGGAAAACTATATGCAAGAAGTATCTAGTTTTATACTTACGTCTGTTTTATGTATGATGCAAAGTTTAAGCGTCAATGAAAATGCTAAACTGGAAGAGCACGAAAAAATAAAAATAAAATATAAAGAGATAAAATTTATTATTTAGATTTATTTCCTTTAATAATTAAGCATACAAATAATTTTTTTTTTTGCAATTTTTATTTATTGTATCTTCAATCTAATTGAACTATCAATAATTACTCATATCTTAAGTCTAAAAATATACTTGTTAAGTCCAACCAGTGCTGGACAAAAAAAATGTATGTTTCACGGTTACTGTAGTTTGTCCCTCTGATGTACGGATGAGAGAAGCAGTGTCCCTCCTTCTTAGTCGAATGTAACCAGGTTCAGTTAGTATGTTACGGGCCAGTGGATTCGGATGAGTTTCAAGCTTCTTTAAATACCTTATGGCAAGTTTCGCTATTTCTTCTTTAACTGATGGCACGTTTAGATCTTTATGGATGTTCGAGTTTTTTATATACCAAGGAGCAGATGTAATAATACGTAGAATCTTATTTTGGCGCCTTTGAATTTTTTTCTACGTTGGTCGCTGAGGCAGTGCCCCATAATTGAATGTCATAACACCATATTGGTTTTAGAATTGACTTGTATAATAAAAGTTTGCAGTCTAAAGCTAGAGTAGAATTTCTGCCAATTAGCCAGTTTAGTTGGGCTGCTTTCAACTTCATTTGTGTTAACTTTGTTTCTATGTGGCGTTTCCATGTAAGGCGCCGGTCAAGATGTATGCCGAGATATTTGACGTCTGAAAGTTGAGGTATCGTTTGGTTATTTATCCGAATAGGGGGCAAGATTCTCTAAGCAGTGTGAAAGTTATGTGAGTACATTTTTGTTCATTCACTTTTATTCTCCATTTCTTCAACCATTTTTCTAAATTCGATATGTGGTCTTGTAAATATCGTGATGCTACTTCGGGTCTTTCGTGAATGCTCAAAAAAGCTGTGGCGTCAGCAAATGTCGATGTGTGAACTCGGTTACTCGGTTGGCATGTCTGAAGTATACAATAAGTATAAAAAGGGCCCCAATATATTACTTTGGCGAACTCCGGCTTCGATTGGCTGGGGTGAGCTCAAAAAATCTCCTTCTTTCACAATAAATTGTCATTCGGTTAAATAACTATCTAGCAGCTTATAGAGGTTTACGGGAAAATTCAGTTTTAGCTTCATGCCATACCTTATCGAATGCTTGAGAATCGTCAATAAAAAGCGCAGAGCAGTATTTTCTCTCTTCAAAAGTCTTCTTAACGACATTAACTAACCTGTGAGTTTGTTCGATCGTACTATGTTTTTTCCTGAAACCGAATTGATGGTTTGGAATACATCCTTTGTCGCTTAGAATAGGGTTAAGCTTAGTTATTAACATCCTCTCAAACAGCTTTGACATATTTGACAAAAGGCTTATAGGTCTGTATGATTCAATTTTTGTGTGGTCTTTTCCTGGTTTAGGAATCATGGTAACCAAGGACACCTTCCACTATGTGGGAAAGTACTCAAAACGTAAAATGGCATTAAAAATAAAAAGAACGATTCTGCGAGCTACACGAGGCAACTCAATTAACATCTTGTTATTGGTTTTATCAACGCCAGGGGCTTTTTTTGGTGTACAAATCCGTTATTGCCTTTTAAAGATCACCAAATTCAAATCTTATCGGTACTGCAGCACTAGCCTAGAGAACTGGCAACTCAACTATATCAGTCAATATATTTGGGGTAAAAACCTTTTTCAAATGAGTAGCAAATAAATGTCCTTTTTCGGCATCACTCCTTGCCCAGCCTCCGCATACAAATAATTCAAAGTTTAAGTGTCGATGAAAAAACTTTAAGTACAATTTTAAGTCCTAATACTTGTTATTTACATTTATTTAATTTAATGAAGTTTAATTTATCCTGGAAGAAATTTTTATTCACAAACTATTTTAAAAAGTGTATATTTTAAATACGTAAAAATAATTTTAAAATGTTGTCATACTTAACGTATGATTAATATTAATTTAAAGGTTTATTTAGAAAAATTAAAGTAATTCGGTCAATAAAAATTTGCAAACAAAAAATATTAAATTATAATGGCACACAAGACTATAAACTTGTTAACAAAAAAATAATATCTATATAATTAATAGGAAAACATGTTTTTTGTAATCCCTTTTACGTTCGTAATACTGCACCGAAAAGACTTATATGGTTTTAAAGCTTTTTATTCACAGATATGCACAACCTTAATTTTATTTCAAACGGTTCAGTACTTTAGGAGTAATACGTCTATAAAGTTCTTACTAACACCAATAAATAAATAAGTAAATATGTAATCTATTGTTTTCTTAGTTGCAAGTCGAAAACACAAGTAAATTTAAAGAGAAACAAGTGCGTTTTCGTGCTTAAGCGTGGCCATACATTTTCATCCAAATGTTTATTTTATTAAAAAGGGCCAGCAAAGTGCACGAATGATATCTAGTTTAAATAAACATTCTTAAAGAGTATGTCGGGTGGTTAAATTTAAAGGGCCGATATTGAATGTGAACCACTCCTGAACATCAAGTTTTTCTTGCATTTAATTCGATATTTCTCAATTTCAGACCAACTCAATTTGAACCATGGAAAGATACACACAATCGAGCAATGAGCTAAAGTTATTCAGGCTTATTATGAAAATTGGCGTTCAAATCAAAATTCATATTGTGCACTTCGTGATTTTTTCGATCAATTTAATCGTTCAAATGTTACATACATTTAAACGAATAAATCGGAAAATCGTGCATACATTTAAGCAAACCTAGTCCGTAGGAGATGTGAAAATACCAATGCATGCTCGTACAAATCATACTGTAGAAAATATTGCTGCTGTTCGCGATAGTGTGGGTGAAGAGCCGTCCACCTCAACTCGTCGGCGTGCCCAACAATTGCACCTCACACGCTCGTCGTTGATGAATATTATGCATAAAGACTTGTATTTACACGCTTAATAGGTGCAATTGAGTCAAGAACTAAAGCCTCTAATCATTCCAAACGTCGTCAATGGTCAGAATGGTGGCAAGAAATGGCAACTTTGGATGATAAATTTTCGAAGAAAATCATCTTCAATAATGAGGCACATTTTCACCTGAGTGGATTCGTCAATAAGCAGAATTGCCGCATTTGGGGGAATGATAATCCAAGAGTGATTGTCCAGAACCAATGCACCCACAAAGAGTGACTGTTTGGTGCGGTTTATGGGCTGGCGGCATCATCGGGTCTTTTTTTTTCAATGAGGCCGGTCAGGCAGTTACTCTGAATGGTGTTCGCTATCGTGAGATGATAACGAACTTTTTATGGCCCGAATTGGAAGATATGCATGTGGACGATATGTCGTTTCTACAGGACGTTGCCACTTGCCACACAGCTATTGAAACAATGGCTCTTTTGCGCGACAAATTCAACGGCCTTGTTATCTTACATGGTGGCGATGTTAATTGGCAGCCAAGATCATGTGATTTGACACCGTTGGACTTGTTTCTTCGGGGTTATTTGAAAGAAAAGGTGTACGTCGATAAGCCAGCAAACAATTCAAGAGCTAAAGGATGAGATAATTCGGCACATTAACGGCGTAGAACCTCATCGAAAATTTGGAGCATTGGATGAAGGTATGCGACCGAGGTCGTGGCGATATTTTGATCCATACATAATTGAACCATACCAGTATTATCAAAATAAAAAGAAATGACAATAATTTCCTAAATAATTTGATTTTTATTCAAATTCAACATCGGCCCTTAAAATTTAACCACATTTTATAATTGCAGCTGAATATCATTTTAATTTTTCACATTTTTCATAAGCTTTAATATTTGAATGTGAAATGAAAAGAACTTCCGTATAACCTTAATAGCAAGAGTGCAGCTAACCCGATATAATTAATCTTATTTGCTCGCTTTTTCTTTCGTTAATGGCATCCAATATCTCATTTAAATTGGCATCATTCAATAAACCCCACTACAGTTCATCAAATGTGCAAGATAGCAAGCATTAAGCTCTATATTGCCAATAAAAAGCAATAGTCCTTAATCATGTTTAAATGGTAACTTACTCTGGAAAAAAATGGTTATAATAAAAAATCAGCAACATCTTAAGCGCCATGGAGCATGCAGTTGTTGCAATTTGCTCTTTAGACATGAAGTGTTAAACACCCCAGTTAAAGGACTTTACAAACATACAAAGTTGTTTATGTTAATTGAAATCCTTTAACCCGTATCAAAAGTACTTGATGAAGTAGTAAAATGTAGCAGATATTTAACAAAAGGTAATGTGGGAGTTCAACTTGAGTGCAAATAAGTTTTTAACAAAAGAATAATTGCAAGCAATAAACTGATAGTAATTTTGAAAAAAATGTAAGAGGAACAAATACCTAGAGAAATCAAATAAAAAACATCTAATTAAATTTTCTTCAATTTAAGTTAACAAGGAACAATTATACAAAGGTTTCGGAAACCATGTGAGAATCAAAAATGTCTATTGAGTCTTGAATAAATTCGTGAGGTAGCAGTAAAGGCAATGTGTTCACTATTTTGCATTTGAGCTTCTTAAAAGGTATAACGATGCTAAAAACGGATGCCGGGCTTCCTCACAGATCCTCTTTATTGACTCATTACAAAGGTAAACCTATTTATTTGTAGAAGTAGTAAGTTTTACAGCTTCTTATTGGCCTTTTTTTAATAAAAAAATAATAAATAGTAAGAGTGCTATATTCGGGCATGCCGTAGCAATCACCATAGTAATGCTAAATAATCCCTAACTCTGTCTCTCTGTCTGACTGACTGTCTGTCTTTTTTTGGGGTTCGCATCACGTAAAAACTACTGGAAGGATTTTAACAAAATTTTGTGGGGAGTTACGCTAGGATCCTGATTCGAATATAGGATACTTTTTTTCTGCAAAAATATTTAATAATATTTTTAAAAATATTTAATAATATTATTAAATAATATAATAAAAATATTTTACTGCATACTTTAAGGCTTTTTTGAAAGCCGTATATTTTAAGCAATGCTGTGCAACAGATAGCGCTGTTTTAAAATAATGAACAAATCTTTTACTGTCTGCCTTTTACAGAGCTTTACAATAATTTTTAGAATTTTATATACATTTTAGAATTTTATCCAGGGATGGGTACCTTTATATAAAGTAAATACGTAAAGTCGGACTATTTGTTGTGGATTAATTTTGAAGCAAAATCGAACAAATAAAAATATAGAATTTTTTTTTTAATTTTATCGAAAATGTTTTGTATAAATTTTATAGAATTTTTGTTGTAAAATTTTATCGAATTTTTTTTTTGTAAAATTTTAATGCAAATTTCTTGGTAAAAATTTTAATCGAATTTTTTTTGTAAAAAATTTAACTAAAATTTTATCGAGTATTTTTTTTTTTTTGTAAATATTTTTTCGATTTTTTTGTTAAAAATATATCAAAATTTTATGAAAATTTTCTGTAAAAATTTTATGAAAATTTTCTGTAAAAATTTTATGAAAATTTTCTGTAAAAATTTTATGAAAATTTTCTGTAAAAATTTTATGAAAATTTTCTGTAAAAATTTTATGAAAATTTTCTGTAAAAATTTTATGAAAATTTTCTGTAAAAATTTTATGAAAATTTTCTGTAAAAATTTTATGAAAATTTTCTGTAAAAATTTTATGAAAATTTTCTGTAAAAATTTTATGAAAATTTTCTGTAAAAATTTTATGAAAATTTTCTGTAAAAATTTTATGAAAATTTTCTGTAAAAATTTTATGAAAATTTTCTGTAAAAATTTTATGAAAATTTTCTGTAAAAATTTTATGAAAATTTTCTGTAAAAATTTTATGAAAATTTTCTGTAAAAATTTTATGAAAATTTTCTGTAAAAATTTTATGAAAATTTTCTGTAAAAATTTTATGAAAATTTTCTGTAAAAATTTTATGAAAATTTTCTGTAAAAATTTTATGAAAATTTTCTGTAAAAATTTTATGAAAATTTTCTGTAAAAATTTTATGAAAATTTTCTGTAAAAATTTTATGAACATTTTCTGTAAAAATTTTATGAACATTTTCTGTAAAAATTTTATGAACATTTTCTGTAAAAATGTTATCAAAAATTTGTTTATAAAATTTAAATCAACATTTTCTTGTAAAAATTTCAATGGAAATTTTTTTTGTAAAAATTTTATCGAATTTTTTGTAAAAATTTTTTCGAAATATTTTTGCAAAAATTTTATCGATTTTTTTGTAAAAATTTGATCAATTTTTTTTCATAAAAATGTTTCAAAATTCTTTTGTAAAAACTACATGGATTTTTTTAAATGCTATGAAATTTTTCTGCATAAATGTTATCGAATACTTTTTGTAAAAATTTCATTGAAAATTTTTTAATGGAATTATTTTGAAAAAATTTTATCGAAATTTTTTGTAAAAATTTCATCGATTTTTTTGTAAAAATTTAATCAAATTTTTGTTTTATAAAAATTTTATCGAAAAATTTTTTGAAAAATTTTAATCGAATATTTTTTGTAAAAATTTTATCGAAATTTTTTTGTAAAAATTTTATCGAAATTTTTTTGTAAAAATTATATCGATTTTTTTGTAAAAATTTTATGGATTTTTTTGTAAAAATTTTATCAGTTTTTGGGTAAAAATTTTATCAATTTTTTTTTTCTAAAAATTTAGTCAAATTTTTAAAATTTTTTTTTGGGAAAATGTTTCGAAATTTTTTTTGTAAAAACTATTACGATTTCTTTTTAGATTTTATGAAAATTTTCTGCATAAATTTAATCGAATACTTTTTGTAAAAATTATATTGAAAATTTTTTAATGGAATTTTTTTTGTAAAAATTTTATCGATTTTTTTTGTAAAAATTTGATCAAATTTTTTTTATAAAAATTTTATCGAAAACTTTTGTAAAATTTTAATCGAATATTTTTTGTAAAAATTTTATGAATTTTTTTTTTTGTAAAAATTTTTTCAAGTTTTTTTGTAAAAATTTGATCAGGTTTTGGGTAAAAATTTTACCATTTTTTTCTAAAAATTTAGTCAAATTGTTTTTGTAAAAATTTTTTCGATTTTTGTTTTTGGGAAAATGTTTCGAAATTTTTTTGTAAAAACTATATCGATTTTTTTAAATTCATGAAAATTTTCTGAAAAAATGATATCGAATACTTTTTGTAAAAATTTCATTGAAAATCTTTTGTAAAAATTTCATTGAAAATCTTTTGTAAAAATTTCATCGAAAATTTTTTGTAAAAATTTTATCTTAAATTTTTTGTGCAAAAATTTTACTGAAAATTTTATGTAAAAATTAGGATCTTCCTGCATCATATTGACCCCCCCCCCCCCCCCCCCACAAGTGCCTATTGACTGCTCCTGGTACTCAGTGAGCAGCCTGTGGGTCTATCGGCTACCTCTATGTATATTGCTTTATATAAAGGCCTTTAAAACAAATAAAAGCAGAAAACCCCAACTAACCTAAAAATAAACAAAAATCGCCCCTCGCAGGGTGTTATTTATCCTCCAAGATCTGTTGTACTTCATATAATCTGCTGGTCGAGCTATTATATTTTGTATTTAACAAAAAAAAATCAAAAGAGAATCCCTACAACCGAAAAAAAATAAAAACAACGTGAAAAAATATAGATGGACATGGTTTTTTGCCTACAGTCTCTTATGGAATGGTCTGATGTTGCTGGATTGCATTAGCGAAATTTTCGAAACTATGCCTGGCAGATTGGTGGGCTTACATTTTCGGTATCTTTTCTGGTGCCTTGGCAAAGGTTATTTCAACCCGAACACAGACGGACAGACAAACATCGCTCAATCAACTTCTCTGGATCCCTGGATCTCTTTGTATAAGGATCCAGGGTTGGAAATAAATATTTTAAAAATTACACACTGAAGCACAAACTTATATATATCCTTTCCATCTGTGGCGTGTTGCTATTTTAAAAGAATTGTAGTTAATTTCCTGTAATACTTGAGAAAACCATTGCTCAAATATTAAATAAACAAAGCTGTTTTTCCAAATCCTCTTTGTGAAAAAAAAATTCTAAATATTTGAATTTTAGTTTCATTTTAATTTCATAGAAAAACCATTAGTTACACAAGCATTAGATTTAATTACGTAAGTAACTCTTTGATATTGAACCAAAAATGAAAAATAATTTTGAAATAATAAATTCAAGTTATGAAGATATTTATCAAAAAACGAAACCTTGCACAGCTACAGTTGCATATGTATTCCTATCGTAGTTCTTGTTTTTTTTTGTACGAGTACTAGAGGATTTTCTGTGGAATTCCAACGAAATATTATTTATATTTTCATATTTTGCATTTCTTTTTTTTTTGCTTCTTTTTTTTGGCATGATTTTTTCCCATTAGCAAATAAATATTTTGTGGAGTTTGCAAAATATTTAACCATATATAATAATTTAAATGATTATATAAGAACATAGATGTGGTAACAGTTTTCACAGAAACCATCAAATTGAATAAAGTTATCTCACAGTAAAAGAGAGGATTTAAAAATAATAATTTAACTGAAATATGGAAATTAATAAAATAGAAAAATGCAAATGTTTGCGCTTGCACTATTTTGAAAAATTATTTACAACTATTCTTTAAATTAATAATGCTAAGGTTGAACAAAATTTCCAAAAATTCTTATTAATATTACTCATACGCTAAGTACAACAATTGTACAGTGCAGCGGTGAAAAAATACAAGGAAATAACAATAGGTAGGTTCGTTTCTACTCTCAAAGTGTAGTAAAACTTTATACTCTGTTTGACGAAATTGATGGCTAATTTATGGCCCTTGAAATATTCGGATAAACAGTGGAACCTTCAAAAAAATGGTAATCAGTTATTATCTAATATCTCATTCAAACTAAGTGATAGCGCTTAACTTTGATCGGCAATAATCTAGCCGACGATTGAGGTCATTGCTGTTTTTTTTATAATTTCTCAGCTAAGGTAGTGTTCAATAACTAATTGGCATAACACCATTTTGAAGCAGTGCTTGCGGTGTAACTCAATTTGAACCATGGAAAGATACACAATCGTGCAACGCGTTAAATTCAGGCTTTTATATGAAAATTGGCGTTCAGAGTAAGTTTTTGCGGTCAATTTAATCGTCCAAATGTGCGTACAATCGTAAAAATCTTGCAAAAATTTGAGCAAATCCGGTCTGTAGGGGATGTGAAAAGACCAAAAGCTCATACCGCTCTTACTGCAGAAAATATTGCTGCTGTTCGCGATAGTGTGGCTGAAGAGCCGTCCACCTCAACACGTCGTCGTGTCACACAATTGCACCTTTCACGCTCGTTCTTGATGAACATTATGTATAAAGACTTGCATTTACACGCTTACAAGAACTAAAGCCCCTTTATCATTCCAAACGTCGTCAATGGTCAGAATGGTGGCAAGAAATGGCAACGTTGGATTATGAATTTTCGAAGAAAATCTCTTCAGTGCTGAGGCACATTTTCACCTCATTGGATTCGTCAATAAGCAGAATTACCGCATTTGGGCGAATGATAATCCAAGAGTGATTGTCGAAAAACCAATGCACCCACAGAGAGTGACTGTTTGGTGCGCGGTTTATGGGCTGGCAGCATCATCGGGCCGTATTTTTTCTAAAATGAGGCCTGTCAGGCAGTTACTGTGAATGGTGTTGACTATCGTGAGATGATAACGAACTTTTTTATGGCCTGAGTTGAAAGATACAGATGTGGACGATATGTGGTTTCAACAGGAAGGTGTCACTTGTCACACACAGCTAAAGAAACAATGGCTCTTTTGCGCGACAAATTCAATGGCCGTGTTATCTCACGTGCTGGCGATGTCAATTGGCCACCAAGATCATGCGATTAGACACCGCGGGACTTCTTTCTTTGGGGTTATTTGAAAGAAGAGGTGTACGTCGATAAGCCAGCAACAACAATTCAAGAGCTAAAGGATGAGATAATGCGGCACATTAACGTTATAGAATTATGCCTCAGCGTCATCGAAAATTTGGAGCATTGGCTGGAGGTATGCGACGGCCATTTGGCTTCAACAGGACGGTGCTACTTGCCATACAGCTAATGAAACAATGGCTCTTTTGCTCGACAAACTCAATGGCCGTGTTATCTCACGTGCTGGCGATGTCAAGTGGCCGCCAAGATCATTCGATTTGACACCGTTAGACTTCTTTTTTGGGGTTATTTGAAAGAAAAGGTGTACGTCGATAATCCAGCAACAACAATTCAAGAGCTAAAGGATGAGATTATTCGGCACATTTACGTTATAGAACCTAAATTATGCCTCAGCGTCATCGAAAATTTGCAGCATCGGATGGAGGTATGCAACGGCCATTTGGCCGATATTTTCTTCCATACATAATTGAAACATACCAATATTATTAAAATAAAAAGAAATGACAATAATTTGCTAAATAATTCGTGTTTTATTCAAAATCAACATCGACCCTTAAAATTTAACCACCCTTTATATCCTTTGCTGCTTAGTAATTCATAAATTATTAATTAGTAATTAATAAAAAAAAATATATAAATATTTATTTACCCAAAAATCGTTCACATTATTCAAACTGAACGCATAAAACCACAATATAAATTTTACCTTGACCGCCAGTATCATATCTCATATGCATATGTGTAACACTTTGAAAGCTGCAAAATATTTATTTATTATTATAATTTGATTGATATACTATATATGCAGCAATTTATTTAAATTGTTTTATTTTTGTTTTAATTTGTAGTCATAGCAAAAAAAGTAAGCAGCAGATTACAGAACAGCAGGCTTGTGCAGAAAAGTTATTATTATAACATAAATATTTATAATAATATTTATATTTGTTTAAAAAGTCATAAATAATATTAATCATTGAGTAAATATATGAAGGAGAATTAGATAAAACTCTTATGAAAATATGCTTACGAGTAACATTATGAGATAATAAATGCATAAATTTATGAAATAAATTATTCAAATAAAAGAAACAAAGAAAATAATTTAGAAGATAATAATTTATAAGTTTAGCAAACATAATGAAGTTGGCAAACATTTAAAGAGGAGACAACCATAAGGTGTATCTTCAAGGACATTAAATATTTAAGGTAATTGTGCATAATTTTTGAAGTGAACACCTGCTTAGGCGCATTGAGCACTTTTTGGGTGAACACAAATTATTATACTCGCATCATCGTCCCCGAAGGCTGGTTGCTATAGGAAGGTTTGAATCGATTTTGAAAATAACTTTATTTTCTTTATTAGAAAGGACATGCTTACAGATTGGTCCCAACTAAAATAAAAGTTCATAATTTTAAAAATTAAAGGGTGCCCCCATACAACATACATGTTTTTGTCGTGTATTATAATTCAAAATTTTAAACAAGATATCGGCATCCTGATATTGTCTATGTGTTTCATGCATCTAGGATTTAAAACAGAGATCTCAACTATTTATAAAACAAACGCAATAAAAAAAATATGCTACTCTATATACATACATACATATATTCTTAATATTAAATATATGTTATGTTAGTAATGATTTTCATAGAAATATTGATTTTTTTTTTGAATTTTTCGAAAATTGTTTGTAAAAATTTTTTTGAAATATTTTTGTAAAATTAATAGATTAAAGCATTCTGCTTTGCTGGCATCTAATTTTTCTTTATCTCTTTATAATTAAGAACCTAAGCTTAAATAATTAATCTATTAATTCAAAAATAGTTCAAATAAAATTCATATAATTTATTAGTAAAATTTTATTCGAGAATTTTTTGGAAAATTAAAAAAAAAATTATTTAAAATTTAAAAATTTTCTGTAAAAATATCTTTATAAAAATGTTTTGAACAGTTTTTTGTAAATATTAAAAAAAAAATTATTTAAAAAAATAATTTTTTTTAAATTAATTTTTTTTTTTTAATTTAAAACTTTTTTTAAAATTTTATAGATTTTCTTTTTTTTAATTAAGGACCGTTCTGCAATCTTTATTAAGTAAGAATGGTCAGATTAAAGCAAAACAACAGTCCTTAAAAAAATTTTCTCTTATTGACCCCCTTTAACTGCTCCTATTTATCAGTGGGTACCCTGTGGGTCCATTGGCTACCTCTATTTGTATTGCTTTCTATAAAGGTCTTTAATACAAAGCAAAGTAGAAAAACCCTAACAACCTAAAAACAAATAAAAATCCCCTCTCGCAGGGGGTTATTGATCCTTCGAGATCTGTATGCACTCCTTGCGATGTACTTATCGCGGTCTAATATTTATTTGACAAAAAAAAGCAGAAGAGAATCATTAAAGCCGAAAAAAACGTAAAAAAATATAGGTGGGCGTGGTTTTTGCCAACAGCCTCCAAAGAAATGATCCGAAGTTGCTGAATTGCAATCTGAAACTATGCCTGACAGATTGGTGTGCTTAAATTTTTTGTATCTCTTCTGGTGCCTCGGCAAATGAGATTACTACCCGAACACGGACAGACGGACATTGCTCAATCAACTTCTTTATGTATAAGGAGTCAGAATATATATACTTTATGGGGTCGGAAATGAATATTGTAGAAATTACACACGGAATGACAAACTTATATGTATATATCCTTTCCACCTGTGGTGAAGGCTATAAGAAGTGCGTACAGCTTCTAATGACAAAAATTAATACAAAAATAAACTTAAAAAATTAAAAGGTGTCCCCATACCTTACGTCATTTGACCTACATATATATCCCTGTCTTCGAAACCCTTATAGACAAAGACTTAAAAATTGAAAACATAATGTCCATTACTACGTCCATTATGATAACAAGTAAAATATTAAAAATTCGATATTAAAGGGTGTCCCTGATTTGATGTATATGGCTATACTTTTGAACCGTTATAGACAGACGGTTGAAATTAACAAATAACTTGTATTGCTAAGTCCGCTATAACAACAAGTATGAAATTCAAATATAAAGGAAAATAAAGGGTGTCCCCATAATAATGGGTGATTTTTTTGAGGTTAGGATTTTCATGCATTAGTATTTGACAGATCACGTGAGATTTCAGACATGGTGCCAAAGAGAAAGATGCTCAGTATGCTTTGACATTTCATCATGAATAGACTTACTAACGAGCAACGCTTGCAAATCATTGAATTTTATTACCAAAATCAGTGTTCGGTTCGAAATGTTCAAATGTGACAAATTTTGTTCAGCGATGAGGCTCATTTCTGGTTGAATGGCTACGTAAATAAGCAAAATTGCCGCCTTTGGAGTGAAGAGCAACCAGAAGCCGTTCAAGAACTGCCCATGCATCCCGAAAAATGCACTGTTTGGTGTGGTTTGTACGCTGGTGGAATCATTGGACCGTATTTTTTCAAAGATGCTGTTGGACGCAACGTTACGGTGAATGGCGATCGCTATCGTTCGATGCTAACAAACTTTTTGTTGCCAAAAATGGAACAACTGAACTTGGTTGACATGTGGTTTCAACAAGATGGCGCTACATGCCACACAGCTCGCGATTCTATGGCCATTTTGAGGGAAAACTTCGGAGAACAATTCATCTCAAGAAATGGACCGGTAAGTTGGCCACCAAGATCATGCGATTTGACGCCTTTAGACTATTTTTTGTGGGGCTACGTCAAGTCTAAAGTCTACAGAAATAAGCCAGCAACTATTCCAGCTTTGGAAGATAACATTTCCGAAGAAATTCGGGCTATTCCGGCCGAAATGCTCGAAAAAGTTGCGTTTTATGCGTTTTTTTTTAAAAAAAAATTTCTCAAGCTCTTAAAAAATCACTCGTTATATGAAATTTGACCTATATGGCCCTTTTATAATCGTTATAGACAAACACTTAAAAGTTACACAGAATGTCTACTACTATGTTCCGTTTAATAACAAGTATAAATTTAAGGTTTTTCAATAAGAGCGCTACAAAGCGCCCAATTCACGAACATACGACGCTTCTGGTGGTAAAGCGGCTTAAGTTCTTCCGTCAATTTGATCTTGTAAGGATGTAGGCTAAGATCTTTTCGCAAAATTCGGCACAACGACGTCACAGAAATGCCCAACGTGTGAGAGACACATTTGGGCTTTCTTCAACTGAAGACTCAGCGGCAGCAATATTCTCGACACTACGGGCACTTCTTGGTCTCACTGGCACGGGAACATTTTGTACTGTGCCTGTGGATTCATATTTATCCACTAGTCGCCCAATTGTTGATCTGCTAGGACGATTATGACGACCATATATTGGACGTAGCGCTCTTAACGTTAAGGCCTCTCACTCCAAATTTCGGTAGTAAATCTTCGACTCGTTGCTGGCTCGTATATCTTTCCATCATGAAATGGCAAACCTTACTGAAGAGAAATGTCAAAAGAGCGGCAAGAAATATGGCGTCATCTGCTGTCCCTGTTGCTCTACTTTTGTAGCGTGCCTTGTTGAAAACACCCTTATTTAAAATCATAAATTAAAGGGTATCCCAATAGTTGATATAATTTGGTGTATATGGCCAAACTTTTGAGCCGTTATAGACAGACTGTTAAAATTTTCAAAAATTTTGAATGGCTTAGTCCTCTAAGTTTAATTTAAATTTTCTTTTTAAAGGCTGTCCCCATAGATGATGTTATTTGATCTATATGTCTGTATATTTAGAATCTTTATAGACAGATGCTTGAAATTTACACAGATCATATTACACTATGTTCGCTATAGCAATATAGTATAAAGTTGGAAATTAAAGAGTGTCCCTATGGTTAATGATATTTGTTCTCTAAGATCTTGTCTTTTGAACCGGCGAATCAACAATATCATTGACATTAATACTGATATCAATTAGACCACTCTGGTTGCCGTGCTGCAACGCTTCTATTCGCTTATGAGAGGTATTTTAAACTAATTATTTTTTTCAATTTTTTTATTAGAGTTAGAGTGTTCGGTTAGGGGAATGCATATTGTATAGAAAGACTATTGATGGATCCACAAAAGTTGGCTAGTTATTAGATGTGTCCAGTTGCAGGAGTTGTCTGTTATGAGAGGTTTCACTGTAATACTCCTTACTTGTCAAGGAGAGTGTACACGCCACAATAGTAGAGAGTACAATATAACGTAATTTCTTTTGATTATTTTAATTTGATTAGCTACAAATGTTATGCCATTAAATAACATTATCAAAGTGAAGATTTAACTATTATATTGTAGAATATTTCCCCCAAAGTCCCAGAGACTGCTTCGCTTTTTTTTTTTGTAATAAAATTTTTCTTCCAAAAAGAATTCTTAAAGTGTTTGTTAAAGTTTTTTTTAAACTTAAATAAAATAATGTTTTTTCTTATTTTTAATTTTCTTCTTTAACTCTTTTTTTATATTGTATAAAAATGTACTTCCTTTATTAAAATTAATTTTGCCTTAAAGTATTTTTTGTAATGTTTTATTTTCTTTTTTTGTATTGTCTTGTATTCGTAAGCTTTTCTCTCTGTGGCTTGACGTAATCATAATCCTGTTTAGTTTATTTTTTTTGTGTTATTTTTACTTAGTGTCATCTTAAGAAAATGTCTTTGTTAGTTGCCATTTGACCTTAAAGAACCACAAGAAAAAAATAATTAAAACTTACAACCAAAAGGAGAAGTAATATAGAAAAAAAAAAGAAGTTGAAATCTAAAGAAAAATGAGAAATATAGAGAAATATATATAGAAATATATATATAAGTCTTTTTTAGGGTTTTGATTTTATTAAGAACAAGCTTTTAATTATTTCCAGAAAATAAAAATAAAACCATTTCGTTGGTAAAATAAAATAAATCAGTTACACAAAAGGTTATGATTCCCCATATTAATTCTTTATTTAACAATTTTTTTTTTTGATTTACCAGCAACCTCTGGTGCGCTTCACTACCCCCATCCACAAAAATAAACTGAACTTTCAACTAAAGGTATGGCCAAGATAATTACTTTGTGTGAAGAATACCTGACCCTTCTGTCTTATTTGCCCAGCTTTAAATTGAAATTTAACGTTAGTTTTAGGGTTCGAAATTTCAACACACTATCTTTTATAGTTCTATAGGTTCACGACAATAATTTTTGACTTTGCATGTGAGCTAACACGCCCGCTAGTTTTGTGTTCGTCGCAGGTTAGACGTATACAATTTCAAAACCTTAGCTACTATTTTATGGTAGTTACAACATCTAGACCTTTAGTCCCGTATTTTTTTTTTTGTACAGCAATGCACATTTTCATAAGGAAGTTCCTCGTAAAAAATTTCTAAACCCTACATGTTCTTGTTCTCTAATTTCACCATAATTTTTATATATATATGTAAATTACCACGCCCATTATTCCACCTATTTTTTTTTTTTTTTTTTTGTAAACTGTGAACATTAGTATGAGGGTTAGTAATGCAAAATTCAAGACTCTACCCATTGTAGTTCTCTAGGTATACGATAAAAATTTTTTACTTTGTAAGGCCCACTGTTCCAAGAAATCCATTCTTTTTTTCAAATTATTCACTTTCATAATGGGTTTACTTATACATAATTTCAAGATTATAGTTATTATAGTTTTCTATTTACACCCCATAATAATTGTTTATTTATTTTATATATTTTAAAGAAGTGGGCGTTAAAATGGGAGTGGTCAATTTTTTCTGTAAAAACTTAAATTCGATTTTTCGATTACTGCAGTTATTACTAAAAAGTAGAGAAATCAGCGAAATCGCTCTTCGATTTTACATAAATTAAAAAGGGGGCGTGGTCAATTTCTCTTTTCGTTAAAACTTAAATTGGATTACTTCAAATTAAAAAGGTTAATGCAATTATTACAAAAATATAGAAAAATCAGTGAAGTCGTTCTTCGATTTTAGCTAAATTGAATAGGTGGGCGTTAAAATGGGCGTGGTAAATTTTTCTTACCGCAAAAACTTAAACTGGATTACTGCAAGTATTACAAAAATATAGAAAAATCAGTGAAGTCGGTCTTCGATTTTAGATAAATTAAAAAGGTGGGCGTTAAAATGGGCGTTGTAAAGTTTTCTTTCCGCAAAAACTTAAATCGGATTACTGCAATTATTACAAAAATATCGAAAAATCAGTGAAGTCGATAATTTAAAAAATTGGGCATCAAAATAGGCGTGGTAAATTTTTATTTTCGTAAAAACTTAAATTGAATTACTGCAATTATTACAAAAATATATAAAAATCAGTCAAGTCGTTCTTCGATTTCAGATAAATTAAAAAAGAGGGCGTAAGCAAAGTGGGCGTGGTAAATTTTTCTTTCCCGAAAAACAAATTGGATTACTGCAAGTATTACTAAAAAATAAAAAAATCGGTTAGGTCCTTCTTCGATTTTAGATAAATTAAAAAAGTGGGCGTTAAAATGGGCGTGGTATATTTTTTTTTCGCAAAACTTAAATTGAATTACTGCAATTAATACAAAAATATAGAAAAATCAGTGAAGTCGTTCTTCGATTTTATATAAATTAAAAAAGTGGGCGTCAAAATAGGCGCGGTAAATTTTTCTTTTCGTAAAAACTTAAACCGGATTACTGCAGTGATAACAAAAAAAAAAAAATAGACAAATCGCTCGTCTTTCTTCGATTTTACATAAATTAAAAAAGTGGGCGTTAAAATGGGCGTGGTTAATTTTTCTTTTCTTAAAACCTTAAATCGAATTACTGCAATTATTAGAAAAATATAGAAAAATCACTCCTGTCGTTCTTGAATTTTAGATAAACTAAAAAAGTGGGCATTGAAATGGGCGTGGTCAATTTTTCTTTTTGTTAAAAGCCAAATCTGTGCATAAAGCGTAAACGATTGTTAAATTCACGTTTATTTAAGTTTTAACTTTTTTAGACTGGTCTTTTCCATACTGACGACAAATTAATTAAATTCTACAACTACTAGCATATACATACACAGACACACACACACACACCCTAATAAATAATCTGCATTATCAAACACTTTCATAATTTAGAAATTGATTGTATGGTTGCCAAAGCAAAACCTTGTCACCCACTTCTACGCTAATCTCAATATCAAAGCAATAATGTTAAGTTTATAGCTCGCCGCAATGGTTTAGAACAAAGAAAACAATGGCGGAAATACTTACGCACACACACACACACACATTGTTTGACTCGAACTTCATAAGCACAATGACAGCATTAAAACACACTCAAACATACACACACACACAAGCACATGTTCAGAAACAACAACAATAGCAACAATCATTGTTTAATACACATTAAAAAACCAAGCAAATTTGTTAGAGTTAATTAAAAAGTTTTTATTGTTGTTATTTTATCTAAACAGGACATAGCCACCAGCAGTTTGAAATGCCAAATATTTGACTCCACTTACGACAGAACGACAAGTTTTGTTAGAGAAAAAAAAAAGTTTTTAATTCAGTTCGCTAAAGAGAGTTAAATGAATAACAAAATTAACAAAATATTTAGCTTAGACAAGTCTGATACTAAACAAACAAAGACAGGCAGATATAATTTGGTTAAAACAAATCCACTGAAATGCATATTTGACTGCTGTTAAAGAGCAATGACACACACTGAAAGCAATAGAGAAATAAAATAAATTGTTTGCATTAGTAAACAAAGCCAGCAGATATTTAAGCAGACTCAGCATACATTGATTGAAGTTTATACAACATAAAATTAATTTGAATAAAAACAAGTAAAACTGCTTTATTCGGCCGTGCCGAATCTTCTATACCCTTCACCACGGTGATTTTATTTATACAGACATGTACCGAATTATACATATTGTTGACTCTTAACATAAATTAAAATAAGTCTTATGAGAAATAATGCTTGCAAAAAAAAACCCGACTTCAAAACAGATAGAAGGGCAGCAATTATAAACTAAAAATGTAAGAATTAATCTGTAAGAGTTAGATTTAAACCAAATAATAGATGCGCCAAAATTAGCGGAAAAAAGTAAAGACTATGTGAATGTCAAGCATTACTGTTCAAAATTTAAGCTATTTTCACCAGCATCCGTCTTTTATGGGGACACCATTCACTCTTCTGTCTATAACGGTTTCAAAGATAAGGTCACATAGATCAAATAACATCACCTATTGGGACACCCTTTAATTTACAATTTTAAATTGAAGACCTGTTGTTATAGATGACTTGGCCACAAAGATTCTTTGTAAATTTCAACTATCTGTCTGTAATGGTTAAAAACCATATATATCAAATTACATGAACTATTAGGACACCCTTTACATTATAATTCCAAATATTTATACTTCATATCATACCAGAGAAAGTAGTAGTAATTCTGCCTAATTTTCAAGTGTTTGTGTTTAACGGTTCAAAAGATAGGGTCTTATAGATCAAATTACATATTTTATGGGGACACCCTCTAGTTTCTAAATTCAAATTGTATACTTGCTATAGTGGACTTTGCAATACAGGTTCCTTGTAAATTTCAGCTGTCTGTCTATAACAGTTCAAAAGTTTGGCCACATACATAGAATTATATTAACTATTGGGACACCCTTTTATTTCCAAATTCAAATTTTATACTTTTTGTTATAGCGGACTTAGCAATACAGGTTCTTTGCAATTTTCAGCGGTCTGTGTACAACTGTTCAAAAGTGTGGCCATATACATCAAATTAAATGAACTATTGGAGCACCCTTTAAAATTTTGAATATTTATACATTTTATTATAACGGTCAGAGTAATCGACATTCTATCAAATTTTCAACGTTTTGCCTATAATGGTTCAAAAGATAGGCTCAAATAGGTCAAATTACGTCACCTATGGGGACACCCTTTAAATTTTAAATTTATTTTTTTTATCAATTTCTGCTGTTGGGATCTATACCGACAAGCAATTTTTTAAAATTTTAATTTGGTGCCCTTTACGGTTCTTAATACACGTAAAAAACATGTATGTTTTATGGGGACACCCTTTAATTTTTAATATAATGAACTGATTTTAAAACGGGACCAACCTGAAAGCATTACCTTTCAAATATAGAAAAAAAATTTAAAATCGGTTCAGAAATGGCTGAGTTCTGCGGTTACATACATACAAAAAAAAGCAACATTCAGACGATTAGATAACCTCCTTCTTTTTTGAAGTCGATTAAAAAACTCGTTATTCATGCTTTAAAGAAATGGAAGTCAGCGGCATCGCAGCTAAATGAAAACAAATTCCGTCGACTACAATTGTCGCCGTCTTGTCAGCTTTTTAATGATATTAAAGACGACAGCTACACCGTAAACTCTGACATTGTTGCAGAAATACTTATTTCGCTTTATAAAATTAAATAACTTTTTTTAAAAAATTATAAATATTTCCTCCAAAACTTTTTATTTCAATATGAATTTGTAATTTACAATTTTTCTTTGTTGAGTAAAATAGAAATTAGCCTAAGTTGACTACAGCTACAACGGTGGTCGTGACGCCATGTAGCTTTGCATGCTTCAAAATAATCCTTTACCTATAAACGTGTGTATTTTAGTTTTGACAGTTTGTAGTCGGTATCCTGATATTGTCTATGTGTTCATTGCATCTAGGTTTTAAAACACAGATCTCATCTATTTAAAAATCAAACGCATTTAAAAAAATATGTTACTCTATAGACAAATACAGCTGCGGACAAAAAAATAGCACCAAGCCTATGAAAATATGTCTCCGATACATATTTCCCTATAGGTTAAATTGCTGTACTTCAAAATTTGTCATAAGACGCTTAGGAAACTGTATAACTACATAAAGTAATAAATTTTACTTTTGCTAATTATTTTATTTTCAAATTTATACTTCATTTAAAAGAAAACTTGAAAAACAATCAGTCAAAAAATAGCACTTCACTTCAATTTTTAGTAATATTAAACACTAAATTAAGAACACATTAAAAAGAATTATAAAGGATGCATTTATTACATTGAGCATGACTTGTATATTCTAATTAATACCTTGAAGCATGTCCTTTATTTGTAATAACGTCTGCACATCGGCTTTGGCATTGAATTTACAAGATTATGGCATCTTTCCTTTGGAATTGTATTACAGATTTGCTGGACAGCTGTCCAAAGCGCTTCGTTGCTAGTTGGTTGCATTTGAGACACTGTTTTTTGATTTCTGTCCATAAATTCTTAATTGGTCTGGGCTCTGAGCTGGCCATTCCATCACATTGATTTTATTGTCCCGAAACCACTTTGTCGCAAGCTTGCTTGTGTGCTTCGGTTCATTATGTTGCTGGAAGACCCACACCAATGGCATTCCTTCAGAAGCATAAGGGAGCATTACTTCCTCGAGTATACCAACATAAATGTTCTTATTGAGATTTTGTAGGTCCTACACCATAGTAAGAAAAAACTACCCCATACCTTTACGCTAGATCCACCGTATTTTATGGTTTTAGTTTTGGGTTGAATTCTGTGCTTGGGGGTCTTCTTACGTAGGTATGCGATCCCTTGCTTCTAAATAATACAATTCTGGACTCATCTACCATTTATTTTTCCGTTGGAATGAGAAACTACATTTTGTCGCTGGTGCTATTATTTTGACCGGCACTGTACATACATATATTCTTAATATTAAAAATATGTTATGTTAGTCATGATTTTCACAGAAATATTGAATTTTTTTTTAATTTTTTGAAAATTGTTTGTAAAAATATTTTTTTGAAATTTTTTTTCTTTAATTTTATTCGAAAATTTTATGGAACAATTTTTTTTTTCAACAACCTTTCCGTAAAATTTTTTTTTTTTTTTGAAAATATTTTGTAAAGTTTTTTTGTAAATATTAAAAAAAAATCATTTTTAAAAAAAAAAAATATTTTTTTTAAAAATTTAAATTTTTTTTTTAAATTTTATTGAATTTTTTTTTTTATTTTAGGTCTTTCCTGCAATCTATATTGCAGTAGAATGGTCAGACTAAAGCAAAAAAATCCTTAAAAAACATTTCCTCATATTGACCCCCATGGGCCCTTGAATTGCTCCGATTTACAAGTGAGTACCCTGTGGATCCATTAACTACCTCTATGTGTATGGCTTTCTATAAAGATCTTTAATAGAAATCAAAGCAGAAAAACCCTACCAACCTAAAAACAAACAAAAATCGCCCCTCGCAGGGGGTCACTCATACCACGAGATCTGCATACACTCCTGGTGATCTATCTGTCGCGATCTAAAATTTATTTGACAAAAAAAGCAAAAGAGAATCATTAAAGCCGCAGAAAATTTAAAAAAAAAGGAATGATCCGATGTTGCTGAATTAAAGTCCGAAAATGCTCGTAACTATGCCTGACCGATTGGTGTGTTTTGTTGTTGGTGTGACATGGAATGGCCCATTACTAAAATCACAATTTCTAAAGCATGCGCCGAATTATTTTCTTTTAACTTTTTGATTAATATGAAGCATTCGATGAAGATCACAAAGGCAACAAGAATCACATTGTTTGAAATGACTGATTTAAAATCAACCGCGTATATGTTTGAACGAACAAGTCTGATAGTTTTTAGGGTTCCGTACCCAAAGGGTAAAAACGAAACCCTATTGTTTTCACTACAATGTCTGTCCGTCTGTCAGCGCCTTTTGAAATTTTCACAGGAGGTGTATAACACACTGTGTAATTTTTTAAGTCATGGCAAAATAACCATATACGGACACCGCTACGTCATAAAAAACCTAAAAAACCTGCTCCCTAGTATATAAAAAACTCGAATATTCACAAAGATCTAAACGTGTCATCAGTTAAAGCAGAAATAGGGAAATATGCAATAACGTATTTGAAGAAGCTTGAAACACATCCAAATCCGCTGGCCCGCAACATACTACACTACAGTGGAGAGTAAAAGGCTAGTGACAGCACAAGACTCAATGAAAGTAAGGTATTCGTAATAATTTCCGATCGGACAGCAGTAATCATTGAGGAACAAGGTTGAAAAGGGACCCATGAAGTTAGTGATCTGTATCGGTATCGGTGTATTAATGGCATGTCGAACTTTTTGGGGCAACCTAATTAAGCGGCCCTTGTGCTGGTACAACCACAACGAAACTCAGCTAATGACTTGTATTAGAAAAAAAAAAAACAATTTCTTATTTCCACAAAATAAAAATAAAAAATTTAATTTATTTTAATTAAGATTTCTGTTGGTTTTTTTTTTATTAGTTTTACAAAAAAAAATGTCAACACATTGCACTCCCACTACTTTTATTTTAAATATTTTTTTTTTCTTTCTTTTTATTTTTAAAAATTTAATAAGACACAGTGCACTCCTTCCATTATTTCTATTTTAAATCTTTTTTTTTTTTTTTGTTTTTTATTTTTAAATATTTAATAAGACCACTGACGTTGCAAAGCCTTAAGGTTGGGTATTGTGGTGTAATTAAGTCAAGATTTGTTGTTTGGCAAATTGGGGTCAACAAAAAGTTTTAGACAAAAATTTAATTTAGGAAATTTGGCTTAATAAAGTCTAAATTTTATATTTAAAAAAAAATAAAATGAAAAAATTTAAATAATAGAACAAGCAAAAAATAAAAAAGCAATAAAAAGAATTTTTTGTTTAAAAATTTAAGCAGAATTTAGCTTTCTTTTGGTATTTTCTTAGGTAAAATGAAATAAATTTAAAGAAACTATAAGACTAAATATTTAATTCTTTTTTTCCTTCTTGCCTTCTTTATTTTCTTTTCTTTTTTATAAAGTTTCCTCATACTGGCCGAAAGAAACACTTCCTTTATTTGCACTTCAGGCAATTTCATTAGATATCCCAAAGGTGAGAAAAAATGTTGTTGGTTGGTTTGCGAGCAACTAAGTTTTGATTTTGTTTTCCATAAGAAAACCAACAACAGCAACCAACAACCAACAACAAAACAATTCCAAATTACAAATTCTAAAACATTCTTTCAAATAACAAAATATAACAATTGTTCAACATTAAACTGCTGCTACGAGTACGATGCCAGTTGCTATTGTGTTGTTGCAATTTTGTGCCACAAACAAAAACTAAAAATTGCGAGATTGTAAGATTTTTGATGTTCGTTGCTTTGTGTGAGTTAAACTAAAAGAGGGCTAAAAGAAACAAAAGTATTTGAACAACAAAATGAGCAACAATTGTAAATTAACTGCAGTTTAACATGCAACCAACCAACCAATAGTAACTACACATACAACAAAATCTCAGCCACATTGCACACACTGTTATTTACTTTGTTTGTATAAGGAAACATCATGTCGAAAATTTCAAGGAAGTGCTTTTGTTAAAACTATAGAAAAACAAATTACCAAAGAAAATAAAGGAAAAAGAAGAAACATTTGTACAGTAATTGAAATTTTGTTAAACGAAAATTTCAAATAAATCGAAATCAACAGAGAGAGGTTATAGAAAACCAATAAAATGTACGTCAAATGCATCTGATTTAAACTTAAGTAGCAGCTACTAAGTAAAAGTTGGATAAAGCAACATTAAATATGGGTGGTTTTATATAAAGAAAACAAAAATAAATAAACGAGAAAAGCTTTAGGTAGTGATAAAGTAAACATCATTCTAACCAATAGCTGTATATTAGTCCCACAGTTCAGGCGCGATTTTTCTTAATTTATTTGAAAGAATGTATTTGCAAAACTAGAACCCACTGTATCGCCGCTTATTTACGACTACTATTTGCCGATAGGATAGGTAATTTATCTCTCCTCCAAATTGATTGTTGGTCATATGACACTCATGCCGCCAATGGGTACACCGGTCATTTGCACTTCTAGGTCTGCTGGGTACTTTTATTTGTTAATGACTGTATTTTCAGCACTTAGTTCTATTTGATACTAGCTGTGCCCACACACGTTGTGTGTGTCCTGAAAATATTTTGTTCGATTTTACTTTGAAAATAATAATATCGGGTGGTTAAATTCCAAGGGCCGATATTGAATGTGAACCACACCTAAACGTCAAGTTTTTTTTTCTGCATTTAAGTTAACATTTCTAAATTTCAGACTAACTCAATTTGAACAATGGAAAGATACACAATCGAGCAACGCGTTAAAGTTATTCAGGCTTATTATGAAAATGGGCATTCAAATCAAAATGCATATCGAGCACTTCGTGATTTTTTGCGGTCAATTTAATCGTCCAAATGTGCGTACAAGCGGAAATATGGTACAAAATTTTGAGCAAACCGGGTCTGTAGGAGATGTGAAAACACCAGTGCATGCTCGTACAGCTCGTACTGCAGAAAATATTGCTGCTGTTTGTTAGTATGGCTGAGGAGCCGTCCACCTCAACTCATCGTCGTACCCAACAATTGCACCTCTCACGCTCGTCCTTGATGAAAATTATGCATAAAGACTTGCATTTACACGTTTACAAGGTGCAATTGACTCAAGAACTAAAGCCTCTTGACCATTTCAAACGTCATTAGTGGTCAGAATGGTGGCAAGAAATGCCAACAGAGGATGATCAATTTTCGAAGAAAATCATCTTCAGTGATGAGGCACACTTTCACCTCAGTGGATTCGTCAATAAGCAGAATTGCCGCATTTGGGCGAATGATAATCCAAGTGTGAATGTCGAAAAGCCAATGCATCCACAAAGAGTGACTGTTTGGTGCGCGGTTTATGGGCTGGCGGCATCATCGGGCCATATTTTATTCAAAATAAGGCCGGTCAGGCAGTTACTGTGAATGGTGTTCGCTATCGTGAGATGATAATGAACTTTTTATGACATGAATTGGAAGATATGGATGTAAACGATATGGTATGGACAGTACGGTACCACTTGCCATACACAGCTAACGAAACAATGCCTCTTTTGCGCTACAAATTCAATGGCCATATTTTCTCACGTGGTGGCGATGTCAATTGGACGCCAAGATAATGTGATTTGACACCGTTGGTCTGTTTTCTTTGGGGTTATTTGAAAGAAAAGGTGTACGTCTATAAGCCAGCAACAACTCAACAGCTAAAGGATTTTTGGGAAACAAGATTAACGTGAGTACCTGCCTACTCGGCCTAACCTCACGGTGGTCTTACCACCGAGTGAAACTTAGGCGTAGACTAGCGCCCCCATTGTGTAGTATAACAACACTTTACGATTGCCACCAATCGCTTTTTGTGTGTGATACAGTCACAATGAGTAGTAATTTATATAATATGGCAAGCCTTTCCAAGGCAAGCCTAGATCCACATTATAACCCCTTGCTTAGGGGTTTGGAGACTATCCAAACTCCGTCTGTTGAGAGTGCAACAGCACACTTGATCGACCTTGCACCTTACCTAAATAAATCGATCTTGAACCACAACCACCAATAACCGGTCACAGAGAGGATAGGCTCTCTGTGGGGCCACCGATTCCCATGGTACCAGTCCTTTGGGTACTGGTCGGGCCTCGAAGAGGACCCGTATGTTTTAACACACAGACCTTTTCTTCCAGATTTAGGCTCTAGGAACCCTAGCGTCTGGTGCCCCTATTTTCCCCGAGTGAACCGCGTCAAAGCATTTGCCATTCCTGCAGTGACAATTGGAACCCCCGGGGGTAAGAGCTAAAAAATGAGATAGTTCGGCACATTAACGGTATAGAACCGCAATTATGCCTCAGATTCATCGAAAATTTGGAGCATTGGATGGAGATGTGCCGTCGAGGTCGCGGCGGCCATTTGAATGATATTTTGTTCCATACATAATTGAACCATACCAATATTATCAAAATAAAATGAAATGACAATAATTTCCTAGTTGTATTCAAAATCAATTTAACCAACTTTTATATGCATATAATAAAATAGTAACTCATTTCCTGTCTGTCTGTCTGTCTATCTTTTTGGTGTTCGGATCACGTAAAAACTACTGGCTGGATTTGAACAAAATGTGAGGAGGTACCTTGGTATCCTTATTCCAATATAGGATACTCTTCTTCTGCAAAAAAATAATTTATTTTCAAGAGAAAGTGGAAAAAAGCTGTGAATGTACTGTGAATGTAAAGGTACTGCATACTTTAAGGCATCTTTTATTTTTGAAAGCAGTATATTTTAAGCAATGTTGCGCAACAGATGGCGCTGTTTTAAAATAATGAGTAACCCACTTCCTGTCTGTCTCTTAGAGAGCGCTACAATAATTTTTAGAATTTTATATAAATTTTTTTATAATTAAACGATTATTGTAATTTTTGACCTTTTTAATAATTTTATAATTATGTTTTTAAGCTTTAGGTCTATTTTAGGGTTCCGTACCCAAAGGGTAAATAGGAAACCCTATTGTTTTCGCTACAATATCTGTCTGTCTGTCCGTCTGTCAGCGCCTTTTATCTCTGGAGTTTGTACAGGTCATACCGTTTGACATATCAAAACGAAATTTAGTATGTGCCTCTGGTTTATGAAGATGAAGAGCGCTGTATAAATTTTGGCCATAATCGGCAAGGGGCAAGGGGTAGTTTATCTATCACCTCAAACCGAAAATAATTAATTTTTCGATTCGAATATAATTTGAACTTTTATTCTCTATGTAATATATCCATAAAAATATCTGTTTCTATTTGGTATGGTAAAGTTAAGTGTAGGCCACTCCAGTTTTATTTTAAATTTTTTTTTTTTTTGTTTTAAATTTAATTTAAAATTTTATTAGTACAAAAAAGTTTAAGATTTAATTTACATGAAGAGATTTTTTCTGTTTTTATTAATCATAATTTTGCCTTCTTTATTGTTATATTTTGTATTTTTTTTTTTTTTTTTTAATTTTACAATTTCTCTAACAAACAGAAATGCTTTTTATCCCTCTTTCCATCGTAAGCGACATTATAAAATATCTTGTTACTCTACAATAGTGCTGAACTAAATTACTTCCTGTCTATAGTTTATAATTCTCTGGCACTCATTATACAGCATATCAGCACAAGCCAACCAACTGCTATTGTATTACAGCTTTACTGAAGTTTTAAACAGTTGTCGTCTAAAACAATTAAAATCCTATTGCAAAATCTAAAAAAAAAACTAAGTAATAAAACAGCCAACAGCAGGAAACGGAAGCAACGAAAGTAACGAAAATCACATTAATTCCTGTTATACAAAAAAAAAAAAAAAAAAAAAGATTTCAGAAAAACTAAGGATGCAAAGGATGAAGGCAAAAGGGTTAGAAAAACTGATAATCAAAACCAAATATATTCAAACGACTAAATGGTTTATTGCATACAAAAAAAAAAACTTCTAGGAATTTGTTAAAGAATTTATCATTGAGATTTTACAAAGTTAATGTAATCACAGTTTGTTATACAAAAGAAGAAAGAAAGCAAAAAAAAAACGATACTAGAAAATCAAACTGTCAATTAAACAAAAAAACATGTTTAACAAGCAGCTGGTATGGTTCTGTTGTTGTCTTCCTTACCAGTCAACTGTAATGAAATTTTCAAAGATTATGGTTGCTCATTGTATGATTTTCATTAATTTCTTGAAACCCGAACTAAGGACACACAACGTAGAAAAGAAAAAGAAATTTTAGCTTTGCTTCACAAAAATTTTAATGATGATTTTTTATCGCAAAGCAAATGAAATAATAGAAAGTCAATAGAAAAAAATTTTTTTTAAATAAATATAGCCAAAGGAATATTGTAATAAGATAACCTTAAAGCCCATAAGCTTGTATCCTGTTAAATGGATCACAATTCCCCTGTGTAAATGAAGTAAAAAAAAAACACAAATTTATTTCCTTTAAAATAACAAACAAGAAATAATTTTTAGAAAATCAAAGTTTCCCAAAAACACCATTTAAAGTTTAAAATAAGTCAACTCGACAATAAAAATAATAAGAAATAAAACTTTTTAAATTTTAAAAACCTAAAACCTTATTTTACGCTGAAAAGCACAATTTGAACAAAAAAAAACAAGTACGAGTGCTATATTCGGCCGTGCCGAATCTTCTATATCCTTCACCACGGTGATTTTATTAATACAGATATGTACAGCATTATCCATATTGTTGACTCTTTACATAAATAATTTTTGCAAAAAAATTCTTTAGAATTCTTGCAAATCAATTCTAAACTACAAATTTAAAAGGAATTAATCTGTAAGAAATAGTACTCAAATCAAATACTTCTATACTTTTTGCTCTAACGGACAAGTAATATACGTTCTGTACATTCAAATGTCTATCCATAACGACAAATTACGTCAGATATGAGGACACCCTTTATTTTTTTACAGTTATTATTACTGACACAGTAATAAAAAGTAAAGGTTCCAAATATATGGCCATATAGCTTAAACAATATCACCTAGGGGACACCCTTTAATGTACAATTTTAAATTAAACACTTATTTTAAAGGACAGATTCTTTTTTAATTTCAAATTTCTGTCTAAAACGGTTCAAAAGTTTGGTTCAATTTACATCAACTATTGAGACACCCTTTAAAATTTTAAATATTTATAAATGTTATTATACGGGACATAGTAGTGGAGATTCTGTCTAATTTTCAAGTGGTTGTCTATAACGGTTTAAAAGATAGGGCTAGATAGGTAAAATTATATAAATTATGGGGACACCCTTTAGTTTCTAAATTTAAATTATATACTTGATGTTATAAAGGACTTAGAATTACAAATTCTTTGTAAATTTCAACCGTCTCTCTGTTACGGTTCAAAAGTTTTGCAATATACATCAAATTACATCAACTATTGGGACACCCTTTAACTTCTAATTATAAATATTTAATTTCTGATTATAAATATTGGACATTCTGTGCAATTTTCAAGTGATTGTCTACAATGGTTCATATATTTAAATTGACGTCACATAAGGGGACACCCTTTAATTTTTAAGTTTATTTTTTTTATTACTTTTTGTTATTGGCAGCTATAGTGATATGCAGTTTTTTTAAATTTTATTGATAACCTCCTTCTTTTTTTGAAGTCGGTTAATTAAAATACGTCGTATAAGAAAAACCTCATTATTCATAATGATGCTTTAAAGAAATAGAAGACAACGGCGACGCAGCTAAATGAAAACAAATTCCGTTGGCCACAATTGTCGCCCTGTAGTCAGCTACTTCATGATATTAAAGACGACACCTGCATCGTAAACTCAGACATTGTTGTAGAAATACTTATTTTGCTTTTATAAAATTAAATAACTTTTTCGAAAAATAATAAATATTTTCTCCAAAATTTTTTGTTTGTATATGAATTTGTAATTTACAATTTTGTGATATTTTGTTTGATTGAATAAAATCGAAATTAGCCTACGATGACTACAGCCACAACGTTGGTCTTGTAGCCATGTAGCTTTGCTGGCTTCATAATAATCGTTTACCTATAAACGTGTGTATTTTATTTTTGACAGTTTGTAGTCGGCATCCTGATGTTGTCTATGCATCTGGTTTAATGCATCTAGGTTTTAAAACAGAGATATCATCTACTTAAAAATCAAACGCATTTTTGCCAGTACTTACTCCAATGATCAATTTAATGATAAAAATGAATATCCATACATTAGCCATTCTAACAACAACATTTGTCTTCCAACATTAAATTTAACTGAAGTTGTATATAACTTGAAGAAATTGAAGATGTCATTAAACCATGGCCCTGTTGTGGTACCATGCTGTATTTTAAACCGTTGCGCAGAGTTAATAGCTACACCGTTAACATTTTTATTCAATATTTCTTTTATAAATGGTTATTTTTCTAAGTTTTGGAGAGAAACTTTTATTATCCCATTATACAAATCTGGTAATAAGTCTGAAATCACGAACTACAGGGGAATAGCTAAACTAAGTGCCATTCCAAAATTGTTTGAAAAAATTGTTGCTGATTACTTCTGTCATCAATTTTCTTCTATTTTATCATCCAATCAACACGGCTTCAGAAAGGGTTGTTTAACTACTACAAATGTTCTTCAACTAACCTCCTTAATTAACTCTGCTTTTGTTGTGAAAGAAGAAACAAACTGATGCTGTATATACAGATTTTAGCAAATCATTTGATAAGATCAATCACAAGCTGCTTCTGATGAAACTAAACATGCTTGGTGTTACCCGCATTAGCCTTAATTGGTTATAGTCGTATTTAACATGCCGTAGTCAAACTGTTCGTTTTAATAATCGTTCATCAAAATATATTGCTGTTTTGTCCGGTATTCCCCAGGGAAGTCACCTGGGACCTATTCTTTTTTCCATTTTTATTAATGATCTTCCCAGTGTTATAAACTCCTCACATGTATTAATGTCTGCTGATGATGTCATAATCTTTTATAGCTTCAAGCATTATGCACATCATATAAATTTGCAGAGTGACCTCAACAATCTTGTTTTATGGTGTAGACACAACATGATGGTTTTAAATATTAAAAAATGTAAATGCATGAGATTTGCAAGGAGTGATTTTATCACTGTTAACTACTTCTTAGGAGAACATGAATTGGAGGTAGTTGATTCATTTTTGGACCTTGGAATTTTGCTGGATCCTAAACTTAATTTTATATCTCTCATATTACAATGACTGTCAACAACGCTCGAGGTGTTCTTGCATTTATTAAACGCTGGTCAAACGAATTTTCCCACCCTTACATCACAAA
Organism: Phasia obesa; assembly: GCA_949628195.1. Lineage (NCBI taxonomy): Eukaryota > Metazoa > Arthropoda > Insecta > Diptera > Tachinidae > Phasia > Phasia obesa. The sequence goes on from OX451218.1 coordinate 8,499,736, forward strand.
AGAGTTATTTGTAGCTCTGGTTAGACCTAACCTGGAATATGGGTCAGTAATATGGGATCTTTATTATAACGTACATTGCCAACTTCTTGAATCGGTTCAAAAACAATTTTTGCTGTTCTGCTTACGTGGCGTGATGATGTGAGGTTTCCTTCATATACTAGTAGGCTTGCTTTAATTAAACTTCCCACTCTAAAAAGTCGTCGTATTATGTTAAATGTGTCTTTTATGTTAAGTACTAACAATGGTAATACTTGTTGTGAATTTCTGTTGGCCAATATTAGATTTAATGTTCCATGTCATAATATGCGTAACTTTATGCCTCTTTTTGTCCAAAATTGTAGTACGAATTACGCTATGGCTGATCCTCTTGTGCGATTATGCAATCAATTCAATAATTTTTATAAAAATATTGATTTCTCTTTAAATTTAAATATAATTAAAAGAAATTTAATTGTAATTTTAAATACTGTATAATATAATAAAATCTCTACTAATTTAAGTTTTTATGTAATAGTCTGTAAGGATAACATCCATTGACTACAATAAAAAAAAAAATATATGTTACTCTAAATACATACATACATATATTTTTAATATTAAATATATGAATATGTAACAGTCATTATTTTCATTTTCAAAGAAGTATTGAAATTTTTCTTTTAATTTTTCGAAAATTGTTTGTAAAAAATTTTTGTAAAATTATTTTTTTTTAAATTTTTTGTAAAATTTTATACGAAAATTTTTTGAAAATTTTTCTGTAAAAATATTTTCTAAAAATATTAGGTAATTTTTTTGTAAATATTTAAAAAAAAAAATATTTTAATTTTTTTTTTAAATTATAAATTTTTTTTTTTTTTTAATTAAAAAAATTTTTTTTTAAGTCTATTGAAATTTATTTTCTTTTTATTCAATTTAGGACCTTCCTGCAATCTATATTGAGTAAGAATGGTCAGACTAAAGCAAAAAAAAAATCCTCATATTGACAACCCATGTACCTTTTAACAGCTCCTATTTACCAGTGGGTACCCTGTGGGGCTACCTCTATGTGTAGTGCTTTCTATAAAGCATTTAATACAAATCAAAGCAGAAAAACCCTACCAATCTAAAACCAATTAAAATTCGCTTCTCGCAGAGAGTTATTGACCCCCCTAGATCTGTACTCTGCACTCCTTGCGATCTACCTGTCGCGGTCTAATATTTATTTGACAAAAAAATATGAAAAGAGAATCATAAAAGCCGAAAAAAAAATAAAAAAAAAACCTAAAATAAATATAGGTGGTGCCCGCAGCCTCCAAAGGAATAATCCGATATTGCTGAATTGCAATCTCAAAATTTTCGAAACTATGCCTGACAGATGGGTGTGCATACATTTTTTGTATCACTTCTGGTGCCTTGGCAAACGACATTTCAACGTCAACATAGACAGACGGACAGTGCTCAAACAACTTCGCTATGTATAAGGATCCAGAACTTTTTGGGGTCGGATATGAATATTGTAGAAATTACACACGGAAAGACAAACTTATATACACTTTTTCCACCTGCGGTGAAAGGTATAAAATAAAAATTTTTTACAAATAGAGCTGTTTCCTTAAATACATATAATCACAACTAAGTTTGACAAAAAAAACCAATAACAACTTTTTCCATTTAAAACTTTACTTCTATTGCCTACCTTTAAGGCGCTTTATATAAATGAACATATTTTTATCAAGTCAATATTCAAATGTTTTAGAGCTCCTAATCTCCGAACACTAAGTCGTTATTTTATGTTTGAAAAATATTTTAAAACTTAATCAACAAAATAAAGAAAAATTTGTAAACTTATTTGACGATATTAGTCACGCATTCTGCAAAAAGTTTTGCATCAAATAAATTTTAAAAATAGCAATGAAACAGTTAAGACACCTTTGATTGCTACGACTGTTGGTTTTTTCCTCTCTTCTTGTAATGGCTTTTATCCGCTTGATTGCATCCTTCCAATTGAATCCCTGCATATAAAAATAAAGTATTTATTATTAGCCAGAACCAAAATAATTTGAATAATAATGTAGTCTCATCGAAATAGTGAAACGTTGCTGATATTAAGAAAATATATTCAAAACGCTAAGCACTTTTTAAAAGATAAATAAGGGATGATTGGCTGATTTAGGTAAACAATAACAACAAAGAAAGTAGTTTATTAACAACCTTCTATCCGCGGTGCGCTTCGCTACACCCATCCACAAAAAATACAGTAAAACATTTGAAAGCAAATGCACGCTATACTCAAGTCAAAAATGTTTTAGTTTATATGTTTGGTACGACACCACGCCCACTGCTCCCATTCAGTATATTTTATTAACCGACTTCAAAAAAGAAGGATTGTTGCTTTTTTAATGTATGTAACCGCAGAACTCAGCCATTTCTGAACCGATTTTTTCAGTTTGGTCCCGTTTTAAAAACAGTTTATTATATTAAAAATTAAAGGGTGTCCCCATACAACATACATATGTTTTTACGTTTATTAAGAACCGCAAAGGGCCTCAAATTAAAATTTAAAAAATTGCGTATCGTTATAGCTCCCAACAGCAGAAATTAATAAAAAAATAAATTTAAAATTTAAAGGTGACGTAATTTGACTTATATGGGCCGGCCCATCTTTTGAACCCTTACAGACACAACCTTAAAAGTTAGACAGAATATCGAATACTATGACCGTTATAATAAAATGAATAATTATTCAAAATTTTTAATTAAAGGGTGCTCCAATAGTTCATTTATTTTGATGTATATGGCCATACTTTTGAACAGTTGTACACAGACCGCTGAAATTTACAAAGAACCTGTATTGCTAAGTCTGCTATAACAAAAAGTATAAAATTTGAATTTGGAAATAAAAGGGTGTCCCAATAGTTAATGTAATTCTATGTATGTAGCCAAACTTTTTAACTATTATAGACAGACAGCTGAAATTTTCAAGGAACCTGTATTCCAAAGTCAACTATAGCAAATATACAATTTGAATTTAGAAATTAAAGGGTGTCCCCACAAATTATGTAATTTGATCTATATGGCCCTATCTCTTGAACCGTTAAACACAAACACTTGAAAATTAGGCAGAATGTCCACTACTTTCTCTGGTATAATAACAAGTATAAATATTTGGAATTATAATGTAAAGGGCGTCCCAATATAGTTCATGTTTTTTGATATATATGGTCAAACTTTTGAACCGTAGTAGACAGATAATTGAAATTTACAAAGAATCTCTGTGGCCAAATTCTCTATAACAACAGGTCTTTATTTTTAAAATAAAAATGGTGTCCCAATAGTTGTTGTTATTTGATCTATGTGACCCTATTTTTGAAACCGTTATAGACAAGTGTCCCCATAAAAGACGGATGTTGGTAAAAAAAATATCATAACTTTTGAACAGTAATAGGGAGTGGCTTGACATTCAAATAGTCTTTATTTTTTTCCCTCTAATTTTGGCGAATCTTTTATTTTGTTTAAATTTAATTCTTACAGATTACTTTTTACATTTTTAGTTTAGACTTGGTGCCCTTCTATCTGTTTTGAAGTCGGTTTTTTTTTTGCAAGAATTATTATTTAACACGATAATAATTTTTTACTTCGCATGGGAGGTACCACTCCCACTATCCTAATCTACGAGGGTTACTTGTGCAAATTTTAATACTCTACATATTGTAGGTCTCTACAATCAGAATATCAAAGACATTAAAAAAGAAATTTGACATTCTTTCTCGTGCTTTTAAAATAAATAAACTTTAATATTTCGTATTTTAATAATTTTATTTCAATTAAAATCTATAGCCAACAACTTATCTTATTTGTTGAAACAGCTCGTATGCTTTTTGAGAAATAAAACTATTTTATTCATTTTAAAAAATAAACAAAATATATTTTTTATCTCACTATATTGCTGACACTATAAAAATTTACCGAAAAAAATATAAAAAAAAATTCAAATTCAAGCATCTCCCTATTAAAGTTAACCTATTTTCGCTAACATCTGTATTTTATGAGGATAACATTTAATTTTAAATTTTTATAGCTGTAATAGCGATCATAGTAAAACGCATTATGTGTAAATTTCAGTTGTCTATCTAAAACGGCTCAGAAGATAAACATACATCAAATTTCATTAACTATAGGGACACCCTTTCATTTCCAATTTTATAATTCTTATAGCAGATAAGCTCTGTGTAAATATCAAGTCTCTATTTATAACCGTTTAAAAGTCTAGGCCATATAAGTCGAATTACGTCAGCAATGAGGACACCCTTTAAGTTTTTTTTTTATTTTTTTTTTGTGGACATAGTAATATTCGCTTTGTTAAAATTTCAAGTGTTTATCTATAAGCGTTTAAAGCATAAGGTTATATAGATCAAATATTATTAACTTTAGGTACACCCTTTAATTTCCAACTTTATACTTGTTGCTATAGCGGAGAGAGTAATATACGTTCTGTGTGAATGTGTATCAAATGTCTGTCTATAACGGTTCTAGAATTAATGCCTTATACTCAAATACGTCAGGTATGAGGACAACCTTTATTTTTTTTACACTTTGACAACAAAACATAATTTATTTAAATTTCAAGCCTCTATCTATAACGGTTTCAAAGATAGGGCAACATAGATCAAATAACATCACCTATTGGAACACCCTTTATTCTACACTTGGCCACAAAGATTCTTTGTAAATTTCAACGTTTCAAAAGTTTGGCAATATTAAGCAAATTACATAAACTATTGGGACACCCTTTAATTCGTAATTTTAAATATTTATACTTGTTATTATACCAGACAAAGTAGTGGATATTCTGTTCAACTTTCAATGTTTTGTCTATAACGGTTCAAAAGATAGGTCCATAAGGGTCAAACTACGTCACCTAGGGGGACACCTTGTAAATTTTAAATTTATTTTTAAATACTTTTTGTTATTGGGAGCTATAGTGATACGCAATTTCTTAAAATTTTAAATTGGTGCCCTTTACGCTTCTTAATATACGAAAAAAGCATGTATGTTGTATGGGCACACCTTTTCATTTTTAAAATAATAAACTGTTTTTAAAACATGATCAATCTGTAAGCATAACCTTTCAAATAAAGAAAAAAATTTTAAAATCGGTTCAGAAATGGCTGAGTTCTGCCGGCACAAACATAAAAAAGCAACATTCGAAATCGGTTAAAAAGATAGAGCTATGAAGTTGCAAGTACAGGGTGGCGCAAAAATAACCTTCCGATGTTTTTTGGCTGTAATTTAAAAAAACAAAAAATGAAAAACTTTGATTCTTCTTGTGGATTATTTTTATTTGGTCTTTTAATTTTTTTACATCAAGTCGAGAATATGATGTCATGTAAATGGCCACCGCCAAAGTTGATTGTCATTTCAGCCCTTTTTATGGCATTTTCCATCACTTTGGCTAAAACTTTCGGCGATAGGTCCTCACATTCTTGACGGATATTGTCTTTAAGAGCTGCAAGAGTCTGAGGCTTGTTGACATAAACCCGCGACTTCAAAAAGCCTCACAAAAAGAAGTCTTCAGCGGTCAAATCAGGCGATCTTGCAGGCCAGTGCAAATCGCCAAAACGGGAGATTAGGCGCCCGGGAAATGCATCATTCAGCATATTGGTTGTGGCACGTTCAGTGTGTGCCGTTGCACCGTCCTGTTGGAACCACATGTTTTCCAATCCCAATTCATCAAGTTGCGGCAAAAAGAACTCGTTAATCATTTCTCTGTAGCGCTCACCATTCACAGTAACCGTTTGGCCCGGGACGTCTTCGATGAAAAAAGGTCCGATGACTCCTCCAGCGAAAACAGCACACCATACAGTGACTTTGAGCGGGTGTAATGGCTCTTCGTGGGTTACACGCGGATTTACAGTGCCCCAGAAGCGTAAATTTTGCTTATTTACGTACCCGCTAAGATGGAAATGGGCCTCATCACTCATGATTATTTTTGATGAAAAATCATCTGTCTGGACTTTGTACGGAAACATCTTCATTTCTTTTACCAAAATTCGCTGTAAAGACCGTCGACTGATACCCGTTTGCGTGGCACGTCGTCTGGTCGATGTCGACGGCGCTTCCATGACATCCTCGGCTACAGCAGCAATATTCTCTGCAGAACGGCTACTCCGGGGTCTGCCACGCCTGGCAGCATCTCGTGTTGTGCCAGTCTCTTCGAGGCGAGCGTCTAAACGTCGCAGTGTTTCACCAGTAGGCGTTGGACGGCCAGGAAATCTGCAACGAAATTCACGTTGTGCCAAAGTCACCGACCGATTATTGGTCAAATAAATAGTCACCAATATTCCGCGTTCTGGAGCAGTGTAGCGTAACATTGTTTATTAACGTGTATTTCGCAAATGTTTACTACACAAATGTCAAAACAGTATTGACATTAGGGGCCAATCGCAAAATTTATAGCATTTTCTGATAGGAGGATTACTTTTGCGCCACCCAGTACTATTGAAAATTTTGCGAAATATATTTTAAACACACACTCACTCAGATGTACGCTTGCTTGCACATGAGGAATAAATTTCTATGAAAATTATTTAATGCCAAAATTTAATAAAATTTATTTATTAGAAAACTTGAAAAAAATATGGCTTTAGAAATTTTGTTTCTTTTAATAAATTTATACTGATTTACACATGATAAACACATGTATTTATTTTCATTTTAAACAAAAATCTTTAAAAATTATTTTACTGACATTTGTAGCAAAATATTATTAAATACTGCCGGTGGAAAAAATTGTCTTAAGAATAATTCTACACCTTATTCATAAAACACATTTGCTTTTACATTTTTCTCCAAAACATTTTAATACTGTTAGCCACGATATACATTCATATATGTTGAGCTATGTTGAGCTATGTTGAGCTTAATGCTAAAAAAGAGTAATTATTCTTTCATACATTTTACTCAAATTCCCCTTCAACAAAGTCTGTTGACTTTCTTTGGTTGTAATGAGTAACTGTTATTGAAACAGAAAAAAATTTAAACTTCTGTACAAACCTTCTCCTAACAAGCAATGTAAATGCTGGAGTGCTTTAAGGTTGGAAAGGAGAGTACTGACGAAAAATACTCATGCCAATAAAATACACTCAATGTTACAATTTAAACAAAAGGTCTACTCTCGTTTTGCTCTCTAAAAATAACATAATGAGTGGTTTTAAATTATTTAAGTACAAGCAAGTCACCACAAGCCATTTCCATCAGTAACAGTTAACGTTAAGTCATGTTAATGTAGCAAAACAAATGTTATGTGCACATTTAACTGAATCAGAAGGAGCTTTTATTTGGAAAAAGAAATAAAATTACAAAATAATTTATACATAAAATAAAATATTAACTCATATCCGTCTGTCTATCTGCTTTTGCTTACGTTCACATCTCGTAAAAACTACTTGATGGATTTTAACAAAATTTTGTGAGGAGGTACCTAATCAACCTGGTCCCAATATAGGATACTTTTTTTCTGCAAAAATATCTTAGAAAGTGGAGAAAAGGCAGTGAAAGTACGCAGTTGAACTAACCGGATATTAATACCTAAAGAACACCAGAACCGCTTGCGAAGTTTTACTATTGCACTAACCACATTCCCCCCGGGGGTTCCAATTGTCACTGCAGGAATGGCAAATGCTGTGACGCGGTTTACTCGGGGTAAATAGGGGCACCAGACGCTAGGGTTCCTAGAGCCTAAATCTGGAAGAAAAGGTCTGCGATAAACATTGCGGGTCCTCTTCGATGCCCGACCAGTGCCCAAAGGACTCGTACTACGGGAATCGGTGGCCCCACAGAGAGCCTATCCTCTCTGTGACCGGTTATTGGTGAGGTCCCATTCGGGGGTACACGTGGTGGTTGTGGTTTAAGATCGATTTATGTAGGTATGGTGCACGGTCGATCAAGTGTGCTGTTGCATTCTCAACAGACGGAGTTTGGATAGTCTCCAAACCCCTAAGCAAGAGTTTATAATGTGGATCTAGGCTTGCCTTGGAAAGGCTTGCCATACTATATAAATTGCTACTCATTGTGACTGTATCACACACAAAAAGCGATTGGTGTCAATCGTAAAGTGTTGCTATACTACACAATGGGGGCGCTAGTCTACGCCTAAGTTTCACTCGGGGGTAAGACCACCGTGAGGTTAGGCCGACTAGGCAGGTACTCACGTTAATCTTGTTCAACAATTGCACTAACCATCTGTCTTACCTACTACTATCCCTTTCTGAAGGAAGTAACACACTTAATATAGGCATGAAATGCCTGAGTGTTACTTCTCTTAAAAAAAAACTAAAAACGTAAAGGTCCTTGGTGTGGATTTCTTTCAAAGCAAAATCGATCAAAATATTAAAGGACGATGACTAACTGGCGGGCACAGCTAATTTTTAATCATATATCAAAACTATTTGAGAATATTTGAATAGCTACGGTTAATCTGAAAGGACCCACTTGTAAAATTAAGGTAGCTGGTAGCTGTGCCGAGAACCTGAATGGCTAGTTGGTGGTTAAAAAGGACTAGTCGTTAACAGCTCCCCTAATCCACGTTAAAAAGGCATACGCCAGGGATGGTGGTGGTCAAGAGGGTACTTGGCCTTTAGTATGCGAACTCTGGATAACGGTCGACCTCCAGTTTTAATGTAGAATTACCCACTTATAAGGAGCTCTGTGTGGGGGACATAATTTTCTCCAATAATGGCCTAGGGAAGAATTCAAAAGGGATGGTCAGGAAGGCCTCGCATAGGGTGAACAGTTTAATCCCTAAAGGTTCTCCTATGACATTAAACCGGGATATTTCGATAGGGATGGACAAGGAAGCCTCGTTAGATGTGGAATGGTCAATCGCTTTAGGAACTCAAGGAACAGGTTAATCCTATGGCTTTAAACCGTGATATTTCGATAGTGATGGACAAGGAAGCCTCGTTAGATGTGGAGTGGTCAATCGCTTTAGAAACTCCAGTTGCCGCTGGACAAGGGAGGATATTGAAAATAAATGACATAGAAACCTCGCAAGGGGTGGACTGGTTAGTCTCTGAAGATACTCCTGCGGCTATAGAGGTAAATGTGGATAAATTGCACGCACGTGGCCCAGTGGATTAAGGTAAATCCTTAACAGAAGCTGACACCTCGAATTATTTCTTCAACGTCTAGTCGGAGTCTCTACAGATCATGCCTAAAAGTGTGAGGCAGAGACAGAAGAGGAGACGGGGAAAGGAAAGAGACTGAGACGGCAGCGTACATTGTGTGTGAATGTCCAGCACTCGCTAGCATAAGACTCAGGACCACTGGTAGAAGCCTGTTAAATGTTGATGCCGTGGCAGATCTGAGCCTTGAACAAATGCCTAGCAATTACTAGAGACAGCGTGATGAGAAAGAAGAGAAGAAAGAGATGGCCGACAGTTACCAGTCGTCAGTATGAAATCACTAAGGTCATGATTAAAGGCTGGTTGTAGCACCTGACTCTATGAGGATAAGGTTGTCGTAATTACATTTCGATTGTCTATAATCATAGAGGACGGAGGGAGGTTGAAAAAGGACCCATTATGGAAGTGACTTACATTAAAAAAAAAAAAAAACTGAAAGGAAGTATGCCGAACAATCAATAGTACAATCGAGCAAACACGCAGTGTATTTAATGTAGTTTAAGATGACTTTTAGGAAAGGTGCTTTTAATTGATAAGGTATGGCATGAAGGCTTAAGGCCTAGTTAGCCGACCGTTACTTAAACGCAACGTAATGCACGGAAATTGTTGTTTATTCAGGCTCTTGCTTTCGTTTATGCTTTGTTTATCAATGACTCATTAAAATGTAAAATAATCTATTTTAATTAGATTGGCTTCTAATAAATAAAAATACATATAATAAAACAGTAACTATTTTCCTGTCTGCCTGTCTGTTTGTGTTCGCATCACGTAAGAACTACTAAATGGATTTTAAGAAAATTTGGTGAAAAGTTACCTTAATATCTTGATTCAAGTATAGAATACTTTTTTCCACAAAAATATCTTATTTCCAAGAGAAAGTAAAGAAAAAGCAGTGAAAGTACGAAGAAAGTACCGCTTTAAAGGTACTGCATAGTTTAGGGCACCTTTTATTTTTGAAAGCAGGATATTTTAAACATATTTTGCACAGCTTTAAAATAATTTTTAGAATTCTATATATTTTTTAGAATTCTATCCAGGGATGGATACCTTTATATAAAGAAATTACATATACGTGATGCACTATAAAAGCAAAAATCGAACAAAATATTACCAGGACCCACACAACTTTTGTGGGCACAGCTGGTTAATTATAATTTTGTAGATTTAAGATTTGAATAATAATGTGAATAATTTTGAAGATTTAAGATGTGATAATTATTGCTGAAGATTCAATAAATAATTCGAAGAAAAACCCTGTTCTAAACACACGTCCTTTATTAATAAACCCAATGAAAATTTACTTTATCTATTTAATAAATGTTCATCGATTTGCAGCTCAATAAAACTCAACTCTTGTCGGTTGCGCCTAAAACATCATACATTTTTAACCGACTTCAAAAAAAGAAGGAGGTTATCAATTCGTCTGAATGTTGCTTTTTTATGTTTGTGCCCGCAGAACTCAATCATTTCTGAACCGATTTTAAAAAATTTTTTGGAAATGCTTACAGATTGGTCCCATTTAAAAAGAAGTTAAGAATTCAGAATTTTGAAAATTAAAGGGTGTCCCCATACAACATACGTGTTTTTTACGTGTATTATGAACCGTAAAGGTAACCCTTTTAAAATTTTAAAAAACTGCTTATTACTCTAGCTGCCAATAACAGAAGTTAATAAAAAAATAAACTTTAAAATTAAAGGGTGTCCCCATATGTGACGTCAATTTCAATATATGAACCATTTGAACCATTGTAGACAATCACTTGAAAATTGGACAGAATGTCCAATATTTATAATCAGAAATATTTTATTTAAAATTAGAAGTTAAAGGGTGTTCCAATAGTTGTTATAATTTGATGTATATTGCAAAACTTTGGAACCGTAACAGATAGACGGTTGAAATTTACAAAGAACCTGTATATCGAAGTCCTTTATAACATCAAGTATATAATTTAAATTTGGAAACTAAAGGGTGTCCCCATAATTGATATAATTTTACCTATCTAGCCCTATCTTTTGAACCGTTATAGACAAACACTTGAAAATTAGACAGAATCTCCATTACTATGTCCCGTATAATAACATTTATAAATATTTAAAATTTTAAAGGGTGTCTCAATAGTTGATGTAAATTGATGCATATGGCCAAACTTTTAAACCGTTTTAGACAGACATTTGAAATTGATAAAGAATCTGTCCTTTAAAATAACTGTTTAATTTAAAATTTTACATTAAAGGGTGTCCCCTAGGTGATATTGTTTAACCTATATGGCCATATCTTTGGAACCGTTACTTTTTATTACTGTGTCAGTAATAATAAGTGTAAAACAATAAATGGTGTCCTCATATCTGACGTAATTTGTCGTATATGGCTTTATCTGCTTAACCGTTACGGATAGACATTTGAGTGTACAGAACGTAAATTACTATGTCCGTTAGAGCAACAAGTATAAAAGTATTTGATTTGGGTACTAGTTCTAACAGATTACTTCCTTTTAAATTTTTAGTTTAGAATTGATGGATATATTTGTTTTGTAGTCGGTTTTTTTTGCAAGAATTATTTCCACCAAATTGCTATTAGATTTTCAAATGATTTTTTTTTTATAAAATTTTTATTTAACGATGCATTCAATTGTACTTGATTAGTTCAAAGCTTCAAACTTTATTCGTTTTGTATGTGGAATTATTGACAAAATAGGATTTAGATTCTTCCATTCAAAACACACAATTTTAATTGATCAAATGCTGGTGATTAGTGTTTATTTAGTGGCGAAAAAAAATATTCAACATTTTAGCGCAATAACTAAATGATTAAATAATTAACAGACACTACAAATTGTTGGACTTTGTAGAGGTGGCGCAAATAGATTGATTGATTAACTGTGTGTAGTTGAGTAATACACGTAAAATTCTTTGACTAGTTTTATTTTTGACGAACTTAGAAAAAATCAGTGATTTCAAAATAAATATCTGCTTCAGCAGTGTGGGATGTCTGAAGTGTTATAAGGGGTGAAAAGTATTAATATCGGATGGCTAAATTTTAGGGGCCAATGTTGAATGTGAACCACACCTAAACGTCAAGTTTTTTCTGTATTCAATTTAATATTTCTCAACTTCAGACTAACTCAATTTGAATCATGGAAAGGTACACAATCGAGCAACGCCTTAAAGTTATTCAGGCTTATTATGAAAATGGGCGTTCAAATCAAAATGCATATCCCGCATTTCGTGATTTTTTCGGTCAATTTAATCGTTCAAATGTGAGTGCAATCGAAAAAATCATGCAAACATTTGAGCAAATCGGGTCTGTAGGAGATGTGGAAATACCAGTGCATGCTCGTACAGCTCGTACTGCAGAAAATATTGCTGCTGTTCGCGATAGTGTGGCTGAAGAACCGTGCACCTCAACTCGTCGTCGTGCCCAACAATTGCACCTCTCACGCTTGTCGTTAAAGAACATTATTTGATGCATCTGCACACTTACAAGGTGCAATAGACTCAATAACTAAAACCTCCTTATCATTCCAAACGTCGTCAATGGTCAGGCAAGAAATGGCAACAGTGGATGATCAATTTTCGAAGAAAATCATCTTCAGTGATGAGGCACATTTTTACCTCAGGGGATTCGTCAATAAGCAGAATTGCCGCATTTGGGCGAATGATAATCTAAGAGTGATTGTCGAAAAACCAATGCACCCACAATGGCTGACTGTGACTGTTTGGTGCGGTTTATAGACTGGCGGCATTATCGGACCGTATTTTTTCCTAAATCAGGCCGGTCAGTCAGTTACTGTGAATGGTGTTCGCTATTGTGAGATGATAAATGAACTTTTTATGGCCCGAATTTGAAGATATGGGGATGTGAACGATATGTGGTTTTAACAGGACGGTGCCACTTGCCACACACAGCTAAGGAAACAATGGCTCTTTTGCTCGACAAATTCAATGGCCGTATTATCTCACGTGCTGGCGATGTCAATTGAACGCCAAGATCATGTGATTTGACACCGTTGGACTTCTTTCTTTGGGGTTATTTGAAAGGAAAAGGTGTACGTCGATAAGCCAGCAACAATTCAAGAGCTAAAGGATGAGTTAATGCGGCACATTAACGGCATAAAACCTTAGAATTATGCCTCTGTGTCATCGAAAATTTGGAGCATCGGATGGAGGTATGCCGTCGAGGTCGCTGCGGCCATTTGGCCGATATTTTGCTCCATACATAATTGATCCATACCAATATTAACAAAATAAAAAGTAATGACAAAAATTTCCTAAATAATTTTTGTTTTATTTAAAATCACTATCGGCCCTTACAAATTTACCCACCCTTTACTTGTACTACCGTGTGAAATAGCCTTTACAAATACCTAAATTATTACATAACTTCTCAGAGGAGAGCCTCATTCCTTTATTCCCTGTTTATCTTTAACATATTCCTTTAAGCAAACGTAGTATTTCTTATGCTTAATCTGCTTTACAAATATACTTTATTATCTTTTTATGTAAATTTATGTAAATATTAAAGAAAATGTAAGCTGTCCTGTTAATTTAAGGATCAACTGATAAGCAAAGAACTTGTAACAGCATTAGTGCAGTAGTTTACTTAAAATAAAACTAACAAACTGGATTATCACACATTAACACTTTTGAGTTTGGTTGTTGTAAAACACCCATTTACATAGTTTGTGCATTATCATCTTATCAAACTGATGTCATCTTTAAAAACTTAATACAGAAACTTATTAGACATGTTTAAACATGTTTAGCAAAAATTTACCTAAGATGGCATTAAAATATATAATTTGAGACAAAGAAATTTGCTTTAAATTATTAAATATAAAATATAAAAGCAAATACATGAAGTTGAAATGGTCACATACATACATACATACATACGTCCAAGCCAAATTTGCTGAATAAAACTATAAAATAAATTCCATTTTAGGCAAAAACAAGTAATATTTCTATATTCGGCCAGATCTTCATATATACCCCTCACTGCGGTGTTTAACGTTTTAATGCACTACTCAACATTATTCAGGCTTGGCCCGATCAAAGCAAATAAAGGATTAAAACTTAAACAAGCGACCTCTTTAATGAAACACCGCCGTTACCTCATTGCTTTAAAAAAAAATGGTGTTTTAAGTGTGACCATAAAAACAAAGGAAACAAGGCATAAAAACCAGAAGAAACCCAATACAATTTTGCATTACTACTAGAAGCAGGCTCTGGACACACACGCCACACTACGGCTTCTGTCCTGAACAATTTTAATTTTTTTTTATTAAATTGTCATCATAACGAGGATGGCAAATTAACAAGGATTTCTGCTTTTCATGCTGCTCAAAATTCGTAATCCAGTTACTGCGCTGGAATACAAAAGGTTACAAAATTATCACACTGCCCTCGTATGCTGTTGATCATAGCAATATTGATCAATACAATATTCATTTCCGACACCATAAAGTATATATATTTTGGGTCCTTATACCTAGAGAAGTTGATTAAGCGATGTCCGTCTGTCTGTCCGTGTTCGGGTAGTAATGTCATTTGCCATGGCACTACAAGAGGTACAAAAAATTTAGGCACACCAAACTGTCAGTTATTAGTTTCGAAAATTTTCGGATTGCAATTCAGAAACATCGGAGTAGTCCTTTGGAGGATGCGGGACAAAAACTACGCCCACCTAAATTTTTTCGGCTTAAATGATTCTCTTTTGTTTTTTTTTTTTATCAAATAAATATTAGACCACGACAGAAGAAGTGCATACAGATCTCGGGGGATCAATAAACCCCTGCGAAGGGCGATTTTTGTTTGTTTTTAGGTTGGTAGGGTTTTTCTGTTTTGATTTTTATTAAAGACCTTTACAGAAAGCAATACACATAGAGGTATCCAATGAAGCCACAGGGTGCCCAGTGGTAAACAGGAGCAGTTACAAGGCACATGTGGGGGTCAATATGAGGAAATTTTTTTAAGGATTTTTTTTTTTTTGCTTTAGTCTGACCATTCTAACTCAATATAAATTGCAGGAAGGTCCTAATTTAAAAATAAAAATTTCAATAAATTATAAAAAAAAATTTTATTTAAAAAACAAAAATTTTAATTAAATTGTTACAGTCATGATTTTCTTTTTCAAAGAAATATTGAAATTTTTGTTTTAATTTTTCGAAAATTTTTTATAAAAATATGTTTTTTAAAAATTTTTTGTAATATTTTATTCGAAAATTTTTGAGAAAATTTTTAAAAAATTTTTTTTTCGAATATTTTTCTATAAAAATATGTGTTTGAAAATGTTTTGTAAATATTAAAAAAAAATTAATTAAATATTCGAAAAAAAAAATTTTTTAAAAATTTTCCAAAGAAATTTTTATATAAAATTTTACAAAAAATTTTTAAAAAACATATTTTTACAAAAAATGTTTAAAAACATATTTTTACAAAAAATGTTTAAAAACATATTTTTATATAAAATTTTACAAAAAATTTTTAAAAAACATATTTTTACAAAAAATGTTTAAAAACATATTTTTACAAAAAATTTTTAAAAACTTATTTTTTAAAAAAATTTCGAAAAATTAATACAAAAATTTCAATATTTCTTTGAAAATGAAAATCATAACTGTAACATAACGTATGTATATTTAAAATTAAAAATATACATATGTATGTGTGTGTGTGTATATAGAGTAACATATTTTTTTAAATGCGTCTGATTTTTAAATAGATGAGATCTCTGTTTTAAAACTTAGATGCATTAAACACATAGGCATCATCAGGATACCGACTACAAACTGTCAAAAATAAAATACACACGTTTATAGGTAAACGATTATTATGAAGCCAGCAAAGCTACATGGCTACAAGACCACAATTGTGGCTGTTGGCTTAGGCTAATTTCTATTTTTGTATGCGACAATTTTATTTTATTCAACAACAGAAAATGTCACAAAATTATAGATTACAAATTCATATACAAACAAAAAGTTTGTAGAGATGAAATATTTCTTATTTTTTGAAAAAGTTATTTAATTTTATAAAAGCAAAATAAGTATTTCTACATCAATGTCAGACTTTACGATGTAGCTGTCGTCTTCAATATTATTAAGTAGCAGAATACAGGGCGACAATTGTAGCTAATGGAATTTCTTTTCATTTAGCTGCGTCGCCGCTGTCTTCTATTTCTTTAAAGCAGGATTAAGGAGTTTTTTCCCATGCGACTTATTTTAATTTATGTAAAGAGTCAACAATATGGATAATGCCTTACATGTTTGTATAAATAAAATCACCGTGGTGAAGCGTATAGAAGATTCGGCAAGGCTGAATATAGAACTTTTCCTTGTTTTTTTTTTTTTGTTTTCATCTCAATTGTTTAGAATTAATTTTTTTTGTTTGTTTTTTTTTTTCTCTTGGAAATATTTTAATCAAACTCCAGGTTATTGTTTGTTATTGGAAAAGAATTTATTTATATTAAATATATTATATTTACTTATGTATTTTAGAAATACTCGTATTTGTATTTATTTATCAGTTTTGTTATATGTTTTGTTATATATTTTGTTTAAATTTAAATAAAATAAGGAGAAAAATACTTGCATGCTCGCAACTGATAAAACAAATAAAACACGAAACAAAATAAAACTATTTGTATAAAGTTATTACAATGTACATGATAAACTGCAAGAACAGTGATGTCAAAATATGGCCATTAAAACTAAGAATTTATATCGCATATAATTTAAGTAATTCGTAGCTATTAAAATCCAAAAAAATTAATGTTTTTTTAAGAGATAAATTTTAACTCTAGAAACTGTTACAGAAAAAGAAACTGAGGCGTATGAGTATTTTTAATTCCATATAACCTTAAAATCGTTACAATTAGCTACTGAATAAACAATTTTAAAGTCTGCAAATTGATAGCTTTTTTCATAAAGCATATGCTTTATATTAACCATTAGTACTCGCGTCGCACAGTGGGACAAAAATAGAAGGAGTTGACACAAACTTTTAAAACTTTGGAGGGCAGTTATATTTTAAGGTTAATTAAGAAAAATTTTATTTTTTGAAAAAATTGGAACAAGGACACGCCTACCGCCCATGTTGCAAACAGCATATGATCTGATATTTTCTGTTATTCAACAAAAAAACAAAATGTGAAATCATAGGTTTGTTAAACCCATCATTGTCGTCAGCATCCGGACGATAATTTGTTAAAATTTACCAAATTTTAATTGCTTTTTTAGTGCTACAGATATGATTTTAGGATTAATTACGTCAGATTTTGCAACACATATTTTATATGAAATTTAGTTATAATAGAACTCTGTAAATAGTGTCTAAATTCTCCCGTTTACCAAACTAAAAGGTGCTGCCAAGTAATTTTAATCGGTAAAATTTTATACCTTCGGTTTTTTATCCCTATATTCTCTTACAAATGAGATTTTTTCGACAAAAAAGTATGCTTTAGTTAAACCTAAGTACTGGACTACCTCCCCATTGAACTTTATTAAAATTCATTCGGTAGTTTTTACGTGATGCAAAAACAAATTTCTCATAAACTGGTGTTTTGCACTCCATATCGAATACTCTATGCACCAGCAACAATAGTGTTATAGGTGTTCGGAAACTATTTACAGAAACCTGTAGGCAAACACATGCTGTCACTAGCCTTTTACTCTCTACTGTACTGCTTTCAGACTAGCGAATGATACATGTCGACATTCTTCCTCATCACAGAGTCTATGGCAATTGCTAACATTTGCTGAAGGCTAAGGACTCCATGACATCTCCATTTAGTATGAGTCTCGTGCTGTCACTAGCCTTTTACTCTCTACTGTAGTTATTTCAGACTGGTGACTGAGAAATAACGATATTCTTCCTCATCACAGAGTCTATGGCAATTGCCTTTTGATGTTAGCCTTTTTCCAGGTAAAGCAAGTATCGTCTTACCTCGATTTTTAACATGACCAAATAATAGCTGAGAGTCCGTGACTTGTCACTAACGCAGTTAATCAGTTGTAGGCAACCAAATTATATCCAAGCTCGTTCTTGGTCTTCTTGTAGTGAAAAATTGCAGAGTTTTTTGTGTGAAATGGAATCGAATTCACAACCATGAACTCTTAGACTAGCCCACCCTATTTTCAGTCATTCTCTCATAATTACAATTACACATAATTTCACACCTAAGCCTGACCTAAAAATAATTTATTTACATACTTTTTTATTATTCCAAATATTCAAATTAAAAAAATTATTAAACATCGGCTAATTAAAGCCGTAGTTCCCCAAGGTAATATTTTGTGACCACATTAACATTATTTGTGTACTTTCGGTATAGCAGCTATCAGCCGAGCCCACACAACCATATTAGCTGGCGACACAGCCCCAAATATCATCACAACATTAACTAGACTACATGTTCAATTAAAAAAAAGTTAAGAAGAAAGTTAAATAAATAAATAACCCCCGTCACCCTAGATCTGTTTACAACCCACTGTTCGCCGTCTAATATTTAGTAATAAAAAAAGAAAACATAATCACTACAACCGAAAAAAAATAAAAACAACCTAAAAAAAATTTTAAAAATATATGTAGGTAGGCGTGGTTTCTTGCTCACAGCAGCGAATGAAATGATCTGATATTTCTGAATTGCAATAGCAAAATTTTCAAATTTATGGCTGGCAGATTGGATGGCTTAAATTTTTTGTATCTGTTCTGATGCCTGTGCAAAGCTGATCTCAACCCGGACAGACGGGTATCGCCAAATCAACTTCTCCATGTATCGTATATCGTGGTTAAATTTTAAGGGCTGATTTTTAATGTAAACCACACTTAAACGTCATGTTTTTTTTTTCTTCATTTAATTTTACATTTCTCAATTTTGGACTAACTCAATTTGAACCATGGAAAGATACACAATCGAGCAACGCGTTAAAATTAGTCAGGCTTATTATGAAAATGCATATCAAATCAAAATGGATATTGTGCACTTCGTTATTATTTCGGTCAATTTCATCGTCCAAATGTGCGTACAATCGGAAAAATCGTGCAAAAAGTTGAGCAAACCGGGTCTGTAGGAGATGTGAAAACACCAGTGCATGCTCGTACAGCTCGAACTCCAGAAACTATTGCTGCTGTTCGCGATAGTGTGGCTGAAGAGCCGTCCACCTCAACTCGTCGGAGTGCCCAACTCATGGTTGATGAGCGCGAGAGGTTAATTGTAGAAATTACCACCTGTGGTGAAGTGCCTCAAAATTCGGGACTGATGGCGTATGATTAATTTCATTCGTATTCGTTTGCTTTATGAGGACCACAATTATAGGCAAATATTTTGATTTGTTAAATCTGGACGTTAGCTTATGTTTTTTAATAACCCATTTGGGATTTGTTATCGTTTGTCAAAATGAGAAATATTTTCTGAAATAATTTTTTGTATTAAATACAAATTTGAGTTTTATTTTATTTTATTTAATATTATTTATTCATTCATTTTATTGATCACTGTATACTTATTTGATTTTCTTTTCCTTAACTTCTATTTAAAATATTTTCCTAGTAATAGAAAATTGTTTTTCGTTTTATTACTTTATTATTGAGATATATTTGGAGAATATTTCTTGAATCATACTTTGTACTTTATTTTCTTTATACGCTCCTACGCTCACACACTTTACTCTTCTTTGGAAACATTTCTAGAAAATTCATAATATTATTTCATATTTATGCTTAAAATTGTATGCAAACTTTCATGTATGAAACTAAAACTTATTTTAGAGCATATTTTTTACCTCAGATATTGGCAAAAATGTAAAAAATATTTGTTATTTATTTAAAGTAACTTTTATAATAAAAGAACAGATTACGTGCCTCAAGAATTGTTATTGGCAATAAGAAATCTTTTACAACACAACACAACACAACACAACGAACACCAAATGTTAGTTGAAGCAAGTAGTTTCACTTGAGCTGTAATAGAGTTTAGCAAAACCAACTTGTTGAAAAAGTTCTTCTTTAAATTAAACTATAAAAAATAAATATACTTTAATAAATATATTTTAAACTATAGAAAATAAATAAACTTTATAAATTAATAACAAAAACCGAATTGAGATTAAAGAACTAAGTTTCTGTTATTCATATTTCAATATGAATCATTTGTAAATAAATTCTTTTTTTACAGATGGATAGATAAACAGACATCGTAGGGAAAACAATAGGGTGACTTACTGATCGTTTGGTTACGAAACCCCAAAAACTATTGGGTCTAAGATGGTATATGGCAATTTGAGCAGAAAACAAAAAAAAAAAAAATTATATAAAAATTAATTTTTGTATTTTTCTAATAAAAACAGTCTTTGTTATTTTTCGTAGACTTACAAATTTTGGCAACGCTGGCGTATGATTATAATTTTTGTAAGCTATATTGCATTTTTTCTATAACGGACATTTGACAGGATCAAGAGTCCTTTTTTCAAGAGATATTACGATTGGTTTAACAAACCTATGTTTTCGTGGGCGGTAGGCGTGTCCTTCTTCCGATTTTTTCAAAAACTAAAATTTTTCTCTGCAAAGGGTAAGGCCATGATAGGAGGTGGTCTACGTTCAATCTTGACCACGTTTGTTCTCAGGGCATCTATAGTGAATACGGACATACAAATGCCTATACCACAAGAGGGTAGTCTGAACATGATCTTATAGGCCAGATCTTAAGCATAATTTTTTGTCTCACTGATGTAGTGGCTGGTGGCGTATGATTATTAATTCCTTCACCACAGGTTGAAAGGGTATATATAAGTTTGTCATTCCTTGTGTACTTTCTACAATATTCATTCCCGACCCCATAAAGTATATATTTTCTGGATCCTTATACAAGTTGACTAAGCGATGTCCGTCTGTCCGTGTTCGGGTAGTAATGTCACCAGAAGAGATAAAAAAAATTGAAGCACAACAATCTGTCAGGCATAGATAGTTTCGAAAATTTTCGTATTGCAATTCAGGAACATCGGAAGATTCCTTTGGAGGCTGCGGACCAAAAACCACGCCCAATCATATTTTTCACGTTTTTTTAATTTATTTCGGCTTTAATGATTCTCTTTTGCTTTTTTGTCAAATAAATATTACACCGTGACAGGTAAATCGCAAGGAGTGCAAATAGATCTTGGGGGATCAATAACCCCCTGCGAGGCACGATTTTTTTTTGAGTTATTAGGGTTTTTCTGATTTGATTTGTTTTAGAGACTTTTATGGAAAACAATATACATAGAGGTAGCCAATGGATCCACAGAGTGGGTACTCACTGGTAAATAGGATCATTTCAAGGGCACGGGGGTCAATATAAGAAAATTTTTTTAAGGACTATTTTTTGCTTCTTTCTGTCCATTCTAACTAAATATCTCAGCAAAAAAAGACATGATAAATTACTAGGATATTCATGAGTTCTACTACTCTTGCAATGGTTCCAATGAAGGTGAAAAACGCTTGATTTTAACATAGGCGTGTCATTCGAGGTCATGTGTTCACATTTAAATAATAAACTGACTGTCATTTAAATGAGTACTTAAGACTAATGAAAGTTCGATGATTCGGATGAGTTCATAATTTATGAATGCTTATATGTAAATTAAAAACTAAAAAATATGTATGTACACATGATTTACTAGAAAAATTGAATACATTTTCAAGTGCTTCAAAACATGTCATTTTATTAGAGTTAGGGATTACATTAAAAATGAGTCCGAGTAAATAAGTGCTAAGGAAATCATGAAATCACCATTTCCTTTTAAACACATTCATTATTTTTTTGCTGGGATAGATTGCAGGAAGGTCCTAAATTTAAAAAAAAAAAATCAATAAATTTTTTTAAAAAATTTTCAATTTTTTTTTTTTTAATTTAAATTTAAATTTTTAAATTTTATTTTTTTTTTTTAAATATTTACAAAAAACTATACAAACCATTTTCAAAACGATATTTTTACAGAAAATTTTGCGGAAAAAAAATTTCAATATTTCTGTGAAAATGAAACTCATGACTACTGTAATACAACATATTTTTAATATTAAGAATATATGTATATAGATATATACATATATTCTTATATAAATATACACATTTTTTTAAATACGTTTGATTTCTAATTTTAAATGCGTCTGATTTTTAAATAGATGAGATCTCTGTTTTAAAACCTAGATGCATTAAACACATAGGCAACATCAGGATACCGACTACAAACTGTCAAAAATAAAATACACACGCTTATAGGTAAACGATTATTTTGAAGCCACGACCATCGTTATGGCTGTCGTAAACTTAGGCCAATTTCTATTTTATTCAACAAAAGAAAATGTCTCAAAAATGTAAATTACAAATTCATATACAAACAATCAGTTTTGGAGGAATTATTTATAATTTTTTGAAAAAGTTATTTAATTCTATAAAAGGAAAATAAGTATTTCTACAACAATGTCAGAGTTTGCGAGCTAGCGGTTATCTTCAATATCATTAAGTAGCTAAAAACACGTCGACAATTGTAGCCAACGGAATTTGTTTTCATATTAATAAAATTTTTGGGAATTTAAATACATATTAATTATTTAATATTATGCTAATTACCCATAACGTTTTATAATAAAAATGCAATTTATTTGTTGGGGGAAAGAGCTAGTCCCTCTGCGTATTTCACTGGTTGCTCAGGCCAGATCATCAGGAAACCTTTTTCTAATTTTAGAGAAGCCAAAAATACTCTATAAGTAATAAAATTCTACAAAACACAATGAGAATTATGCATGTTAATAATAATATTACAGAATATTAAATCTTCAACAAAACAGCAACAAACAAACCACGTTTTTATTTTTCCTTACTGTCCTTCAACAATTGGATGGTTTTTTGCCATCACTGAATGCAGACGTAAGGTGTGATGAAAAGCATAAACAAGTTAATTTTGTTCTCGTTTCATTTAGCCGCTGTCTTCTATTTCTTTAAAGCACCCAATTGTCACTGCAGGAATGGCAAATGCTTTGACGCGGTTCACTCGGGGAAAATAGGGGCACCAGACGCTAGGGTTCCTAGAGCCTAAATCTGGAAGAAAAGGTCTGCGATAAGCATTGCGGATCCTCTTCGAGGCCCGACCAGTGCCGAAAGGACTGGTACCA
The DNA here is from genome assembly GCA_949628195.1 of Phasia obesa. Taxonomy (NCBI): domain Eukaryota; kingdom Metazoa; phylum Arthropoda; class Insecta; order Diptera; family Tachinidae; genus Phasia; species Phasia obesa. The sequence continues at coordinate 8,523,042 of OX451218.1, forward strand.
CGGGAATCGGTGGCCCCACAGAGAGCCTATCCTCTCTGTGACCGGTTATTGGTGAGGTCCCCTTCGGGGGTACACGTGGTGGTTGTGGTTTAAGATAGATTGATGTAGGTATGGTGCACGGTCGATCAAGTGTGCTGTTGCACTCTCAACAGACGGAGTTTGGATAGTCTCCAAACCCCTAAGCAAGAGGTTATAATGTGGATCTAGGCTTGCCTTGGATAAGGCTTGCCATATTATATAAATTGCTACTCATTGTGACTGTATCACACACAAAAAGCGATTGGTGGCAATCGTAAAGTGTTGCTATACTACACAATGGCGGCGCTAGTCTACGCCTAAGTTTCACTCGGTTGTTCCACAATTTCTTTAAAGCATGAATAATGAGTTTTTTCTCATACGACTTATTTTTATTTATGTAAAGAGTCAACAATATGGATAATGCTGTATATGACTGTATAAATAAAATCACTGTGGTGAAGGGTTTTGAAGATTCAGCACGGCCGAATATAGCACTTTTATTTGTTTTAAATTCAAAGTGTAATTTATTAGGCATGTAAATATAAATATTGATAAACATTTTTAATTATAAAAGTTCAATTGAACACATTTTCTATAAAAATTGGTCTTATAAACACTTTACATATTTAAAGTATCTTTAATATATATAGTCATTTTTAAGCATTATCATACATATCGTTCTAACTGTGGAATATATTAAAAACCATACAAACGTTATGTGTTTAAAAAAAAAAAACTAAGAACTATTGTTTCTTTCATAGCGCCCTTTTAAACTTGAAATGTAACTACAAAAAAAACAAGTTTATTTGATATGATATAATATTCTATTTATTTATTTTCGCTTGCACTTAATAAGGTTTCTAACAAAAAAAAACATGTATTGTTTTAGTTCTATTATTACCGCTTAAGCTCTTTAACAAAGTGTAGAATGGAAAAGCTCAACATGCATTTTATTACAATAATACAACAATAATGCATCTGCTGCACAAGTGCATGTTGAACTAATTGTTCACGGATTTTGCAATTTATTGCAACCTGTTGTTATTTTATATTTCAATAAAGTTCACATTTATTGCAAAATGTTTGCATGTTTTCTTTTATTTTTGTATATAAACAATAAAATTTGTTTAATTAACTCTTGAACTGTTTTGAAATAAGCAATATATACTGTTATATAGGTTAAACGGTGATCAAACAATAAACAATATGCATCAGCTGTATCATCAGCACATTATTAATAATACTCATACGCACAGGCTGCCACAGTCAATGATTTCAAATGTGTAAAAAGTAAACCTTGTGAATTTTAGTTTAAAGAAAATGTTTACACTTCAGGATAACATTCAATGGGAACTTATTTTTGTACTTAAACTAAAGCGTGGTTAAATATTAAGGGCCGATGTTGATTTTGAATAAAACACAAATTATTTAGGAAATTATCGTTGTCATTTCTTCTTATTTTGATAATATTGGTATGGTTCAATTATGTATTGAACATAATATCAGCCAAATGGCCACCGCTTATACCTCAGCGGTATACCTCCATGCGATGCTCTAAATTTTTGATGACGCTGAAGTATAATTGTGGTTCTATGCCGTTAATGTGCCTTATTATATCATCCCTTAGCTCTTGAATTTTTGCTGGCTTATCGACGTACACATTTTCTTTAAAATAACCCCAAAGAAAGAAGTCCAACGGTGTCAAATCACATGATCTTGGTATCCAATTGACATCCCCACCACGTGAGATAACACTGCCATTGAATTTTTCGCGCAAAAGAGCTATTGCTTTGTAAGCTGTGTGTGGCAATTGGCACCAACCTATTGAATCTGCATATCGTCCCATATCTTCCAATTCAGGCCATAAAAAGTTCGTTATCATCTCACGATAGCGAACACCATTCACAGTACCTTCCTGACCGGGCTCACTTTGGAAAAATGAGGCCCATAAACCGCACCAAATGGTCACTTTTTGTGGGTGCATTGGTTTTTCGACAATCACTCTTGCATTATCATTCGCCCAAATGCGGCAATTTTGCTTATTGAAGAATCCACTCAGCTGAAAATGTGCCTCATCAATGAAGCTGACTTTCTTCAAAAATTGAACGTTGGCATTTTTTTCCATCATTCTGACCATTGACGACGCTTGGAATGATCAAGAGGCTTTAGTTTTTGAGTCAATTGCACCTGGTAAGCGTGTAAATGCAAGTCTTTATGCATAATGTTCATCAACGACGAGCGTGAGAGCTGCCAGTGTTGGGCACGACGACGAGTTGAGGAGGACGCTTCTTCCGGCCACACTATCGCTAACAGCAGCCATATATTCTACAGTACGATCTGTACGAGCATGCACTGGTGTTTTCACATCCCCTACAGCCCCGTTTTGTTCAAATTTATGCACGAATTTTCCGATTGTACGCACATTTGGACGATTAAATTGACCGAAAAAGTTACGAAGTGCCCGATATGCATTTTGATTTGAACTTTCATTTAGCCATCACTCAGAGCGTATTGAAAATCCATTGTGCTGTGGTATTTGTTATAGTTGAGTCCACTGGCGTTGTAAGCTTTGTCAAAAACACTATGCGTTAAGGCTTCTTGCTTGAGAGAGTTTCATTACAGAATATGCCCACGTTGTACACATCTGAGTACAGCTGCTATAACTACAAAATTATATATTTATTTTCTACTATTTTCTAAAAAATATTTAATTTAGTCCTAATGTACGAGTACCACCCATTACTTGTGGAAAACCCTGAGACAGTACAGTTCACAAAAAATATTTTTAAACTACTAAAATAAATAAGTTTGTGGTTTAGAAATGAAGCGTGTGTAACATCATTCACATCATTTTAAAAAGTCTTACAGACCTTTTTATTAGTTTAAAAGTTGAATTTTTTATTAAGGTCGTGTGTTATTTTCCGAACCAAAAATTAAAAAAAAAACACATATAAACAACTAACCAAACACATAAAAGAAAATTTCATTAAGTTATTAAAGTCAAGGGTTGAAACAAACGAGGGCTTAATATTACAAATCTGAGAAAGGGTTACAAATAACAAATCCATTTGTATATTTTGTAGCTTCAAACATTTTCAACAATAAAACATCGTTGCTAATCATCCCACTAAAATCATGCAAAACAACTTCTCATTCCAACGTCTCATCCATCCCTCCCTTCATATTTATTAATATAATTTATTTATTTTATTCTTATGTATTTTTTTAATTTGCTAAAAAAGGCTGACTTACTTATAGTTCTATCTAGTTATTACTAAATATTTAATAAAAACTTTCCTTGGTTTTGCAATTTCTAACTTTTAAAGTCTATTAAGAAAACCACACATTTAAAATTGTGGCTTAAGGATGCAAACTCCTTTCTTTCTAATCATCCTTTTTAAGGACAAACAAAACGATATTATGTTGTTTATTTAAACAAATACTTGCTTCATTATAAAGGTCCTTCATATACAAACAGACATATATGAATGTTGTAAACAGACCGCAAAACTATATTAAAAGCAGCTTAAAATGGCTAAACATTTAACAAAATACTTAATTGCTCAGTTTTAGAATAAATCAATTTGAAACATGGAAAGATACACACAATCGAGCAATGCGTTAAAGTTATTCAGGCTTATTATGAAAATGGGCGGTTCAAATCAAAATGCATATCGTGCACTTCGTGATTTTTTCGGTCCATCGTGCAGACAATAGGATAAATCGTGGAAAAATTTGAGCAAACCGGGGCTGCAGAAGATGTGAAAACAACAGTGCATGCTCGTACAGCTCGTACTGTAGAAAATATTGCTGCTGTTCGCGATAGTGTGGCCAGAAGAGTCGTGCACCTCAACTCGTCGTCGTGCCCAACAATTGCACCCCTCACGCTCGTCGTAGATGAAAATTATGCATAAAGACTTGCATTTACATGCCTAAAAGGTGCAATTGAGTCAAGAACTAAAACCTCTTTATCATCCTGGTCAGAATGGTGGCAAGAAATGGCAACGTTGGATGATCAATTTTCAAAGAAAATCATCTTCAGTGATGAGACACATTTTCACCTCAGTGGATTCGTCAATAAGCAGAATTGCCGCATTTGGGCGAATGATAATCCAAAAAAGTGATTGTCGAAAAACCAATGCACCCACAAAGAGTGACTGTTTGGTGCGGTTTATGGGCTGGCTGCATCATTGGGCCATATTTTTTTCATAATGAGACCGGTCTCAAGTGATTTCTCGGCTATAAAAGCATTCGGAAATAGGTGTATTAGATCAAAGGTAGTCAGCCGTTGTCGCAGAGTGCTACAAGTTCTCAACGAACAACACGCACTGAAACTGTGCTGGGTACCCGGTCATTACAACGTCGTAGGAAATGCAGCTGCTGATAAGTTGGCACGAGCTGAAGCTAACTTGGACATAAGCGTCAGATGTGAGGACATATACCCTGGGTCTTGATTCTCTATATGAGAGGATAAGAGAAAAATTTAGATGTGATGCCAACACACAACGTGGAATAATTCTTTGAGACACACACACAGACGAAATCATTGCTGGAGAAAAAAAAAGGTATTGAAGAAAGGGATAAGCTGTTATGTATAAGTAAGTCAGAACTGAGAATGTATGTAGGTATAATAACAGAACATAATGATCTCAGATATTTCTTAAAAAAAAAGATTCGACCTCGTGATGATGATATCTGCAGATGGTGTGGCAAAGTAGAGGAAAATTTATTCCACTCTCTTTGTCAATGCCCAGCGTTGTCACAGAGTCGTAATGACTGTTTTGGCTCTTTTTTCTTTCAGAATATGGAGGACTTGAAGGATATGGATGCTAAGCAAATTGTCAAATTTACAATACTCTCGAGGCTACTTAGATGGAAAGATTGAAAGAGAGAATATCAGAGGAGCCACTATGGATCAATAATGGTCCTGTGAATCTACACATATATAATTATGTGATCCTCTATTAACCAAACCTTTAATGAGGCCAGTCAGGCAGTTACTGTGAATGGTGTACGCTAGCGTGAATTGATAATAAACTGTGTGATGTGAATGTGGACGATATGTGGTTTCAACAGGACGGTGCCACTTGCCACACACAGCTAACGAAACAATGGCTCTTTTGCGCGACAAATTCAATGGCCGTGTTATCTCATGTGGTGGCGATGTCAGTTGGCTGCTAAGATCATGTGATTTCACACCGTTGTACTTCTTTGGAGTTATTTGAAAGAATGGGTGTACGGTGATAAGCCAGCAACAATTCAACAGCTAAAGGATGAGATGACATTCGGCACATTAACATCATAGAACCGCAATTATGTCTCAGCGTCATCGAAAATTTGGAGCATCAGATGCAGGTATGCCGTCGAGGTCGCGGTGGCCATTTGGCCAATATTTTGTTCCATACATAATTGCACCATACCAATACTATCAAAATCAAAAGAAATGACAATAGTTTCCTAAATAATTTGTGTTGTATTCAAAATCAACATCGGCCCCTAAAATTTAACCACCCGTTATTTGAACTATGATAGGCTGACACTTAAAATTTACACACATCATATTTTTTAATTTTGAATGTAACAAAATGTAATGAAAATAAGTTCAATAGAAATAAAAGGGTGTTTCCTAAATGTCGAGAATTTGAGGAATTTGGCTTTTTCTTTTTAACATTATAGACACACACTTTATAATTACACCGGGTATTTAGTACTATGCTCTAGTAAGGGGTAATCCATTTCGATTCCCTACTTTTTTTTTAAGAAAAAAAAAACACAGAAAATTCAAATTTAATGCAGAATGTTTTTTTTTTATCATTTGAAAGAACATTCTTTGGCATTTATATTTTGAAGATTATGTCTATCAAATGTTGGCCGTTGCTACGTCGCAGATGGTCCTTCCGTTAAGTCCAATTTTTTATGATTCGTTCGAGCATTTCGACTGGTAACTGGCGAGTGACACGCGTAATGTTTTACTCCAAGGCCTGAAACGAAGCGGGTTTTTCCGCATAAACTTTAGACTTTACATATCCCCACAGGAAAAATTCTAACAGAGTGATATCACACGATCTTGGTGGCCAATCGACCGGTCCAAAATATGAAATTATGTGCTCACCAAAATGTTATCTCAATAAATCCATTGATTGATCGATCGAAGTGTGGGAAGTGGCGCCGTCTTGCTGAAACCAAATATCGCTGAGATCACGAGCTTCAATTTCAGGCCTCAAATAGTCGACTGTCATGGCACGATAACGATGACGGTTACGTTCGCACCGGCATCATTTTTAAAGAAATATGGACCGATGATTCCACCGGGCAACAAACCACACCAAACCATTGTGTTTTAAGGATGAAGTGGCAGCTCTTGAATCTCTTCAGGTGGCTCTTCGTCCCAAATGCGGCAATTTTGTTTGTTTACATATCCATTGAGCCATGAGTGTATAAGACATGAAAAAATTAACAACTTGAAGTTCTAAAGTTGTACTGAACATAGTAACGCACCATACGTGTCTGAGTCTAACTCGCACTTGACTGATTTATTTGTCTTTGGTTTTCAAGACATTCCTTTTTATAAAACCTTTAAGATTTTTTTTAATTCATTGATGGCTTTACAGCTCATTGGTTACTTGTAAAAAAAACCCTTAAAATTGAATTATATTTTTTTACTACTTAATAAACTTTATGACAACGGCATCAAGTCTATGTAAAAAATTTCTTTTAAGAAAAATAATTTACTCGTATGCTTTAGCTTTAGTTTTATTTAAAGGAAAATCTTTAAAACTTATTCACTCCTAATAAAACTTTATGTGTAATTTCCTTTCATTTAAGCCATAAATTATTATGATGTCAAGAAATTTCTGGGGAAAAAAAAGTAAAAGTAATAAGATCCCTTATTTGAGGTTAAGATAGTGGAACTATTGATGGATGATGCTTTCAAATGTATGTACTTGGAAAATATTTTTTGTTAAATATGCTTTGAAAATGGCATTAAGTTTCAAAGCTAAACTAATTTGATGACCTTTTGATAAAGTTTTTTTTCATCAGTTATAATTTTTTTTTTGTTCCGAATATTTTGCAGTTTTTAAGTTAATAAAACTTAGTAGCAAAACATGTATTTACTGTTGCCAATTTCAGCAAGAATTACAAATGTAATTTAGATTGTTCGTTTATATTTACAAAACAAAAAATGATAGTAAAACTGCTGGTATAAATTTTTATTATACCCTTTACTACAGGTGGAAAGGGTATGTATAAGTTTATCATTCCGTGTGTAATTTCTATAATATTCATATCCGAACGCCTAAAGTATATATATATTCTGGAAACTTATACATAGAGAAGTTGATTAAGCGATGTCCGTCTGACCGTGTTCGGGTAGTAATGTCATTTGCCAAGGCACCAGAAGAGATACGAAAAATTTAAGTCCACCAATCTGACAGGCATAGTTTCCAAAATTTTCGGATTGCAATTCAGTAACATCGCATCATTCCTTTGGAGGCTACTAACTAAATACCACGCCCACCTATATTTTTTCACTTTTTTTAAATTTTTTTCGACTCTTTTGCTTTTTTTGTCAAATAAATATTAGACTGCGCCAGGTAGATCGCAAAGGAGTGCATACAGATATCAGGGGATAATTTACCTCCTGCGAGGGTCGATTTTTGTTTGTTTTTAGGTTGGTAGGGTTTTTATGCTTTTATTTGTATTAAAGACCTTTACGGAAAGCTCATGGACCCACAAGATGCCAACTGGTAATAAAGAGCAGTTAAAAGGCACACGGGAGGGTTCAATTTGAGGAACATTTTTAAAGGATTTTTTTTGCTTCATTCTCACCATTCTAACTCAATATAGAATGCAGAAAGGCCCTAATAATAAAAAAATTCAATAAAATTAAAAAAATAAAATAAGAAAACAAATTTTAAAAAATAAAAATTAAAAATATTTAAAAAACTTAAAAAAAAATATTTTTACAGTTTTTCGAAAAAAAATTTTTGTTTAAATTTTTTAAAATTTTTTTTTCGACAAATTTTCAAAAATTTAAAACTTAATAAAAAATTAATAAAATTAAAAAAAAACAAATTTAAAAAATTTTTTAAAAATATTTAAAAAAACTTAAAATACAGAAAATTTTTTGAAAAAAAAAATTTTTAAAATTTTCGAATAAAATTTTACAAAAAATTTCAAAAAAAATTTTACAAAAAATTTTTGCAAAAATTTGTACAACCAATTTTCGAAATATTTAAAGGAAAAATTCACTATTTCTATAAGAAATGATAATCGTGAGTGTAACATAAGTTAATTTAAAAAAAAATTAATATATTTTTTTAATATTCACAAAAAGTTTTACAAACTATTTTCAAAAAGATATTTTTAAAGAAAATTTTTCGAAAAAAAAAAATTTTCCAAAAAATTTTCCAAAAAATTTTTTACAAAAAAAATTTACAAAAACAATTTTCGAAAAATTAAAAAAAAAAAATTCCTTATTTCTATAAAAATGAAAATCATGACTGTAACATAACATATTTGTATTATTAAGAATAAGTATCTGTATTTTTTTAAATACTTTTGATTCTTAAATAGATGAGATCTCTGGATACCAACTACAAACTGTCAAAAATAAAATACACAAGTTTATAGGTAAACGTTTATTTTAAAGCCATCAAGCTACATGGCTACACGACTAGCGTTGAGGTGTATGCGACAATTTTATTTTATGCAACCAAAGAAAATGTCTCAAAATTTTAAGTTACAAACCAGAGATTGTAATGATTATGAGTTTTATTTTAAAAATTGGGTTTTAATGATTATTTTTGAATTTTATTTTCTACTCAAAGAATAAAAATTACTCTCTAAGCTTTATTTAATGCTTAGAACATAACGATTATGTATTATGTATTAAGTTTTATTTTCTGCTTTGGGAATAAAAATTATTCTCCGAGTTTTATTTTCTGCTCAGAGAATAAAAATTATTGTCTGAGTTTTATTCTTTGCTCGCCATTTAATGATTGATGTTTAAGTTTTATTTTCTGATTGAAGAATAAAAATTACTTTCTGAGTTTTATATTTCACTTAGAAAATAGGGATTATTTTCCAAGTTTTATATTTCGCTTAGAAAATAAAAATTATTTCTTGAGTTTTATTTTTTACTTAAAAATAAAAATTATTTCTTTCTTTTGTTAATTCATCTCACGTGAAACCCTATCTCAAATAACGATACTAATATTATTTCTATGTGTTTCAGTAAAAAAGTTCCAAAAAAGTACCAAAGTACACGCTTTATCCCCCAAATATTGAAATGAAGAAAAAGTTCCAAACACTAGTTTGATACTTTTACTATATCAAAAGAATGCCAACTAAATTAATTTCTATGTTTTTTAGTTAAAAAGTTTCAAAAAGTACTATTTATATACTTACATATGTCCAAATTAACAAAAGCATTAATTTTTATTTTTAAGTAAAATTTAAAACTCAAGAAATAATTTTTATTTTCAAAGTGAAATATAAAACTCAGAAAGTAATTTTTATTCTTCAATCAGAAAATAAAATTTAAACATCAATCATTAAATGGCGAGCAAAGAATAAAACTCAGACAATAATTTTTATTCTCTGAGCAGAAAATAAGACTCGGAGAATAATTTTTATTTTCCAAGCGAAAAATAAAACTCAACAAGTAATCATTGATGTCTGAGGAAAAAATAGAACTCGAAAAATAATTTTTATTTTTGATTTTTTTCAATAAAACTTAAAAAATAAAAATCATTGGCGGAACGGACAGTCCCGTTAAAGACGATTGCAATGGTGTACTCCTTGTACATGTAGCATATCCCTAACATAATGATTTTTTTCTTTTAAAATGCGATGGATAATCATTATTTGCGATCCCTGTTACCAACTGAAATACAAACAAAAAGTTTAGGAGGAAATATTAATAATTTTTTGAAAAAGTTATTTAATTTTATAAAAGCAAAATAGGTATTTCTACAACCATGTCAGAGTTTACGATGTAGCTGTCGTCTTCGATATTATTAAGTAGCTGACAATACGGCGATAATTGTAGCCATCGGAATTTGTTTTCATTATGGATAATGCTGTACATGTCTGTATAAATAAAATCACCATGGTGAAGGGTATAGAAGATTCGGCACGGCCGAATATAGCACTTTTACTTGTTTTTTATTTTATTTGTCTGGTAGAGAAAAATCTGTCAATAATGAGAGAAGGCTGTCACATACCGTCTTTTTTTAGTTATGATCTGTCCTTAATTGCTAGATGTTACTGTTTTATGTGTTTTACAAATAAAAAGGTTTAATGCCATTTTGCTGCTGCAATATTGTCACTTCATGCTGACACAGTGTTTATTTCGTTTTCCATTAAATACATTTTTTGTCTCTGTATTTCATTTTCATTTGTGTTTGTCACTTATATTTGTATAAAAATATTCATGTGCAATTCTGAGAGCATGAATTGCTGGTATTTTATTTTGCAGGTAAATAAAAGTAAATATTACATTTTTTCAATTTTCATATCCCACTTTTTTGCATCCGTATACATTTTAAATATTTTTACACATGTTGGATACTGAAAAGACAAATATGGTATTAATTTAATATAGAGAAGAATATTTTTTTAATCACTTTCACACACATTAAAAAAATGCCAAAAAAAGAAACTAACAAATTTTATGTATAAAAAAATTGTATAAAAATGAATGTCCTTTTTGGCAACCTTTAACATATTAATGTCATTTAAACCGTTCTTTATATGGTTGTAAAATGGTTTGTCTTTGGATGCAATAACTAATATTACATGCACAATTACTGCAAAAAGAAGGCGTAGAAAGGACGATAAAAACAGTAAGCTAGACACCAAAGAGTTTAAGGATTAAAAGCAGAGAAGTAATGGACAATAGTATAAAGGACGAACTTTTGAAACTGAAGTGATAGTAATTACATCTTAATCAAACTGCAATGGAAAGATCTCACTCAAGAAAAATAAATATTCAAAGTTTAAATAAAAGTTTTAAGAATAACCAGAAAATTTTATTTGAAATCTCGAAAGTAATTTATTTTCACATTACAATACTTAACTCAACAGGGAAAATTTAAAAACAGAAATGTTAAGAAATTGCAGGAGATTGTGACACAAACAATTTTATCTCATGCTACAAAATAAAATCTGGAACAAAACAATCTTTTGAAGATAAAATTCACAGAAAACTATTTATATTACAATACATTTATAACACACGGTATAGTTTTTAAATAAAACTATTATTGGCAGTGCAAATGAAGTTAGACCTAAGAGGAGACAATAAACTTGACTATGGACAGGATAATGGAAATTTTACCCATTAGCTTGACTCAATATAAACTCCAAGGCTAGACTAAAATATGCCTTAAAACCAGATCACATGTAAGACAACATACAAGACTATAGACTACCGACTAGACTATATACAGACTAGACTATAACTATAGACACTATAGGCTATAGTCTCTATAGTCTATAGTCTCTATAGTCTATAGTCTCTATAGTCTATAGTCTCTATAGTCTCTATAGTCTATAGTCTCTATAGTCTATAGTCTCTATATTCTATAGTCTCTATAGTCTATAGTCTCTATAGTCTATAGTCTCTATAGTCTATAGTCTCTATAGTCTATAGTCTCTATAGTCTATAGTCTCTATAGTCTATAGTCTCTATAGTCTATAGTCTCTATAGTCTATATTCTCTATAGTCTATATTCTCTATAGTCTATATTCTCTATAGTCTATAGGCTATAGTCTCTATAGTCTATAGTCTGTATAGTCTATAGTCTCTATAGTCTATAGTCTCTATAGTCTCTATAGTCTCTATAGTCTCTATAGTCTCTATAGTCTCTATAGTCTATAGTCTCTATAGTCTATAGTCTCTATAGTCCATAGTCTATAGTCTATAGTCTCTATAGTCTATAGTCTCTATAGTCTATAGTCTCTATAGTCTATAGTCTCTATAGTCTATAGTCTCTATAGTCTATAGTCTCTATAGTCTATAGTCTCTATAGTCTATAGTCTCTATAGTCTATAGTCTCTATAGTCTATAGTCTCTATAGTCTCTATAGTCTATAGTCTCTATAGTCTCTATAGTCTATAGTCTCTATAGTCTATAGTCTCTATAGTCTATAGTCTCTATAGTCTATAGTCTCTATAGTCTATAGTCTCTATAGTCTATAGTCTCTATAGTCTATAGTCTCTATAGTCAATAGTCTCTATAGTCTATAGTCTCTATAGTCTATAGTCTCTATAGTCTATAGTCTCTATAGTCTATAGTCTATATTCTCTATAGTCTATAGGCTATAGTCTCTATAGTCTATAGTCTGTATAGTCTATAGTCTCTATAGTCTATAGTCTCTATAGTCTCTATAGTCTCTATAGTCTCTATAGTCTCTATAGTCTCTATAGTCTATAGTCTATAGTCTCTATAGTCTATAGTCTCTATAGTCTATAGCCTATAGCCTCTATAGTCTATAGTCTCTATAGTCTATAGTCTATAGTCTCTATAGTCTATAGGCTATAGTCTCTATAGTCTATAGGCTATAGTCTCTATAGTCTATAGGCTATAGTCTCTATAGTCTATAGGCTATAGTCTCTATAGTCTATAGGCTATAGTCTCTATAGTCTATAGGCTATAGTCTCTATAGTCTATAGGCTATAGTCTCTATAGTCTATAGTCTCTATAGTCTATAGTCTCTATAGTCTATAGTCTCTATAGTCTATAGTCTCTATAATTTATAGTCTCTATAGTCTATAGTCTCTATAGTCTATAGTCTATAGGCTATAGTCTCTATAGTCTATAGTCTCTATAGTCTATAGTCTCTATAGTCTATAGTCTCTATAGTCTCTATAGTTTCTATAGTCTATAGTCTCTATAGTCTCTATAGTCTATAGTCTCTATAGTCTATAGTCTCTATAGTCTATAGTCTATAGTCTCTATAGTCTATAGTCTCTGTAGTCTATATTCTCTATAGTCTATAGTCTTTATAGTCTATAGTCTCTATAGTCTATAGTCTTTATAGTCTATAGTCTCTATAGTCTATAGTCTCTATAGTCTCTATAGTCTATAGGCTATAGTCTCTATAGTCTATAGTCTGTATAGTCTATAGTCTCTATAGTCTATAGTCTCTATAGTCTATAGTCTCTATAGTCTCTATAGTCTATAGTCTATAGTCTCTATAGTCTATAGTCTCTATAGTCTATAGTCTATAGTCTATAGTCTCTATAGTCTATAGTCTCTATAGTCTATAGTCTCTATAATCTATAGTCTCTATAGCCTATATTCTCTATAGTCTATAGGCTATAGTCTCTATAGTCTATATTCTCTATAGTCTATAGGCTATAGTCTCTATAGTCTATAGTCTATAGTCTCTATAGTCTATAGTCTCTATAGTCTCTATAGTCTATAGTCTCTATAGTCTATAGTCTATAGTCTCTATAGTCTATAGTCTATAGTCTCTATAGTCTATAGTCTCTATAGTCTATAGTCTCTATAGTCTCTATAGTCTATAGTCTCTATAGTCTATAGTCTCTATAGTCTATAGTCTCTATAGTCTATAGTCTATAGTCTCTATAGTCTATAGTCTCTATAGTCTATAGTCTCTATAGTCTATATTCTCTATAGTCTATAGGCTATAGTCTCTATAGTCTATAGTCTGTATAGTCTATAGTCTCTATACTCTCTATAGTCTATAATCTCTATAGTCTATAGTCTCTATAGTCTCTATAGTCTCTATAGTCTATAGTCTCTATAGTCTATAGTCTCTATAGTCTCTATAGTCTATAGTCTCTATAGTCTATAGTCTCTATAGTCTATAGTCTCTATAGTCTATAGTCTCTATAGTCTATAGTCTCCATAGACTATAGAGTCTCTATAGTCTATAGTCTCTATAGTCTATAGTCTCCATAGACTATAGAGACTATAGACTATAGAGACTATAGACCATAGAGACTATAGAGACTATAGACCATAGCCTATAGAGACTATAGACTATAGAGCCTATGGACTATAGACTATAGAGACTATAGAATATAGATTATAGACTATCGACTATAGACTATAGACCATATAGACTATAGAGACTATAGAAACTATAGACTTTAGAGACTATAGAGACTATAGACTTTAGAGACTATAGAGATTATAGACTATAGATACTATAGACTATAAGGACTACAGAGACTAGAGACTAGACTACAGACTAGACTATGGACTACAGCCTATACTATGGACTACAGACTAGACTATACACTACAGGCTAGATTAGAATTGTGTAGAACCTAGATGTGTTTTAGCATATTAAAATCTCGCTCAATGTCTTACGATGATTTCACTACGTTAAAAAAAACTATAGACTTGGTTATAGACTAGACTACAGACTAGACTATAGGCTACAGTCTGTACTAAAGACCACATACTAGATAAAACTCCATTAAAGACAACAGAATATACTCGACTATTTATTCACTATAAAGGCTACAGATTAGTCTATAGACTACAGATTAGGCTACGACTATAGACAAGACTATACACTGCAGACTAGAACGTAAGTTATAGACGTAGGTTGTAGACTGAAAGCTCATAATAGACTCCATACTAAAATATAGATTTCAGAATCAAGTATAGTCTAGACCGCAGATTGGATCTGTATACTATAGGCTATACTATTTACTACAGTGTTAAGGCCAGACTATTAAGACTATTAAAATAGTCTTTAAACTTTACAATGTTTCCCCAAATCTTTCAATATAAAGCAAATTTTCTTAAACTATACTACAGTTAAAGTAATTTTAATTATTGTAAAACAACTCGTAGCTCTTGTCTATTATCAAATACATGTCATCTTCCTTATCATTACAATTCCCAGTTTTTAGTTTGTCATATAATCGATAAATAATTCAAAACTTTTTTCTGCAACTAAACAAAGCAAAAAAAAAATTTACTTTCAGTAAAAAAGAAACTTGAGAATGTAACAATTGTTTGCTGAAGAAAGAAGAAAAGGCAATAAATGGTATCACATATGTCGCAATTAAAATCAACATGACATAAGGGAATAATAAGTTATAAATATAAAAGATAAAACAAGTAACAGCAACTACAAGTAGCAGGCTGTCGTAGATACACTGCCATATTTTATAAGTTTCAGTTCGTTAAAAAAAAATATTTTCTTAAGAAAATATAATTTTGATAGCAAAAATCTATGACCAGTTTAAAGCTCAGCTTCTATACTCTAATAATGAAAGTTGATTTTAGTTTTTTTATTTGTTAAAAAAAACAATTTAGTGCTCATTCCTTGCACTAAAATTATTATCACTTAAACTTGGATTTTCTCTTGATGGTTTTCAAAATAGCACTCGCAAAACACGTATTTGCCAACTAAAATCAACATCCAACTGAGTTAGATTTTTTTAATTTTTTTTTTTCATATTTTCTCTAAAGCCATTAATTTTGTTAGTGCTTTTTTTTCTTTTAATTTTTTTTTTTTTTTGAAGTTTTGTTGTTGCTGTTATTTATATCATAACAAATTTAAATTAAACAGTTGCTCTTCCACTCCCTCCACAAAGTCTAACAAAAATTTAACAATGTTACAAGTAATTGTATGAAAGGACATGGTAAATTGGAGAGTGTATTAAAGGCCAAAGGTTCGCTTGTGTGGGTGCTTTATTTATGCAAAATAATGTCACACTAATGCACAATTCTATTTGATTTTTGTTGATTGCAACCACAATAGCAAATGTGCGCAAAAAGAAAAACAGCAACAGAAAATTACTAGTCCTGCGGCGTAATTGTGTAGAATAATAATAAGTCCTTGTATGCGTGATTGTGACACTGATTTAATATTTTTATAAACTCTATTTTCAGTTGATACTGAAAGTCTTTATATTTTTAAATTAAAAAATAACATTTCAAAATGTTAGCAAGAATAGCCGGTAGAATGTTCTATGTCCTTACAAAACTACTATATAAGAATTTTAAACAAATTAACTTTCAAAAGCTGATTGGTAAATTTTTAGGAAAATAATTTATATTCTTTTTCAAATACTACTGCTTTTCTAAACAAAAACAAAGCACTTTCATGCCATAAAAAAAATCTTAATTTTTATTAGCAGCTTAAGAATTCGTTTAAAATTCAATTGTTCCATTCTAAAACTTTTACAGTTTGACTATTGGCAATAAATTAAAGCCTTTAAAAGCCTAGTGAGATAAGCTTTGAATTATATTTGAAAGTTTTATAAGCTAGAGGGGAAGGTCTGCTAATTAAAACTTAAAAAAATCAGTTACAAATATTGCTGCTATAATAAAAGCAGTTTCCAAAAAGCTGACTAGAGCTACTTGGGGAATTTTACTTAATGTGCAACCCGACTTTAATAAATTCTTAGCTATAATGCCTTCAATGTCTTATAAACGTGCTTAACTTCCTTCTCCTCCAGATACCAAAAAATTAAATGTTTGCAAAAAAGAATTTAATAACAAAAGCAGTGTCCAAAAAGCTATTGAGAGGTATTTTTTCACTGTTCATTCTGATTTTGCCCATGTAAATGTTTTCTTAATTATAATGTCTTCAATGTCTTATGATCCAAAGTGCTTGGCTTCTTTCTCCTCCAAATACCAAAACAAAAGCAGTGTCCAAAAAGCTATCTGTAGCTATTTGACTTTAACCATGTAATTGTTTTCTGAGTTAAAATGCCTTCAATATCTTATGAACTATAGTTTTTGGCTTCTTTCTACTCCAAATAACAAACTAACTTTTTGCGAAAAATGTTTTAAAAATAAAAGCAGTGTCCAAAAAGCTATATGTAGCTATTTGACTTTAACCATGTAATTGTTTTCTGAGTTAAAATGCCTTCAATATCTTATGAACTATAGTTTTTGCCTTCTTTCTACTCCAAATATCAAACTAACTTTTTGCGAAAAATAATTTAATAAAAAAATCAGTGTTCAAAAAGCTATCAAGTGCTATTTGGGTCCATCCTGACCTTAACCATGTAGTTGTTTTCTGTTACAATGTCTTCAATATCTTATGAACCATAGCGCTTGACTTCCTTCTCCTCCGGATACTAAACTACATTTTCTCGAAAAATAATTAAATAAAAAAAGCAGTGTACAAAAAGCTATCTAGAGCCATTTAGGCGATTTTTTAATGTCCATCGAGATTTTGCCCATGTAAATGTTATCTTCGTTATAATGTCTTCAATATCTTATGATCCACAGTGCTTGGCTTCTTTCTCCTACAAATACCAAAACAAAACCAGTGTCCAAAAACCTATCTGTAGCTATTTGACTTTAACCATGTAATTGTTTTCTCAGTTAAAATGCCTTCAATATCTTATGAATTATAGTTTTTGGCTTCTTTCTACTCCAAATAACAAACTAACTTTTTGCAAAAAATGTTTTAAAAATAAAAGCAGTGTCCAAAAAGCTATCTGTAGCTATTTGACTTTAACCATGTAATTATTTTCTCAGTTATAACGTCTTTAATATCTTATGAACCATAGTGCTTGGTTTTGTTCTTCTCCAAATATCAAACTAACTTTTTGCGAAATATAATTTAAAAACAAAAGCAGTGTCCAAAAAGCTATCTATAGCTTTTTGGGTATTTTTTTTAAATGTCCACACTGATTTTTGTAATTCTTTTCTTAGGCATAATGTCTTCAGTATCTTATGAACCATAGTGCTTGGCTTCTTTCTCTTCCAAATCACAAACTAAATTTTTGCGAAAGCTAACTAAATAACAAGAGCAGTGTCCAAATAGCTAACTAGAGCTATTTTGGGATTTTTTTCAATATGTTATGAACTATAGTTTTTGCCTTCTTTTTACTCCAAAAATCAAACTAACTTTTTGCGAAAAATATTTTGAAAATAAAAGCAGTGTCTAAAAAGCCATCTATAGCTATTTGGGTTTTTTCTTCCCATGTTCATCCTCATGTAAATAATTAAATAAAAAAAAGCAGTGTTCAAAAAGCTATCTAAAGCTATTTGGGTATTTTTTTAAATGTCCTCCCTGATTTTACCCTTGTAAATCTTTTCTTAGGTATAATGTCTTCAGTATCTTATGAACCATAGTGCTTGGCTTCTTTCTGCTCCAAATATCAAAATCAAATTTTTGCGAAAAATAATTAAATAAAAAAGCAGTGTTCAAAAAGCTATCTAAAGCTATTTTGAGTATTTTTTCAATGTTCATGTTTATTTTACTAATGTAAATGTTTTCTTAGGTATAATACCTTCAATATCTTATGAACCCTAGGCTTCTTTCTCCTCCAAATGCCAAACAAACTTTTTGCAAAAAAGCCATGATTTTTGGCTTTGCAATAATAATTTCTTTGTGTGATGCCATATATTCTTTTGTGATGATAACTATAATTTATGCCTACAAACATATATAGCTTTTCAACAACTCCTCTTTGTTTTTGTGATTCAAAAGATCCAAGAAACTTTTGCGTTAATGTATGACGCATATTGTGGGTGAAAAAGTTATTGTAAGATTTATTAAACCTGATAATAGTTTTAAACAATAAAAGGGATTGCGAGCATTAGTGTCTAAGTTTTAACATTTGTTATAATGAATAGAATTAAGACGTGAACAGAATGAAAGAAGACATGTGGGAGCTGTTAAAATAAAATGCTAAGAAAAGAAAGATGCGAGCAAGGTAAAGGATTAAGACAGTGTAAGAAAACTGGAAATTAAGCAATATGCTGTCAAGTTGTATTAAAACAGCATAAATTAATTTAATTACAATGTTTTTGTTTGCCTTTAAATATGCTGTTGAAAAAGCACATATTAACATATAATAAAATAGTAACAGGACTTTTCTGTATATGAAATGATTTTTTTTTTTTTTTTTTTTGAAAATTTTGTTAATAATCGAAATGGAATACAAGAGAGCAATTTTTAGAATTTTTGTCTGTCACGTGAAAACTACAGGATGAATTTAAATGAAATTTTTTGAGAAAATACCTTGATATCTTGGTTCAAATACAGAATACTTCTTTCCCGCAGAAATATATCATTTCTAAGAGAAAATAGATAAAAAGTAGTGAAAGTACGCATTTTTACGGGTATAATGGTACTGCAAACTTGACAGCACCTTTTATTATTGAAGGCAGGCTGTTTTAAAAACTATTTACAGAACACTGGAATAATATTAGAACTTTTTATATATTTCAGAATTTTATCCAGGGTACCATGGGTACCTCTATATAAAGAAAATATATAAACCACAACTCTTCCACTCTAAAAGCAAGAGTCTTAAAATTTGGAGTGGAATATTTTCAAATCAAAATCGAACAAAATATTGTCAGGACGCCCACGAGGTGGCGGGTACAGCTAGTTTATTATATATAGCTAAGACTCAATTTTTGCTTAAAGTCTAAAATAAACTATGAAAAAGACAGTAAAGTAGACTCATGTTTAGACTATAAAATAGTCTGTAGATTAGACTCTGGATTAGACCGTGGACTAGGATCGTGACTAGACTATACACTAGCATCTAGTTTAGACTTTAGTCTAGGCTCTAGACTAGACTCTAGATTAGACACTAGACTGGACGATAGAATATACACTATATTTCACTCTGGACTAGAATCTAAGCTAGACTCTAGACTAGACTAGACTAGACTCGACCAGACTCTATTCTCTACTCTAGATTAGAGTCTAGACTAGACACTTGACTAGGCTCTAGAATATACTCTAGATTAGACTGTAGATTAGACTGTAGATTAGACTCTAGATTAGACTCTAGATCATACTCTAGATTAGACTGTAGATTAGACTCTAGATTAGACTCTAGATCATACTCTAGATTAGACTCTAGATCATACTCTAGACTAGACTCTAGACTAGACTCTAGATCATACTCTAGATTAGACTCTAGACTAGACTCTAGACTAGACTCTAGATCATACTCTAGATTAGACTCTAAACTAGACTCTAGATCATACTCTAGATTAGACTCTAGACTAGACTCTAGACTAGACTCTAGACTAGACTCTAGACTAGACTCTAGACTAGACTCTAGACTAGACTCTAGACTAGACTCTAGACTAGACTCTAGACTAGACTCTAGACTAGACTCTAGACTAGACTCTAGACTAGACTCTAGACTAGACTCTAGACTAGACTCTAGACTAGACTCTAGACTAGACTCTAGACTAGACTCTAGACTAGACTCTAGACTAGACTCTAGACTAGACTCTAGACTAGACTCTAGACTAGACTCTAGATAAGACAAGAGTCTAGATTAGAATTCTAGAATAGACTTTAGACTAGACTCTAGATTAGACTCAAGACTAGACATTAGACTGGACTCTAGAATAGATCTTAGACTAATTTCTAGACTAGATTCTAGATTAAATTCTAGACTATATTCTAGACTAGATTCTAGACTAGATGCTAGACTAGACTCTAGACTAGATGCTAGACTAGATGCTAGACTAGACTCTAGACTAGATTCTAGACTAGACTGTAGACTAGATTCTAGACTATATTCTAGAATAGACTGTAGACTAGATTCTAGACTCTCTAAACTAGATTCTAGACTATACTCTGGGTTAGATTTTGAACTAACTGTAGACTAGATTGTCGACTAATTTGTAACATAGTTTGCATGCAAAAAAAGGATATTTAATTTGAAAATACCTTATGAAAAATTTTTTGTAGGTTAGAATAAATATTGGAATAGGATACAAACAACAAATGTTTGTGTTATTGGTGCTTTTTGTTTTTTTTTTTTAATTTTTATGTCATATTTCTTCGCGAAAATATTTTTTAGGTACGATTCAAACGCCATGGTTATTTACGCACTTAATTAGTTTTTTTTTTTTTGTCCAACTTAGCTAACAAAACCAAGTTCTCACTTGCGAATAAAATCCGTTTTTTTTTTTTTTTTGTTTGAAATTCATCAATTTCTAAATGCGGCGATAACAATTTGCATACTTCAACGAAACTGTATGAAAAAAGTCAGCACAAATTGATCAAAATGACACGTTAAGACATGGCAAACAAAACTGCTTCGAAAAAAGGATGCAAAAAATAACCACATTGATGTGATATACAAATGGAAAAACTGTTTAAGTTGGCTTTCGCTGTTTGTAAACTCACCTTTCTGAGTTTATATTTAGCTGCCACATTTCAATTTTTTTTTAAGTTTTCTTGTTTATGCTTAAGGCGGCTAGTCGTTGTGGTTTATAGTTCTTTTTGACGACACAAAGTAAACTTTTGTTGCCAAGTTATTATAGCGGCTGTTTTGTTGCAATTTATAGCCCGACAATTTTATTGTTGTCTAGTGTAATAGACACTTTTGTAAAGCTTAAACACTAAGAGTTAGTTTTGCGTTTACTTTTAGCTTAGATAAATGTCCTCGTTTTAGGAAAGTGTTTGAGATACTCCTACCGCTAAAAGTGTGTTAATGCAGACGGCAGTAAACTATAAACTCTTTGTTTCGCATATGAATAAAAATGTTAAAAGCAAAAAACATTTAAGAATTTTTTTGAGAACACTTTCTTTAATTAAAAAGCTTTTGTTTTATTTATAGCTTTAGTTTCATCACACCTGGAGCCACTTTAATGGCCCAACTTTAAGTCCTTTTTGTGATATCATCCTGAAAAATATTGCTTAATTCCCTCCAATGCTCTATATATAACTGCTTGATGACAAATGGGTGGGTTGTTAAGCATAAAGTTCTTATTTACTGTATAGTAGATGTATATGTATTTTGAATTAAATATTCCCAGCCATTTTAATACTAAAAAGCGCTGGGTAGAACCAAATTATTTAATTAACATTTACATATACGCTTTTAAATAAATGTGTTGTAAAATGGCCATGCAAAAAGGGATTATAATTTTTATTTATTTTCAAATAAGTTTTACATTTGACAGCGTCTTAAGTAAGGTTAAAATATTATAATTTAATTAATTTAAAACGTGTTCTCAAATAAGAAATATATTTGAAGGCCAACCTCTTTATAGCTTTGATGTTATTTTTAAGTTATCTATAACACAGTGCAACCAGTAAGAACTTTACGAAAAATACACGCATTTGATAATATACGTTCGATTCTAAAGGGTGGTTAAATTTGTAAGGGTCGATATTCTGATTTAGTATAAAACACAACTATTTGAAATTATTGTCATTTCTTTTTATTTTGATAATATTGGTGTGGTACAATTATGTATGGAACAAAATATTGGCCAAATGGCATACCTACATCCGATGCTCCATGGCATTCGATGACGCTGAGACATAATTGAGGTTCTATAACGTTAATGTGCCGCATTAACTCATCCTTTAGCTGTTGAGTTGTTGCTGGCTTATCGACGTACACCTTTTCTTTCAAATAAGTCCAATGGTGTCAAATAACATGATTTTGGCGGCGAATTGACATCGCCATCACGTGAGATAACACGGCCATTGAATTTGTCGCTCAAAAGAGCCATTGTTTCGTTAGCTGTGTGTGGCAAGTGGTACCGTCTTGTTGAAACCGCATATCGTCCACATCGATATCTTCCAATTCATTATCATCTCACGATAGCGAACATCATTCACAGTAACTGCCTGACCGGCCTAATTTTGGAAAAAAAAATACGGCCCGATGATGCCGCCAGCCCATAAACCGCAACCAAACAGTCACTCTTTGTGGGTTCATTGGTTTTTCGACAATCACTCTTTAATTATCATTCGCCCAAATGCGGCAATTCTGCTTATTGACGAATCCACTCAGGAGAAAATGTGCCGCATCACTGAAGATGAGTTTCTTCGAAAATTTATCATCCAACGTTGCCATTTCTGGACACCATTCTGATCATTGACGACGTTTGGAATGATCAAGAGGCTTTGGTTCTTGGGTCAATTGCACCTTGTAAGTGTGTAAATTCAAGTCTTTATGCATAATGTTCTTCAACGATGTGCGTGAGAGGTTCAATTGTTGGGCACGATGACGAGTTGAGGTGGACGGCTCTTCCGTCCACACTATCGCGAACAGAGGCAATATTTTCTGCACTACGAGCTGTACGAGCATGCACTGGTGTTTTCACATCTCCTACAGATCCGGTTTGCTCAAATTTTTGCATGTTTTTTCCGATTGCACGCACTTTTGAACGATTAAATTGACCGAAAAAATCACGAAGTGCACGATATTCATATTGATTTGAACGACCATTTTCATAATAAGCCTGAATAACTTTAACCAGGGACGTAACAATTATTAGATAAATCACAAAAAAGTAATTTTTAACCATTAATATTGATAAATTTATAAAATGGTTATAATTAACCATTTCTATAAGATATATTTTATTCTGGTTATCGCAACCAATTTTAGTGAGGAAGTTTTGTATTTTTGGTTATAAATAACCATTATATCAACCAAAAAAATTTTTTTTTTTTTTTGGTTGCAGATAACCATTATATCAACTGAAAAGATTTTTTGGTGAAAATTACCATTACATAAGTTTTTCTTTTCTTTTTTTGGTTATCATATCTATATAAATAAAATCAAATGTCGTTCGTTGGTAATCGCAACACTTAAGAATATGTTGTTGTCGGTATAGACATTTTTTATATGAATTTATTGATTTTCTTGAGACTAATTCAGTATCAGTAAATTTTTATTTTGATTTTTGTATTGTCAATGATAACCAAAACAAAGAAATTATTTTTATAATTGTTATTTCTAACAAAAAAAAAAAATTTGTTGACAAAATGATTATTTAAAATAAAAAAAAAAATTTTTTGTTGATATAACACAGTGCAACACGGAAAAAAATAACCATATACGGACACCACTACGTGATAAAAGACCAAAACAAAAGACCCCTGTATCCCAGTTTTGCCCAAAGTCCTCCAGGTTTTTATGGCCCCTCCAAGATGTGGGGCCTCGATGTCATTTTTGCAAAAAAAATGATCATTTACTCAAGCTCATATTTTGCAAACCGTTTGAAATTTTGATATACTCTCTGAGGCAAAGTTGTAGCTCTTGTCATAAAGAACAAAAATTGTTAACATATAAAATCAAAAAAGCTTCATCTCCAAGGTCAAAATCGCAAAAAACTTTAAAAAATTAATTTTTTTACCTTTTTCCCCCTGTTCAGGTCCATAGGTAGCAAACCGTTCAAAATTCAAGGAAACAATCAACTACAAAAATGAACCTAAGATCTCAGTAAACAACTTTCTAGAACATATGAACTTCCTAGGAATGATTCTTAACACCGTTTAGGTAGCGCTTAGGTAGCCGAAATGAATTTAAAAATTTTCGGGAAATTTTTCACTTTTGCGGCTACCTAAGCGCTACCTAAACGGTATTAAGAATCATTCCTAGGAAGTTCATATGTTCTAGAAAGTTGTTTATTGAGATCTTAGGTTCATTTTTGTCGTTGATTATTTCCTTGAATTTTGAACGGTTTGCTACCTATGGACCTGAACAGGGGTAAAAAGGTAAAAAAAATTGAAGTTTCTTAAATTTTTTGCGATTTTGACCTTGAAGATGAAGTTTTTTTGATTTTATATGTTCACAATTTTTGTTCTTTATGACAAGAGCTACAACTTTGCCTCAGAGAGTATATCAAAATTTCAAACGGTTTGCAAAATATGAGCTTGAGTATATGATCATTTTTTTGCAAAAATGACATCGAGGCCCCACATCTTTGAGGGCCCATAAAAAAAACCTGGAGGACTTTGGGCAAAACTGGAAGACAGGGGTCTTTTTTGTTTTGGTCTTTTATGACGTAGTGGTGTCCGTATATGGTTATTTTGCCATGACGTAAAAAATTACACAGTGTGTTATGGTTACTTATAACCACAAAAAAATATTTCTTACTTTAATTTGTTGCGATAACCAAAATAATATATATGCAATGATAATGGTTAAAAATAACCATTATTAAATAAAATGAATTTTTTCGTAACCTTTTTATCTGAAATAAAAAAATAACAATTATGTTCGGTCCCTGACTTTAACGCCTTGCTCGATTGTGTGTCTTTCCATGTTTCTAATTAAGTTAGTCTGAAATTGAGAAATGTTAAATTAAATGCAGAAAAAAAACTTGACGTTTAGGTGATGTGGTTCACATTCAACATCGGATTACAATTCTGTAATCTTTTAACAAAACAGCTTAAATCTATATATTTAAATCTTCAGCAAACCACAAATAATTTTTGAAAACTGAAAAACTTAATATAATAAAAATTTAAATAAATAAAATATCGTACAAAATATGTCCAAAAAATGTGCCTGACAATTTTACGTATTAAAAAAAGAAATATTAAATATCTTCTTAACTCGACTTAAGATGTTTTCTCAAAAGGATTAGGCGGCAACAGAATTCACTAAAAATTTTAAAACTATTATTTTTTTTAATTTATTACTTTTTTCTATTATCTCTTACTTGAAAAAGATATTTTCCAAACATTAACTAAATAAAAGTTGCAATAAATTCGTAACCATAAATCATAATAAAACTGCTTTTATACAAAAATAAAATGTAAAAAAAAAAAAAAAAATTGAGAAAAGCATTGAAAGAGGTTTTCATTTCTTCCCATATTTTTAACACTTACATATATAACTATTACTATAATTTAATACATATATTTTATATATTTTCTTCTATACCTCCATATGCATTTCCTTTTAAATTGAATCTCATTGCATATTTGTCACTGTATTTCCGTTTCTAATGTTAATGCAAATGCAAAACGAATGCTTCCACGAGTGTGTAAAATAAATATTAAGATGGTACTTTATGCTTATTTCTATTTTATAACTTATAACCAGAGAGTGGTTGCATAAAAAACTATTAACTGCTTTTTCTCAAGTGCTAAAGGAAACGAAAGAATAATATTGCAGGTTTAAAAGAAAACATATCTAAGATGTAAAAGTAATAGCTTTTGATTTAAATTTTCTTTTTTTTACATACAGTTTTCTGTTGGTCGTTTGTCTTTTAGGTAATAAATTTGAAAATATAAAAATTAACTACCTTAAACTGATGCTTTGAAAAATTAGATTCAACTGATATTTTTAATATAAAAGACTTTTTTTAGCAATTTAAAATTAATTAATTAAATATATTAATCTGTAACGCAAAGTTCTATTACAATAATAAATTTTCTTTGACCAATCACACACTCCTGGCATTTCGAATATGAAAGCTTATCTAGATGTTTGAAATTAATTAATAAAAATATTTTCTTTTCTAATACGAAGCAGTAAATAAAGTTTTGTTACTTTATGTTCCATTTTGTTGTGAAACCTGTTTGCGTTTTTTGGCAAAAAATGGGAAATTTTTTATACCCTTCACCACAGGTGGAAAGGGTGTATATAAGTTTGTCATTCCGTATGTAATTTCTACAATATTCATTTCCGACCCCATAAAGTGACTATATTCTGCATCCTTATACATAGAGAAGCGATGATTAAGCGATGTCCGTCTGTCCGTATACGGGTAGTAATGTCATTTGCCAAGGCACCAGAATAGATTACAAAAAATTTAAGCACACCCAACTGTCACACATAGTTTCGAAAAATTTAGGATTGCAATTCAGCAACATTGGATTATTACTTTTAGAGGTTGCGGGCCCAAAACCCACCTATATTTCTCACGTTTTTTTTTTTCATTTTTACGGCTTTAATGATTCCCATTTGATTTTTTTCTGTGAAATAAATATTAGACTGTGAGAAGTAGATTGCAAGAAGTGCATAGAGATGCCCTCGCAGGGAGTTATTGATCCCCCGAGGCCTTTATAGAAAGCAATACACATAGAGGTAGCCAAAAAACTCACAAAGTGCCCACTGGTAAACAGGAGCAGTAAAAAGAACATCGAGGGTCAATATGAGGAAATTTTTTCAAGGATTTTTTTTTATTAAGTCTATTAAATGCTAACTTAATATAGATTGCAGGAAGGTGGAAGGTCATTAAATTAACAAAAAAAATTTTTTTTCCATAAAATTTAGAAAAAAACTTTAAATTTAAAAAAAAAAAATCAAAAAAAATATTTTTTAAAAATATGTACAGAAAAATTTACAAAACATTTTTAAAAAGATATTTTTACCACAAAATTTTGGAAAAATTTTGGAAAAAATTTAAAAAAAAATTTTTTTCAATAAAATTTAAAAAAAAAACTTTACATTTAAAAAAAATTAAAAAAAAATATTTCTTAAAAATATGCACAAAAAAATTTACAAAACCTATTTAAAATGATATTTTAACCAAAAAATATTGGAAAAATTTTGAAAAAATTTAAAAAAAGCAATACACATAGAGGTAGCTAATGAACCCACAGGGTGCCCATTGATAAACAGGAGCAGTTAAAAGACACATGCGGGGGTCAATATGAGGAAATCTTTATGGGATTTTTTTTTTTATTTAGTCTGACCATTCTAACCTTTAGTCTGACCATTCCATCCTAAATTAAAAAAAAAAATTCATTATAATTAAAAAAAAAAAAACTTTAAATACATTTTTGAAAAAAAAACTTTAAATACATTTTTGAAAAAAAAAATTTTTAATATTTTTTACAAAAAAATGTAAAAAAACATTTTCGTAAAGAAATTTTTACATGCGGGGGTCAATATGAGGAAATCATTACAATAAAAAAAAAAACTTTAAAAACATTTTTGAAAAAAAAAATTTAAAAAAATTTTTTTTTTAAATATTTTCAAAAAAAATTACAAAACATTTTCAAAAAGAAATTTTTACAGAAAATTTTTGGAAAAAAAAATTTCAAAATTTCTTAAAAAAATTGTGAATAAAATTTAACAAAAAAATTAAAAAATTTTCGAATAAAATTTTAACAAAAAATTAAAAAATATTCGAATAAAATTTTAACAAAAAATTAAAAAATATTCGAATAGAATTTTACAAAAAAATAAAAAAATTTCGAATAAAATTTTACAAAAAAATTAAAAAATTTTTAAATAAAATTTAACAAAAAAATTAAAAAATTTTCGAATAAAATTTTACAAAAAAATTAAAAAATTTTCAAATAAAATTTAACAAAAAAATTAAAAAATTTTCGAATAAAATTTTAACAAAAAATTAAAAAATTTTCGAATATAATTTTACAAAAAAATTAAAAAAAAATATTTTTGCAAAAAATTTTTACAAACAATTTTCGAAATATTTATAAAAATTTTCAATAATTCTTTGAAAATGAAAATCATGAGTGTGTAACATAACATATTTGTAAGAGTTAGAATATATGTTTATACAGTAACATATGTTTTTTAAATGTGTTTGATTCTTAAATAGATGTGATCTCTGTTTTACAACCTAAATGCATTAAACAAATAGACAATAGCAGGATACCGACTATGTCAAAAATAAAATACACACGTTTATAGGTAAACAATTATTTTGAAGCCCGCAAAGCTACATGGCTACACGACCACCGTTGTGGCTGTAATCAATTTAGCAGCGGCTATGCAGCTAAATGAATAATGAGTTTTTTCTCATTCGACTTATTTTAATTTATGTAAAGAGTCAACAATTTGGATAATATTGTACATTAGGCTATATTGCCAAAAATATTTTTTTGTATTAACCGTTCTAATAGTGATAAAAATTTGTCTTTTTATGTGAAAAGTTATTCGTAAAAATTTTATTGTGATCGAACTGTCATAGAACCACATCTTGAGGTGCCGCCGCAACTTTGAACACATTTTTTTGTCCTTACATTTTATATAGTTATATTTTTTATTTTATTTCTGGTTTTTAATTTGTATTAATATTTTAATTTCATTAAAACTTATCCTAAAATAATGCAAAACATAAAAATTTTTTATCCATGTTTTATGACCTTTTTCATGCTTTTATACCTAAATGCGGTATAACAATATGAAAAATTTATATTTTTTAATTAATTAATTTTTTTTGTCATTGTTGTAGTAAGATGGTGATAGATATGATATTGTAATGATTTTCCTTTGACTAAAACTTATTTAATGTAATACTTGGAATAGTCCTTTTATTTCTATATTACGGTTTTTTCAGATCCAAATGTATGGAATTTTGCTAAATTTCAATATATTTAAAGCTGCGGTATTTAGCTTTGCAGCACCTCTTAACCTACTCCAATCGTGTTCAAACTTTACAATTGACATAACAATAGCAAATGGCAACTTTTTATTACTATTACATATTGAAATTGAAAAAAAAAATATTTTTTCGTTCCATCTTAGTGTACATGTGTGTATAAATGAAATCACCGGCACCGGTATAAATAAAATCAACGACACGGCGGAATATAGCACTCTTACTTGTTATTCATCATTTATTTGGAAAATATATATTTCAAGTCTCACTAAAATTTTCTCTCGAGCGTATGATTAATATTATTTCTTTCTTGTATATTTTTTCTAGAGCGTATGATTAATATTATTTCGGTATATATTGAGATAAAAATATATAACTTTTGAAAAGTAAAATTAAAATTATATTTTAAATATAAAAAAGAAGGCATAATTAACATATTATAAGCATTTTAAGCAAAATAGTTTTCTTTGAATAAAAAAAGTTTTTTCATAAAATAGCTTTAAAATCCATTTTACAAAATTTTCAATATTTTTTATAATTTTTTTATTATGAAAAACCATAAACTTGATTATAAAAAATAACCAAATAAACATTAAAAATTTTGTCAACAACCCACTTAATATCATTGGTATTAAATATGCATAAATTATATTTCTCTTTACTTATTCTACTTTATGATACTATTTCTATACCAAAATCTTTCTGACAACAAACTGTGACCAAACATATTTGAGTTTTCTTACTCTACTCTAAACAAAAATATGTACATTTTGAAACCATAAGACCATAAAACTATAAAAGTATGTAACACAAAAACCACAAGAGTGTGGGTAGGAAATCTTGCAAAATAAGTACAATACCCAAGACTTAAACGTTTAGAAAAAATTATTATATGTAATATAAAACTGTTAAAGATATAATGACTTAAATAAGGTTGTAGTAGCAGTCCTTCTTCTCTGTCGTATACTTTTTTGAAGAACACCAAATGCTTAAGCCCCATAAACATGCATAAAATCATAAAAGTCAATTTTAATGCATGACATTTTCTGTTTTATATTAAAACTGTGTATAATAATAAGAAGGAAGAGAACATAATGTTTGGTTGTGGACTAGTGGCCAGAGGTTTGTAGTGTTTTTTCTATTTATATGCTTGGTTTTTAGCAGCTCATTATGAAAGTTAAAATATCATTTATTTATTTATTTTTTGGTTTCTTTTTCGTAATAAGTTTTTAAAGTATTTTTTAGTTTTGGTACTTTTTTAAGTCTTTAACACTTCTTTTTTATAATCTTACTAATGGAAATCTAATAGAAATACAAAAAAATACACGACTTAAGCTAATTTATTTTAAAAAAAATGAATAAAAACTGCCAATTATGTCAAAGTACTCGTACTGGTATTCTTAAAAAAAATTTTGCAACTTTAGCAATTTAAACAAAATTTTGATTCTTGAAAAAAAAAACACACAATGGTGTTGTTGGATTGGATTTAAAAAAAAAGTTTACAAAGAAAACTGCAACAAAATCCAAAACTTGTATTGCTTTTTAAGCTTAAAATGTGCATGGAAGAATAACATCTTTTTGAACTTTGTTAGAAAGTTTTAAGCTTCAAATGCAATTTTATAGAGCCATAACAAAGAAACAAAAACATGTGTTGTTTATATAGTTGCATAAATTGCTAGCCTTGCGGGCATAAAGACGAAAAATTAGCAGCTTAACTTAATTTGGAGTTCTTTTCTTTCTTTCTTTTTAATTTTACAACAATAGGTTGTGAGATTTTTTGAATAACAAAAAAAAGTGATCTAGAGCGTATGATTATTATTAATTATGGTTTATTTTGTTAAATCTGAAATATCTTGGTTGAACAAAACAGCAGGAAGTGTGAATAGCATTTAAATGATAAAGAAGACATATTGATTACATATTAATAACAAGAAAATTCTTTTAAAATTTATTAAATAAATATTTTATGAAAGATTCATAAAACTTTTTTTATGAAAGAATCATAAAATATTTATTTTCCAAAAATTTTATAATCCAAACGGATTACCAAGGGGAAAGCATATCCATATAGCTATTTCACTGGTGCTTCACCAGATCGTCAGTGGATTTTTTCAAACTTTCTTAATAAAAACCCAAATTCTTATGCACAAAACTCAGACTAGAAAGCAAGAAAAATCAAAATTTAAAAAATAAATAAATAAAAAAATATTACAATTCCGAACATATTTCTTTAAAATGAATAAGAAAATTGTATTGGTATTAATTTATTTTAATTAAAAACATCTTTCTACCATCAAAACGAAAAAGAATTTTAATGAAAACAAGTTAGAGTGCTATATTCGGCCGTGCCGAATCTTTTATACCCTTCACTACGGTGATTTTATTTATACAAATTTATACAGACATGTACAGTAGGGTGGAACGAAAAAATATTTTTTTCACTTCCAATATATAATGGTGATAAAAAGTTGCCATTTGCTATTGTTAAGTCAATTGTAAAGTTTGAACACGATTGGAGTAGGGTAAAAGGTGCAACTACCGCAGATCCAAATATATTGAAATTTTGAAAAATTCCATACATTTGGATCTGCAAAAACCGTATTATCGAAATAAAAGGACTATTCTAAGTATATTAAATAAATTTTTGTCAAAGAAAAATTATTACAATAGCATATCTACCATCTCTCAATAAAAAAAATAAATTAAAAAAAAAAATATATTTTTCATGTTTTTATACCCCATTTAGGTATTAAATCGCGAAAAAAGGTTATAAAACATGGATAACAAATTTTTATATTTTGCGTTATTTTAGGATTAGTTTAAATGAAATTAAAATAAGAATAAATATTAAAAACCTCAAATATAAAAAACCTCAAAATAAAAAATATATCTATATAAAATGTAAGGACAAAAATATGTTCAAGGCTTCTGCGGAACCTCAAGATGTGGTTCTGTCACAGTTCTATCACAATAAACTTTTAAGAATAACTTCTCACATAAAAAGACAAATTTGTATCACTATTAGAACGGGTAATACAAAAAAATATTTTTGGCGATATAGCCTAATGTACAATATTATCCAAATTGTTGACTCTTTACATAAATTAAAATAAGTCGAATGAGAAAAAACTCATTATTCATTTAGCTGCGTAGCCGCTGCTAAATTGATTACAGCCACAACGGTGGTCGTATAGCTATGCCAGCTTTGCGGGCTTCAAAATAGTTGTTTACCTATAAACGTGTGTATTTTATTTTCGACAGCTTGTAGGCGGTATCCTGATGATGTCTATTTGTTTAATGTATCTAGGCTTTAAAACAGAGATCACATCTATTTAAGAATCAAACGCATTTAAAAAAATATGTTACTGTTTAAACATATGTATGTATATTCCTACTATCACAAATATGTTATGTTACACTCATGATTTTCATTTTCAAAGAAAGACTGAAAATTTTTTATAAATATTTCGAAAATTTTTTGTAAAAATTTTTTTTTAAATATTTGTTTGCAAATTTTTTGTAAAATTTTATTTGAACATTTTTTTGGAAAATTTTTAAAAAAATATTTTTCCAAAATTTGTCTGAAAAAATGTTTGTTTGAAAATGATTTGTAAATATTTTTAAATTTTTTTTTAATTTTTTTATAATAAAAAATAATAATTTTTTTTTTAAATTTTAATGAATTTTTTTTCAAATTTAGGACCTGTCTATATTGGTTAGACTAAATCAAAAAAAAAATCCTTAAAAAATTTCCTCATATTGACCCCCACATGTCCCTTTTAAGTGCTCCTATTTACCAGTGGGCACCCTGTGGGTTCATTGGATACCTCTATGTGTATTACTTTCTATAATACAATCAAAGAAGAATATCCCTACTAACCTAAAAACAAACAAAAATCGCCCCTCGCAAGTGGTTATTGATCCCCTGAGATTTCTATGCACTCTTTGCGATCTACCTGTCGCTGTCTAATATTTATTTAAAAAAATCAAATAAAAATTATTAAAGCCGAAAAAAAATTTAAAAAAACGTGAAAAAATGTAGGTGGGTGTGGCCCGCAGCCTCTAAAGGAATAATTCGATGTTGCTAAATTGCAATCCCAAAATTTTCGAAACTATGCATGACAGATAGGTGGGCTCAAATTTTTTGTATCTCTTCTAGTGCCTTGGCAAACGACATTTTAACACGGACAGACGAACATCACCCAATCAACTTTTTTATGTATAAGGAGTCAGAATGTATATACTTTATGGGGTCGGAAATGAATATTGTAGCAATAACACACTGAATGACAAACTTATATATACCCTTTCCACCTGTGGTGAACGACGATGAGTTAAGGTGGACGGCTCTTCAGCCACACTATCGCGAACAGCAGCAATATTTTCTGCATTACGAGCTGTACGATTGTACACACATTTGGACGATTAAATTGACCGCAAAAAATCACTAAGTGCACGATATGGGTTGATTTGAACGCCCATTATCAAAATAAGCCTGAATAACTTTAACGCGTTGCTTTATTGTATATCTTTCCATGATTGAAATTGAGTTAGTATGAAATTGAGAAATGTCAAATTAAACGCAGAAAAAAACTTGACGTTTAGGTGTGGTTCACATTCAACATCGGCCTATACAATTTAACAACCCGATATAATAATTTAATTTTATTATTTATATTTATTATTTTTTATTTAGACCATAACAGCCCAAAGAGAGGACGAAAATCTCAAAATAAAACCGTAAATTAATTTTAGTTCATTTTATTTGACTTTAAAGCTTACATCCTGGTATAAGTTTTGCAAAGTAATAATGGCAATTTTTATAGAAATCTTTGATAATTTATCTCTGGTCTAAACTCCTAGAATCTCCTAAAAAGCTCTATGCATCTGTTTCGATTTACCATTAAGTAGTAAAAAAATGGGCTTTCTAAGCCACAATACTATAGGGAGTCAAGCGGAGAACACAAAGTGGTTTGAGTAGGAACATAGCATAACTTTACCTTTATTTTCTCTCAGACAACAATAAAGCGTAAGTTGGATGGGTTACAAAAAATTGCTTGTATGTGCATATGTGGCAATTGAGGCAATGCTGGGATTGCTGCCGCTGGACTTATTTACTAGATCAACGGCTGCGATGTCTGCTTTGCGAATGAAGAGTGATGACATTTGGCATCGCTTTGGCTCGAACATCGGTCATAATAGAATCCTGGACTTTATTAGTAAGGAGGTTAGGAAAGCTCAAATGTCGAGGGAACGCATCAGTAGAAGAAAGGTAGTCGAAAGACTGCATCGGACACTAATTGCGGACGGCGTTATACACAATGAGTGTGTGGCGAATGACATCAGCATTTTCACTGATGGTTCTCTTATGGACGGTAGAGCAGGAGCTGGTGTACACTCAGTTGAGCTAAACTTGTCCTGTAGTCTCCGTTTGGGAGAGTACGTCTGAATTGCTTGGGCTGCTACATGCCTTGGATCAGCTGCTGTAATGTCGAGTGCAGGGAAGAAAAGTTCTCATTGCACTTGACAACCAATCCGTTATAAAACGCATGAAGCAGGTGAACGTATACTCTAAACTAGTGCTGAAATGTGTTTTAAAGCTTAACAGATGTTCCTCGGTTAACGAGGTAACATTGATGTGGCTTAAAGGACACATTTTCACTGCTGGGAATTTCAGCAGCAGATCAACTAGCAAAAAGGGGATATGCTGGGAATTTCTGTGGACCAGAACCCAGAGTATCACTGGGAAATGGCGTAATACGAGCAAAAGTGCTACAATGGCTAAACTCACTAAACCTGAAAAGGTGGAGGGAAGCTACTACAGGTAGACAGGTTCGAAGAGCCCCTTGGCAGGAGAGCCAGCAAGGTTCCTAGATACAATAGAAGTACCTTAAGCTGGATAACTGCGTTAATGAAAGGTCATGGCAACTTCAAGTATCTAGCCAAGATGAAAATCGAAGAAGATGAGACTTGCAGACTATGCCTGGAAGACGCTTAGACGGTAGCGCACATTGTGTGTAAATATCCAGCACTGGCTAGCGTAAGACTTAGGACCACGGGCAGAAACTTGTTAAATGTGGATGCCATGGGGGAACTAAGCCTTAGACAAATTCTAGCAATCACTAAAGACACCGTGATGAGAAAGAATGCCGATAATTCCCAGTCGACACTCCGAAATCACTAGTCTAGATTAAAGGCTGGTTGTAGCACGAGACTCAATGATAGTAAGATTGCAGCAAGTTATGTCGGTTGTCTATGGTTATTGAGGATGGAGGGGGGTCGAAAAGGGACCCATTTAGTAGTGGACTGCTTCGTTATTCCCCCTACATTAATAATAATAATAAACTTTATTTTATTCAGCTTAATCAACAACCTAAATCTTGTGGGTCATACTACACTATATTCAATTCTACAAAGTCAAGGGTCGCGTGGAGGTCTTTATTAAGTAGTAAATATTAGATTTTTACATGGACTTTAATGGGAAAGTCTCAAGTGCAGATTCTTAAAGTACAAGCATTTTTGCACCCATCAAAATGTATATAAAATTTAGTTTTCTTTTTTTGTTTTAACATCTTAAGCATTAAACATAAAGTGCATACAACTTTGCAGCAATTTAATGCCATCAAAAACGGCAGCTTAAACACAACCGCACACCTCTTTAAAACCGAAACCACAATGTTCAAGTAGTAAAATATCACAACGTAGCCATAATCATCAGCATTTTTTTTTTGTCTTTCTTTACCCGTAACCATAGTGTGCAGCAAAAATAGCTATGGAAAAATGATGATGTCAGATACAAAGGCAAAAAAAAAGCCAAGCATCTACACTACATTATATGAAAACTATCTGTGTTAAACAAAAAGTATAAAACTTTAAGGATATAAATTGCAAAAAACAAAAAAGAAATGCAATAAATTTTAAAAACCTAAATCTTATGCAACAATGTAATTTTATAACACATCCATTTGTTAAAAAACACAAGTGAATAAAATAGAGTAAAAAATATTTCCTTTAGGTGAAATGATAGCAAAGTCTGGCATCGAAATACAAAGTAAAGCTGTAAAATGAACGTAGAGTTTACAATATCATCCAATTTTTTTTTCTAATATTTTATTTACGTAAACTTTTCAATGAAGGAGTTTAAATCCACATGTCTTTTTTCTTATTCTACTCAACAGCAACATCTAAGAAATAAACACTACCTTTCTAAGCATACATGTGAGTGTGCGTGTGTGTGTGTGTCTGTGTGTGTGTGTATTTAATAACACTTACATAGCTTCACAACATACCTGGTGACAATATAATACAGGTGGTTTTCCTATACATATAATTTGACATTTACTGACAGCTTGATGAAACCAGCTGTGGTTAACAGCATACAGAGGTTGCTTCAACATTAAGATATATAGATACAAATAATAAAATTAAATGCTGCAAAATTGCTTGTCTTTTTTTATGTGTAGAATTTTAAAGTATACTTTCGTGGGTTGCATAAAATAATCTAAATGTTTTGAATACTTTGCACACGTGCCAAATAAGGATTAAATTCAAATCTGTATTAAGGTTTCTTAATGAAACAGCGCATAAATATAAAACAAAATAAATACTCAAAATAATTAAAATAACGCACATATAACAGTGTCAGGCAAAACAAATCTATTTATTTAAATAAGCACTGAGAGCAATAGAGTTTTTATAATATTTTAAAGCCTACTTACGGGGGCAACATAAAACAACCTTAATATTTTAAATTCCTTACACACATGCAGCAATATATAGTTTGAACTAAAATCTGTTGTTGGCTTATTTAATAAGGCAATAAATAAATTTAAAACAAACTAATTAAAATAAAGGATATATAACAGTGTCAGGCAAAGTAAATAAGCACCAAGAACAACAAAAGAAAGGCATACTTATGTGGTTTATATAAAAAAGCTAAATCCCATTATTATCAATTGCCAATAGCTAAAATTATTATAATTAAACTAAAAATAACCCTTAGCTATCACGTACTAAAGGGTGGTTAAATTTAAAAGGGCCGATATTGATTTTGAATAAAATACAAATTATTTAGGAAATTATTGTCATTTCTTTTTATTGTGATAATATTGGTATGGTTCAATTATGTATGGCACGAAATATCGGCCAAATGGCCACCGCGACCTCGGCGGCATACCACCATCGGATGCTCAAAATTTTCGATGACGCTGAGGCATAATTGAGGTTCTATGCCGGTAATATGCCGAATTATCTCAATTATCTCAGCTCTTGAATTGTTACTGGCTTATCGACGTACACCTTTTCGTTCAAATAACCCCAAAGAAAGAATTCCAACGGTGTAAAATCACATGATCTTGGCGGCCAATTGATATCGCCACCCCACTGCGTGAGATAACACGGCCATTGAATTTGTCGCGCAAAAGAGCCATTGTTTCATTAGCTGCGTGTGGCAAGTGGCATCGTCCTGTTGAAACCACATATCGTCCACATCCATATCTTCCAATTCGGGCCATAGAAAGTTCGTTAACATTCACAGTAATTGCCGGTCAGGCGTCATTTTGGAAAAAATACGGCCCGATGATGCCGCCAGCCCATAAACGGCACCAAACAGTCACTCTTTGTGGGTGCATTGGTTTTTCGACAATAACTCTTGATTTACACACTGTGTAATTTTTTAGGTCATGGCAAAATAACCATATACGGACACCACTACGTCATAAAAGACCAAAAAAGAAGACCCCTGTCTACCAGTTTTGCCCAAAGTCCTCCAGGTTTTTTTTTATGGGCCCTCAAAGATGTGGGGCCTCGATGTTATTTTTGCAAATAAATGATCATTTACTCAAGCTCATATTTTGCAAACCGTTTGGAATTTTGATATACTCTCTTAGGCAAAGTTGCAGGTCTTGTCATAAAGAACAAAAATTGTGAACATATAAAATCAAAAAAACTTCATCTTCAAGGTCAAAATCGCAAAAAACTTTAAAAAATTTATTTTTTTTTACCTTTTTTCCCCTGTTCAGGTCCATAGGTAGCAAACCGTTCTAAATTCAAAGAAACAATCAACTACAAAAATGAACCCAAGATCTCAGTAAACAACTTTCTAGAACATATGAACTTCCTAGGAATGATTCTTAACACCGTTTAGGTAGCGCTTAGCTAGCCGCAAAAGTGAAAAATTTCCCGAAAAATTTTTAGCCGCAAAAGTGAAAAATTTCCCGAAAAATTTTTAGCTACCTAAGCGCTACCTAAACGGTGTTAAGAATCATTCCTAGGAAGTAAAATTAAATTCCTTAAAATTTAACCACCCGATATAAAGACAAGTTATATTAACGAGCCTTACCCTTGTTATTAATACGAAAAGCTACTTAGCACTGCGATAAAATCTTAACTTAAGCTATTGGCAAGTTATAATAATAAGCCTTAGTGTTCTAAATTTTTTAAACACATGCAAAATATATTTTAAATTATCAATAACAGAGCGAAATACACGGATATGTCAGTATACATAGGTTCGATGCTACTCTCAAAGTATATAGTAAGTTTAAAGTTACTAAAGGTTTTTGAAGAATTACCTTTAGTTCAAATGAATATTAGACTTAAATTGTGAATTTGAACTTTATTTCTTGTTTAAAGGTCGTAGAAATATTCATTTTATTACCCTGTAAATGTATTTTTCTATATTTATTCATATTGTCTTTTGCTCTCATATATCCTTTATTTCGGTTATTTTTAACATTTAATTTTTTTATATAATTACACAGTGAAACAGTGAAAAAAATACACGGATTTGTTATTATAGGTTCGATTCTACTATCAAAGTAAATAGTAAGTTTAAAGTTATTTAAGGTTTTTGAATAAAATAAGTAAAATATCCTTTAGTTAATATATATGTATATATTAGGCTTAAATTATGCATTTAAACTTTATTTCTTGTTTAAAGGTTGTAGAAATATTCATTCTATTACCCTGTAAATTTACTTTTCTATATTTATTCATATTGTCTTTTGCTCTCATATATCCTTTATTTCGGTTATTTTTAATATTTATTTTTTTTATATATAATTAAACAGTGCAACAGTAAAAAAAAATATACGCACTTGACAGTACAGGTTTGATTCTACTATTAAAGGGTAGTAAAACCCTATACTCAGTTTGGCTAATTTGGTGTCCAATTTTTATTTATGGTCCTCAAAAGATTCTGAATATCAGTGGGCCCTTCCAAAAAGGTATCATCAGTATTTGTCTAATATCACATGCATGCTAGCGCTTAACTTTGTTCGGCAATAATGTAGCTGGGTATACGTTGAAAAAATTCTATTAACATTTTATGGCAAAAAATAATTTATTCCTGCATTTAAGATAAATTTAGGTTTTAGGGTTAAAATTGTTCTTAATGAGCAACTTAGGACACCTAAACATGTTCAGATTGTATTGGTACGTTCACAAAAGTTATTCAGTTATACAATAGCTACAATTTTTCCATATATTGTTAGTGATAATTTAAGAGTCCCTGTACGTTATACTGAAAAAAGTAAAAAAAATATTTTTTCTTATTCAAAAAAAAAAATACATAAAATTTAACTTAAAAGAAAAGCTACGTTATTCCCGAACGAAATCAAGCACTATCATCCAGTATGCATGAGATATTAGTCCAAAACTTGCACATTTTTTCGAGGCCCATAAATTAAAAATTGTTCACCAAATTCGCCAAACTGAGTATAGGGTTTTACTACTCTTTGGTAGTAGAATTAAACCTATACTGTAAAGTCCGTGTATTTTTTTCACTGTTGCCCCGTGTAATTATTTATAATTTTTATGAGAATTTTTTAAATTTTTCGTATTTTTTATATCTAAACACATGATAACTATATCGATTAAGGGAACTGAAAAATATCAATATTTCTTTTCAGTCAGTTGGTGGCAAAAACGGATGAGACTGTGATTTAACCACAACAAAGCCACCCAAAAAATACCAAAGAAGATTCTAGAGGCCCTTTACATCCTTAAGAATTTTTACCAGCTTCTATATATTTACAAACTCAGTAAAAAACAGCTTCTGCTGTAAAAGAAAAATTATGTAAGTTTTTGGTCTAAAATTTTAATAGAAAGAACTTCTGCCATAAAAAAGAATTCAATTGAAAAATATATTTAAAAAAAGGATGTATAGCAGGACCTTTAACAGACAAAGTAATTAATAACATTTGTGTATATATTAGGTATTAATAAGAACCTTGCGGGTGGTAAAAAGCTAAAATCTGCATAAATTTAA
Organism: Phasia obesa; assembly: GCA_949628195.1. Classification (NCBI taxonomy): domain Eukaryota; kingdom Metazoa; phylum Arthropoda; class Insecta; order Diptera; family Tachinidae; genus Phasia; species Phasia obesa. Next base: position 8,563,379 of record OX451218.1, read on the forward strand.
TTTTTGTAATAAAAGGATATATGAAGATATTAAAAAATATGAAATATATTTTAAAGTAAATTGTATTATCTCAAAGCTGATAAGTATGTACGAGTTGTAAGCTAAAAAAATATTTTTATTTCAGATATTTATATATTTAAAAAAAGGATATATAGCAGGACCTTTAACTGACAAAGAAATTACTGAAATGTGTGTATATATTAGGTATTAATAAGAACCTTGCCGGTTGTAAAAAGTTAAAATCTGCATAAATTTAATTTTTGTAATAAAAGGATATATGAAGATATTAAAAAATATGAAATATATTTTAAAGTTAATTGTACTATTTCAAAGCTGCTAAGTATTTACGTGTTGTAAGCTAAAAAAAATATTTTTATTTCAGATATTTATATATTTAAAAAAAGGATATATAGCAGGACCTTTAACAGACAAAGAAATTACTAAAATTTGTGTATATATTAGGTATTAATAAAAACCTTGCGGGTGGTAAAGAGCTAAAATCTGCATAAATTTAATTTTTTTAATAAAAGGATATGTGAAGTTATTAAAAAATATGAAATATATTTTAAAGTAAATTGTATTATATCAAAGCTGATAAGTATTTATGAGTTGTAAGCTAAAAAAATATTTTTATTTCAGATATTTATATATTTAAAAAAAGGATATATAGCAGGACCTTTAACTGACAAAGAAATTACTGAAATGTGTGTATATATTAGGTATTAATAAGAACCTGGCCGGTTGTAAAAAGCTAAAATCTACATAAATTTAATTTTTGTAATAAAAGGATATATGAAGATGTTAAAAAATATGAAATATATTTTAAAGTAAATTGTATTATTTCAAAGCTGCTACGTATTTATGTGTCGTAAGCTAAAAAAATATTTGTATTTCAGATATTTTCAATGCTATCAGCCTTAAGTTTCAAACAATGTGATCTTAAGGCCCTGCAAAGACATAGTTTTTTTTTTTTTTTTTTGTTTGCCTTTAATATATCATACCTTCTGTAGCTCACTTTAAGGACTTCTTTGATAAACTACAGACGAATAAACAATGCCTGCTTAAACATTCTCATTGTCACACAATAGCTATGCTTTATAAAGCATATCTAGGTTTTTACTTTTTTATGATTTCTATCTTCTATAACATTCTCTTACGCTTTATCTCAATAGAATTTTTAATACATATTTCCAATTGCCATAAAAAACTACCATACACAAACTAAAAAAAAAGATACTCAAACAAAAATTATACAAGAAGAAGTGTGTGACTGATATTGACTAAGTGTTTCTTATATTCATACAAGTATATGTTATTTATTGTTAACCATTGTTAAAAGTAAAAGGAAAAAACAAGAAATCTTGTTTTACTATAAGAGCTTTCTCTATGTTAGATAAAAATTGTCTTGAGTAAAAAACACTTAAGAGACAAAAATAAAATATATAAAAACGAAAGGTCCAAACTCGCAACAATCAAATCTAACATGTAAAATGGTCATATGAAATGACTGACCTTGAAAAGTTTGATACCTTAGATATTCTAGCAAAGTAAAAGAAAATTTTAAAAATTTCCAAGAAGAATAAATTCTATTAAACTAAAAACTATTAACAATTTATTTTAATAAATTCAATCATTGTGTTGCAGTTAGCTCACAAGAGTAGCATTAAATTATAGTGAACAGAAAAAATAATAAAACCTTTTACAGGTATGAACCAAAGCATTAAGTAAATTGAACAATTTCTTTTAAGAGCTCCGATTAATTAATTTGCACGCATACGAGCATATAATTTCTTCACAGTGTGTTTCATACATCGTTGAATTCAATACAGAAATACATTCAGTTTAGTATGTCAAGGATTGACTGAGAAGGCTAAAATAATATATTGCTTTCTTAAGTAACAGTCTGTGGTTATTTACCTTATCATTTCTAAGGTTACTATATATAATGTAGAAGACTCTATAATAATCCATCAAACAAAGCTGAAAGGACACCAACAGTTTACTTAAACAGAATATGTTTTGCATAAAGTAATTATTAAAATAACTAACAATCTGAAATTTAAATAGAATTACGTTGAGCGCATTACTTTAATTTTAGCAATTCTTCGAAATTGTAAAAAAGGATATATGACAGGACACTAAGAAAAAGGTTGCATACCACTCAAACTTAATATTTTATTAAACTGCACAAAATAATACAAACTTTTATAACCACAAAACAGTGAAATGCACATCGCCAGGAATAACAACTTTATTGAGCATATACATATATGAACCAAAATATAATTAATGCGGCCTAAAAATATTCTAATTACATTAAACATAATTTACATACCGTTGAAAAAATTAATATAAATAGACATCAGAGTCTAGGAATTATAACCACATGCTTAAGAATTTGTTTTGTAAAAGGTTTTTATAAAAGGGATATTACAATGGCAATGTTTTAACTTTAAACATTTTATAGATATTTTGGTTTGCGAAGCTTAAATAATAATTTACGAGAATTGAATAACAAAATTCTTTGAAAAAAAATATTTTCATATGACAAGTAAAAAAAAGGATATACGGCAGGACATTCAGAAATTATTAAAAATGTATATTATTTTTAATGTTTCTTATTTAGCATTAAATATTTAAACCTTTTATAACTTAACATATATAGAAATGTATTACTATAGCATGAAATAGAAAACAATTTTTTTCCCAAAATTGATTTGTCATATTTAGCGTTTATGGTTTTTTTATTTTCTACTAAATTCTGCTGAAAAAAGTCTAAACGTGCTTCAAAATAAATTATTCGCCAATAATTTTTTATTTTTAGAAAAAGGATATATGACAGGACATGTAAAATTCCCACGCAATGACTCTAATTGGCTTAGTTGCTTAAAATTCAGTAATCCTGGCTACCTTTTGTTACCAGAAAAATATTAAAAAGTTTATTTTTAAAAGAGAATTTGAGAGTTTTCATTTTGAGAAAATTTTTTTTATTTTTAAATTTTTTTAGAAAATTGTTTTTATTTAAAAAATTTTTTTTTCTTCAAATAAATATTTAATATATGTAAGTAGGTGCTTAAACAATTTTTTTATAAGTTAAAAGCCTATAAAGGACCTATACCAGGACAAAGAAAAAATACTTTAAATTTTTTTTGCAATATTTCTTGCTTTATATTAAGTGATCAAGCTTACCTTTACACTACACGTGCAAATTTGTCTTTCTATGCCAAGAAAAAAATCCTCTTTTCTAAAAACTCCAATAAGCTGTGATCTTTCTGCAAAAATATTCATTTTTAAACAACAAAAAAATGTATGGCAGGATTAAAAAAAATGTTAGCCTATTTAAAATGTAAAACAGGATATATGACAGGACATGCTAATATTGCACGAAATATATTTAGCTTGTTTATTCACGTAAAATGCAACATGCCTTCCCACCTTCTGTTACCACCAAACATCAAAATGTGTGTTATTAAAGTCAAAATTTCAGTTAAAATTTAAAGAGATTTTTTTCAATATATTCCATTAAATATTTTTTTTATGAAAAAATGCGCTGCATTTAAAACTAGAGTTAATAAATAAAATATATTTCAAAAGCGAAGTTCAAAAAGGATATATGGCAGGACATTGAATATGTATGCAAAATTTACATTGTTTAAAATGTTTTGTAATTTTAATAGAGTTTTTCAACCTTTTATCACCCAAGATATATAAAATTTTAATTCTGATACCTAAAATAAAAGGTACTTTTTAATATTTTAAAGAGCCTATTTTCTTAAAATTTCTTTTATTTTTAATTATATATTCTATCTATAAATAGTTAAGTGTGTTTTAGACCTATATTTATACTAAATATTTCATATTTAAAAAAAGGATATATAGAAGGACATCGAAAAATCCTAAGAAATAAAAAAACTTTGCTTGGCTACGTAAACTCCTTTAAATTTACCGACCTTTTATTGCCGCAAAACATAAACATTTATGTTTTATATATAAAAAAATAACTTTCAGTTTTAATTTTTTTTTTTTTTTTTTGTGACTATTTAACAATCTAATATTATTAAAACAATTTTCCATATTTTTTAAATTTTACATTATGAAACAAGATCGATCAAATACGTCGATTTTCATTATCAAATTCTTCCCATCAGTTTCACTTCCTTTTTAATTTTACTTAAAAAACACACTGGACTTTTTATATATTAATTAAAACTTGTATAATTTATCCAACCTGATACGTATAATTACATGCCATTTTGCACATAACAATACATTGTTGCAAACAAAGAGTCGAGGTATTGTCCTTGTTCATAAGGTTGCATAGTTTTATTTATAATTGAGAGGGTGAATAAAAGATTTGTAATTTTCAACAATTGTATCAACAGTCGTACAAATATTTTCTTAACCCCTTATCAATACCTCTTGTTTATGGTTGTGTATTCAAAATTAGACAGGGAAAAAATTTTAATAATTGCCTTTCGTAAAATGATGTGTGAGCGAAACAATATTTTAATTGTTATCCTGATGATTACACTGTGGTCGTCATGGTATATGGTAAATTTTAAAAACAGAAATAAAAATATATAAAATAAATTCAAATAGTAGTTTGATGCTTTAAGGTTAAAGTGAAAGTCTCTAGGCGTTTATACAAGGAAAAGACAATATGCCAGAATATACACTGATGGATTGAAGATAATCTGTAGCGTTAGGAGTAAATTCCTTTCAGTTATGTATTTTTTTTTTTCTGTTTTTGGGACAACACTATCTGCTTCTGGCATGTGTGCAGAAAACGCCAACACTTTTTGACGGGTATCAAAATAGATACGAGATAGACTAGGGCACTGCTAATCAGTCTAAGGAGGCACTCAATGTTCAGTTAATTCTTTTCATCACAAAAATTTCGTTATAAGTAAGGCATCAAAATTTCTATATGATAGATGGATTCAAGCGGTTGTGAATATTTGTATTTACAGCCGGCTGTTTTGTCACTGAAATCTCACAATACCTACGATTGTTATTTTCAGGTTAGGTTGTCAAGCTCCAGGGATGTCTCCATCCCTCACATGGCTGTATCTCTTGAATTTTTAAATTTATTTTGCAATAGTTGTATCTAAACATATATTAAAACACTAACTCATTTCCTGTCTGTCTGTCTTGTTTTCTTTGTGTTCGCATCACGTAAAAACTACTGCATGAATTTTAACAAAATTTTGTGAGGAGGTACCCTAGTATCCTGATTCCAATATAGGAATTAATTAATTTTTTCCGCAAAAATTTCTTATTTCCCAGAGAAAGTGGAGTAAAAGCAGTGAAAGTAAGCCGATTTTTTTTACCGATTTAAAAGTACTGCATACTTTAAGGCATCTTTTATTTTTGAAAGCAGTATATTTTAAGCAATGTTGTGCAACAGATGGTGCTGTATTAAAATAATGAGTAACTCATTTCCTGTCTGTCTGTCTGTCTGTCTGTCTGTCTGTCTGTCTGTCTGTATGTCTGTCTGTCTGTCTGTCTTTTAAAGAGCTTTCAAATAATTTTTAGAATTTTAGAATTTTATATAAATTTTAGAATTTTAATCAGAGATGGGTACCCTTATATAAAAAGTAAATACGTACGAGTTTTAAAATTTGTTAAGGATTACTTTCAAAGCAAAATCGAACAAAATATTGTCAGGACGCACACAATGTGTGTGGGCACAGCTAGTTATCAATAAAAATCAAATAAAATAAAATAAAATAAAATAAAATAAAATAAAATAAAATAAAATAAAAAGGTTAAAGAGTTCCCCTTACAAGAAATTTATTATTATTTTAAACAATTCAAGTGAATACCAAAAGTATGCTTTTAATTATATTTTTTAAACAATTCAATTGAATCCTAAAAGTATGCTTTTAATTATAAAATTTTAAACAATTTATGATACTCCTAAAAGTATGCCTTTAATAACATGATTAAATAAATTAAATTCACTAATTGCCAAAAACAAAAAGTGAAACATCACAACTTATCAGAGTTAAGTTTCAGTTTTTTTATTTTTTTTTAATTTTTGTGAGTCGTTTTATTTCGTCGTTGGGTTATTTTAATTGACAAACAAAACACACCAATAATAATTTCACTGTAGTGTCTCTGTTTAATTTTATTGCCTAAAACTATACTGTAAAAACACAAAGTGATCAACAACTTACACTTTTCAACTAAAAAAAAACAACTGCTTTCTTGTGTAGATGTTATGGCAGCGCTCGCATTATTTTTTATAGAAATTTCTAATCCGGAAATATAATCACGTCAGTTCTCCGAGTTGTATCTTGCATGTTTGTATTAATTTACGTGCGTGTGTATGCAACAATAACTTACACGATTATTATTAAATTTGGGGGATGTCGAAGTAGAGCACTTCCTTAATGAGTACCTTTTCGATCTCATTCCGTCCTAAATGATTATAGACAACCGATTTGTAATTTACGGCAATCTTACTTTCATTGAGTCACATACTACCACTAGGCTTTAAGGTTGACTTTAGAGATTTCAGATTAGTGACTGGTATCTGACGGCCTTTTTTCTTACCACGGAGTCTCTAAAAAGGCATTTGACCAAGTTCCTGCTTATGCTGGTTTCAGCCTCTTTCAGGCACAGTCTGTAAGTATCAACTTCTTCGAATTTCACCATACTTGATGTTTCCATGACCCTATCACTAACAACGCATTTATCCCCTTAAGGTACTTATGTTTTATCTGAGCACCTTACTGGCCTTCCCGCCAAGGGGAACAACTAATACCCAACATAACTACGATATTTATTAAACGTTTTTATGAGTGTTGCATTGAGTCTTCTAGCCGGATTTATTTTTCTTGTAAGACTTTATATTGGGTATTTGTATGAAATATAAATAAACTAGCTATCCCCGTTGCGCTTCGCTACATCCATCCACATAAAATACAATAAACACTTGGAGGAAAAGTATGGCCAACCTTTAACTCGAAAACGCACGCTATTCTCACATCAAAAATATTTTTTGTTAGACTATACGTATCAACACGATAATAATTTTTTACTTTTTATGGGAGGTACCACTCCTACTATCCCAAACTAATCTGTATTCTGCTAGACGTTACTACGAGGGTTACACGTACAAAGTTTCAAGACTCTAGATATTGTAGTTCTCCAGGTACACGATAATAATTTTTCACTTTGTATAGGGGGTACCACGCCCACCGCCCCTATCCAGTTTGTATTTTGCTAAACTATGAACATTAGTATAATGCAACGTTTCAAGGCTCTACCTATTTTATTGATAATAATTTCTTACTTTGTATGGGGGGTACCACGCCCACCGCCCCTATCCAGTTTGTATTTGGCTTAACTATGAACATTAGTATAATGAAACGTTTCAAGGCTCTACCTATTGTATTGATAATAATTTTTTAATTTGTATAGGGGGTACCACGCCCACCGCCCCTATCCAGTTTGTATTTATCTAAACTATGAACATTAGTATAATGCAAATTTTCAAGGCTCTACCGTTTGTATTGATAATAATTTTTTATTTTGTATGGGGGGTACCACGATCACTGTCCCAACTAGCCTATGTTTTTCTAGAGTAAACGCATGGATGTGAGGGTTAATTGTAACTACTTTCAAAACCATATCTCTTATAGTTCTTTATGTACAAGATAATAATTTTTCACTTTGTATTGGCGGTACCACGACCACTATCCCAATTCAGTCTATTTTTAGCTTGACTATATATGTTAATATGGGGGTTACTGGTGCGAAATACAGGATAATAATTTTTCACTTTTTATGGGAGGTACCTATTCCAATTCAGTCTGTGTTTAGCTTGACTATATACGTTAATATGGCAGTTACTGATGCGAAATTCCAAGGTGCTCCCTATGGCAGTTCTCTAGATACAGGAAAATAATTTTTCACTTTGTATGGGAGTTAACACACCCACTATTTCAATCCATTTTACCTTTTTCTAAACTATGTATGTTAATATAGGGGTTACTGGTGCAAAATTTTAAGGCCCTACCTATTACTGTTACCAAACAATGTGATGATAAATATATACCTTGTATGCGAGGTGCCACGTCCACGTCGAAAATCAAACAGATTAATACCCTATTTTACCAACCGTATATCTAGTAACAAACTGTGAAAATTTCACAAAGATCGGTTTACTGGTGTAGGCAGCTATAGCTTTCCGACAAACAAACTCATTTTGTGCTTGTGTAGAAGATTATAGACGATAGAAGATAGATGAAACGAAATAATGTCCTACAGTTCGGGGTGCCCGGCGGGCTAGAAGGCAGCGTGCTAGTCTATCAGTCTGAAGGTTGTGGGTTCGATTACCGCCAAAGACTCTGGGTGTTTCACTACAACGAGTGAAGGTCTGCATTACTATGCTCGGTAAATTAAGTTAAAAAATAATTTGCAAATGTATTGTAACGTTAAATAAATAAATAAATAAATAAATAAGTGACCTAAATGTCGTATTATCCATAAAAGGAATGGAGCTAGAAAATGTTTAATTAAAACTTTAAAAGACATTCAGTGAACTGAACATAAAAACTTCTAAAAAACCAAAAGTACATACGGAAACCTAAGAGATTATTTGACTTGAAAATAGTAGGAAATTTTTTAACATGTATTTTGATAAACAGAATACACATAATTACAATTAGTTCTGTTTTTGGTAAAATACCTCTATTTTCTATTAAGATTAAAAAAATATCCTTTTACTTGACTCATTTTCGAAATAAAGTTACTGTTATTTTCAGTTACATGGAATTTCCTTAAGTTCTTCCTAAATAAACGTATACTCTTAGCCGCAAAAATTTGATTTTATTGGCACTTTAGGTGCTACTCTCACTCCTCTCTCTCTCGCTCTCTCTCTCTGTCTAATAACTTAAAACATAAAACATTAGGAATTTTTCGGTCATTTGTTAAAGTGAAGCAGGATACTCTTATTTCTAAAACTAAATACCCTTATTTCGTGGAGCTGAATAAAATTTCCTTAGAATAACTTACTCTAAAAATCTCGTTTCTCTGTTATAATTAAAACAAGAATGGTTTTGTTTTCTTTAAATTATAAAAAAATTTATCTTTTTTATTTTTTATTTTTACAAATAAATTTTCCCTCTTTCTTTCTACTTACAACAAACTTACCCTGTATTGTCTTTACCTACTCGTTACTCTCTCACCCATTCTTTAATTCGCTCACCCCTTTCCTCCTCTCTTTAGGTCTTGCAAAAACAAACTTGCATTAATTTTATCTCTCATTATTTCTTATTTCAAAATGTTTGACATTAAACCACAAAAAAAAACTTCAATTTGAACCGAAACAGACAAGGTCGTTTCAATACTTGTTTTAAAAACATGAATGCAATATTTTAGCTTAAGAAAAAGAGCTTATTGAAGAGTAATATGTTTGCAACTAAAGAGAACATTGGCCAAATACTATAACAAGCTGAGACAACACCATAAACAAAACAGCGCCCTTATGCGTACAGCAGCATGTTGTTAGTCTTGCAATGAACGTCGAACATGGTCCACTTGTATATGTTCTAAACGGAAAAATGGCAAATTTAACACACAAAAACGTATAAACACAGAAAAAAAAAATAACCAAAAGAAAGTGTTAGTAACAAATTTTAAGAGAATTTTAAGCAAATAATGAAAGATACAACAATAAAATATGATGAGCAAAAAAAAACAAATTAAAATTTCGAAAAAATAAAAAATTATAAAAAAAGGATATATGAAAGGATATAAGAATTGTACATGAAATTAAAAAACAAAATATCCTGTTTAAATAAGACGATAATTTTACGTGTTGTAAGTGAATTTATTATGAAAATTTAAAACAAAAAACCCACAAAAAATTTAAAACAAAAAAAAATTAAAAAAAAAAATTTTAAAAAATTTTAAAAATTATAAAAGTTTGTCGAAAACACTGTGACAAAATGACCAAAAATATAACTAATTTTCTTTGAAGTACAACAACAAGATGTTATTCAGAATATCAAAACACTCTACATTCAGGATAACTTTAAAAAAGGCAAGTCATGAGGTCTTGTTTAAACGCGCGATATTGTTGATAAATTTTTCAGTTGTGTTAAAAAGTTATCCTGTTACTATTAAGGAATAAAGTATTCCCAAGAAATAAGTCCTTAAAAGAGGATGTATGAAAACTAGTGCTAATAATAAAAAAATACAAGTAAATGGAATATTTATTGCTGCATTGTTTTACCAGCTTTTCTGAACAAATAAAATCTGCAATTAAAAAATTAAAAAAATTTTCAAAATCCCTTAAAGAAAGTGGAAGACTTTAAAGAAGAACCATAAGTCATATAACAAAAAGCACTTTTATTGGCAAATAATAAAAATTTCAACAAAACTCTAAAACTTTTATACAATTGTAGCAAAAAAAGGATACACCGACAATAAAAGAAACACGCAATATAGAAAAACTTCATTAATATATAACTGCAAAATACATAGACCAACATATCCCTTAAAAAAATTTAAATAAATATTCAACACTAGTTTTGACTAATTTTAATAAAAAAAAAATAATAGAAAAATAATAAAAAATAAAGCTTAAGAGCAAAGTAAAATTTATAAATTTTTTGTCAAGTGTTGTTAAAACCAACAAATGCAATACGTTTGCTTTCGAAGTTAAGAATAAACAGATAAAATATTTATACAAGAGTGTGTTGTTAAGCATCAGATTACCAAAAAAGGATATGCAACCAGGTATAAATTATAGTCTAAATATAGGGAAAATTTTTTATAATTTAAAACGTTCTGCAAATATTCTAATTATGAAAAATAATAGTTTTTTTTGCAAACAATAAAAATATTTAAACAACAAATTTGACCTTGAAAGCCTAACTATAGAAAACTATAGAAAATAAATATAAATAAAAATATAATATTACTACCTACAAAGCAACTGGCTTGTCTGCAAAAACCACCTAGAGAATTAGGCGGGAAATGAACTTGCAACCTCCCTATATTACCAATTAGTCTCTAGAAAAAATAAAAACCACTCTAAGCTTATAATTATTTGCTTTGCTTTAATCCTAAAATTAAATACAGTAATGGAAACATCACATCTAACATGAAAAATAAAATCTAACAGCCTTTTTTTTAGTTTTTTGCCAATTTTTTAATAAAGGCAAGGATCTTAGTAATATGAAACCATATGAAAAATCTTTTCCATTTTTATAAGAACCATAATAAACTACATATTGTGGGTTATAATATTTATTTATTTTTAACACCTGATCGCTATAAAAATGATTTTAAAATCAAAACCTGATAAAAATTTTTTTTTGGAAATTTTCAATTTCCTTAAAAAAACTAAAAAAAAATTTCTTTAAATAAAAAGGATATAGTGAAGGACATTATAAAAGTTTTCTGAAAGCAAGAAAAAAATTTGCTAGTTTTCAAAACTATATTTAAATAGTCTTCCTGTACATATAAACTAAATATATATTATATATTATATAATGACGAAATTGTTTTGCTATTATTTTGTTAATCCCCTCTTCTCTACTAGATATTCTAATTAAAGGCACCAAAAAAGCTAAAGGAAGCTTTTAATTTATTTAAATTTTTTTTAGAAAAAATAGCAGTTTCCAACTTTTTCGCTAAACAGGATTATTTCCAGTAAGGATAAAAGGATAAATGCATACAATACTGCTAAGATCTCTGAATAGACAATAAATATTTTTGAAGTACAAGACATAAGGTAGTCTTGGGAGCTGTAATAATAATTCATTAGGTGTACAAGAATTCACTACAGAAAACATGTATAGAATAAAAGCTAGTTTTTAATAAAAATATTTTTTTTAAGATACACTACCTCTGTAAAGCTTTTTGCCTGTCTGCAGAGAACCTCCAGAATATGTGGCGGTAATTGAACCCTCAACCTGCAGACTGATAGACTAACGCACTACCAATCAATCGGTCTATCGAGGCTATCGTTTACTAAAATATTTTATGATTATTAAAAAATCATTAAAAAGATTGTTTTAGAAAAGGATATACGGAAGGACACTAAGAAACTTCTTTTAAAACAAAAACTAATGGCTATTTTGTAAGCTGTACAACATCTATCGTCCTTTAAGTACAATGAATAATAATAATAATTGAAAAGTATTTTTAAGCCCTTGCTAGGAAATTATTTTGAATGTAGGAAGATTTTTGTAATAATATTCATCACATTTTCTTTTAAGCCTAAGATTTCTAAATAAAGAATATATGTAAGAAATTTTTTAATCTTTGAACAAATTCAAAACTTTAATAGCAGACACCATCACACTAACTTAGACATGGAATGAAAAACTTATATACACCCTTTCCACCTGTGGTGAAAGGATATATTAAAAAAGCCTAATTTTCCATAAAATCTTTTAAAAAAAAATAATCGCCTTCTTTGCTAAAAAATTTAATTTTTCATAAAAAAATCTTTAAAAAAATGTTATAACAAAAAAGGATATAAGGAAGGACTCTAAGAAACTTCTTTGAAAATAAAAACGAATACCTATTTTATAAGCTGCATAAAAACTGTCGTCCTTTAAGAGCAATGGACATTAAAAAAATATATAATTTGAAAAAGATTTTCCTCATTTACTCCCATAAACTGTTAAGTAACTTTACTGGAAATTAGCAATGTTTCTGTGAAAATAATTATGGCATTTTCTCAGAGGCCGACAACATCTGAGTAAGGGATATACTTATGTAAGGACCTTTGTAATATTTGACAAAATTAAAAAAAACCTTACATGTAATCCGTTGTTATGTTAATTCATTTCAATTCATTTTAAATACATAAGATCAGCTAAAATAATAGTTTGGAATATCCTACTTGATTCTTCAGATCAAGTAAAAAAATAGTTTAAAAATTATGTATATGGTTTAAAAAAAAGGATATATGGAAGGACATTAGAAATCATTTTTAAAACTAGAAATTTGTTTTAGTTTTTAAAACTAGACTTAATCTAACTGCCTTTTAAGCTGCACAGTCCCCCAAAAATTATATAGATTTAAATTAATATTTAAAAAAAAGTTATGGGCGTTCATTACTCCGTGTCAATGTTCATTAATTATTCTCAGTTCAAACTATATTTCTATGAAAATATGTATTTTCTTATTTTCCTTTTTAACTAAAAAGGATTATAACTTAAATACCTGCATGATGTTTACAGGTCCTTTGTTTATTTTGTTGTAGATTTTTGGTGTTTTTTTATGTGCACCGTACCTAGTGAGATGTGTTGGAATCCTTCGGGGATATATTTATCATCCAAAAGCTAATCAAAACCTCACTGGTCCCTGCGCCCGTTACATACGTACCGGTTGGGCTGGTTAGTTCTGGCTTATTTCATACCCAAGAGGAACCAGCTCTTATTACCAGTCGCCTACAGAAACATATTACAAGGAGAAAGTATAACACATGAAGAATTTCGAGATAGATGGTCGTCTCCTTTGTTCTTCCAACCATGTTATAGCGCTACCCATAACACGCTGAACCATTTCTTCTCTTACCTCTCCATTAAAAAAAAAAACTAATAGAATATTGAATTAAAATTATAAATAAATTATCTTTGTGTTCGCATCACGTTAAAACTACTGGATGGATTTTAACAAAATTTTGTAAGAAGGTACCTTATTATCCTGGTTCCGATATAGAATGCTCCTTTTCCGCAAGAATATCTTATTTCCAATTAAAATTAGTGTATACCGCTTTTTTACCGATTTAAAGGTACTGCATACTTTAAGGCATCTTTTATTTCTGAAAGCAGTACATTATAAGCAATGTTGCGCAACAGATGGCGCTGTTTTAAAATAATGACACAATGAATTGAAAGCGGGGTATTTTAAACACGATTGCGCAACAGATGGCGCTCTTTTGAAATAGTGACAAAAAATATGAATTACTTAATGCCAAATAGGCTATTGAATAAAATTTTACTTTGGGGAATTATATTGTTATTAAAATATTTTAAACACTTTTTGCAGAGGCTTACAATATTTTCTAGAATTTTATATAAATTTATAAATTTTATCCAGGGATGGGTACCTTAATATAAAGTAAATACGTAAGAGTCTTAAAATTTGGTGTGGATTACTTTCAAACTGAAATCGAAAATATATTGTTAGGACGCACGCAACGTGTGCACACGTCCTATATTGTGCCCACACGTGTGTGGGCACAATATAGTACTAATATTTTTTTATTTTTACTTTACCATACGCAGTATGGTAAAAAAAATCATAATAAAAATCGAGGTCGGGATTTTGACGGATTTATACGTTTAGAGGTCTCCTGAATCCATTTTGACTATTTTTGCGATGATATCTGTTGTGTATGCCACTATTTTTGTGGAGTTTGTACAGGCCATACCGTTTGACATATCAAAATGAAATTTAGTATGTGCCTTTGGTATGTGGAGATGTAGAGCTGAATAGTTTTTGGTCAAAATCGGGAGGGGGCAAAGGATAGTTTCCTTACCACCAAATTTTGTGAACGCTCTAGGGGTCACACTGTATGACATATTAAAATGAAATTTAGTATGTAGCTTTGGTTTATGGAGATGAAGAGCTGTATAAATTTTGACCATAATCGGAAAGGGGCAAGGGGTACTTTACCTAACACCCCAAATTGAAAATATTTTTTTTTTCGATTCGAATATACTTTGAACTCAAAAACATCAAAAAAAAATATCTGTCTCCATTTGGTATGGTAAAGTTGAGTGTAGGCCACTCCAGTTTTATTTTATTTATTTATTAAATGTTACAATACAATTACAAATTATATTTTAACTTAAATTATCGAGTATGCTAACGAAGACCTTCACTCGTAACCCCTAGCACACTACCCATTTGCCTACCGGGGCACGATGATAATATTAATATAAATTTTTTTTTTTTCTTTGTAAAATAAATTAAATTAAAATATATCACAAATTTTTTTTTTTATTTTTTCCGATTTTTTAATAAAGGATATAGGCAAGGACCCTAATACCATGGGACCATATGAAAACTTTTGCACATTTCTAGAATAACTATATTAAATTACATATTGTGGTTTATAATATTTATTTATTTTTAACAACTGAACTCTATAAAAATGATTTTGAAATCAAAGTCTTATAAAATCCATTTAATTGACAGAAAATTTTAATTTCCCTAAAAAAATTCTAAAAAAAAATTGTCTTTAAACAAAAAGGATATAGAGAAGGACACTAGAAAATTTTTTTGAAAAAAAAAATTTTGCTAGATTTAAAAACTACATTTAAATAGTCTTCCTGTTAATACAAATTAAAAATATATTATGGAATGATAAAAAGAGGATATTTTTTTTTTTTTTTTTACTTTATTTTATTTATTTATTTACTATAATTATGATTATAATAAATCTTGGAAACTAAATCACTAGCAACATTGGCTGTAGGCTTAAATTTTGTTTGTAATATTTTACACAAAATTATTTTTTTTTTTTTATAAATTCTATTAGTCATCGTAGGACATCTGATAGAAGAAACTTTTTATACTTAAAAATATTTTATTAAGTTTCAGTTTTAATTGTTGTTAAAGAAAAAGTATTTCTAAACTTTTTTAAATACAATTTTGTAACTAGAACATTGATTTATATACTACTTTTCTCTTTTGCTTTTTAGATACCAGGCAGTTACACTTTAAGGAGATTTTTTAATTGAGTTAAAAACAGAAAGAAACGCACAATAACTTAAGTCCTTAGCAAGACATACAATTAATATTTGAAAGAAGTTAAACAAAGATTATATAAAGAACTAAAGTTAAATATTATCTGTTTAAACAAGCAAGACAACAAGTAAAACTATAAAAAAAAATTTTAGAATTTTGCTTACAATAAATTATTGGAATAAAGCTAAAATAAAACTAAATGTGCCATGGCCACAAAACAATAAATATTCATATATTAGTAACAGATTTCTTTAACGTAAAATATTTTTTCATAAATTACTTCATAATAATTTATAAACAGTAAAAGCTTTTCAAGCTGAGGTAAAATTATATATGCCAAAATAGCAGTAAATGATAACAAACCAGTATTTCTCTAATGGAGTCCTAATGAAAAAACAACACTTTGTTGCTATCATTGTGTGCATAAAATCGTGAAAGTGTTTATGTATTTTTAAAACAGAATAATGGCGTTTTAATATTTAATAGACGAGAGAAAAATAACGCATAAAAAAACTACTATTTTATAGTGAAAACTGACAAATAAATGAATGAATGGATTATAAAAAAGAACTAAACAAAAAAAAAACAAATTAATTAAAATATAAATAATAAAATAACAATAAAAACTTAAATATTGTAACAAAAATAAACAAACTTTACAAATAAAAGATTTAAGAGGATTTAATAATACTTAAAAAAATATATATAACAACTTCTAAAACAATAGCAAATTTTTTAAAGAAAAAAAAAAGTATAATAAAAATTTCTGTAATTATAAATAAATAAAAAAAAAAGAAAACAAAGCCAACTTTCTCTTGCAAAATACTGAGAGTGGGTGTTTTAACTGCAAGTAAAGACTTCCCAGAGATTCAAAGCTGCTTAAATAACTTAATAATGCCAGGTAAGTTTTACTTCAACAATTTATGCAAATCCAAGGAAAAAAACATTTTGCAGTTTTAGTTTATTAATTTTTTTTTTTTTTTGTCAAATGATTCCAAGCAAATTAAACAAATACAACTTGATAACTTTTGAAAATATATAAATATTTTTAAACTAAAGGAAAGGCTGGACATAAACTAACTAAACACAATTTTTATTAAAATTATACTAAAGAAAGGAAATAACAATACAAAATCAATTAAGGGCTACTTGAGGCATTTCACAAGCTTAAATTGACAAAAATTATTATCAGCTCTAAAAAAGTATACACGAAAAGACTTAAAAAATCCTTATACAAATACGAAAAACTTAATTTTTACTAGTTACTAAATATAAACAAAACCATCTGACTACTTGAAACTAAGAAAAATTCAAATAAAATATTATTAACAAAAAAGGATATACCCCAGGACATTCAAATTTATTACGAAAGGTTTAAAAAAACTCTTGATTATAAAAGAGAGAGTCTTTTTGCGTCCCCTTAACGCTTTAAAAATAATAAAAAAAATTTTTAATTAAAAAAAAATTTTAAATAAAATTAGAAAAAAAATTTAAAAAAAAAATTTTTAACAAAAATATTTACATCAAAAATCATTTATGTAAGCAAACCTTCAGAAATCATTTGAAAATATAAATAACACTAAAAGGATACATAAAAGGATGCAATAATTTATGAAAATATTTTTTTTTAAATATGTACAAATTATAAAAGAACATGAACTTATGCATCCTGTAAGCGCTGCTAAGACTAACAGGATGAGGCATTTCACAAGCTTAAGTTGACAAAAATTATTATCAGCTCCAAAAAAGTATCCACGAAAAGACTTAAAATAAAATAAAAAGACTTTTACTATTTACTAAATATAAACACAACCATTTGACTACTTGAAATTAGAAAACACTCAAAAAAAATGTTGTTAACAAAAAAGGATATACCCCAGGACATGCAAATTTATCATGAGAGGCTTAAAACACTTTATGATTATAAAAGATAGAGTCTTTTTACGTTCGCTTAACACTTTAAAAATAATAAAAATAATTTAAATGAAAAAAAAAATTTTTTAAAAATTTATCAAAAAAAAAATGACAAAATTTTTGAAAAAAAAATTTTTTAAGAAAAAATTTATATCAAAAATCATTTATGTAAGCAAACCATCAGAAATCCTTTAAAATATAATTAATATTAAAAGGATATATAAAAGATGCAATAATTTATGAAAATATATTCTTTTAAATATGTACAAATTATAAAAGAACATGAACTTATATATCCTGTAAGCGCTGTTAAGGCTAAAGGGATGAGGAATTTCAAAAGATTAAAATGACAAAATATTTGATCAGCACCAAAAAAAGAATCCACGAAAAGACTTAAAATAAAATAAAAAGACTTTCACTATTTACTAAATATAAATATATTAAAGGATGCAATAATTTATGAAAATATATTTTTTTAAATATGTACAAATTATAAAAGAACATGAACTTATGCATCCTCTAAGCGCTGCTAAGGCTAACATGATGAGGAATTTCATAAGATTAAAATGACAAAATTTTTTATCAGCTCCAAAAAAGTAACCACGAAAAGACTTAAAATATTAAAATAAAAAGACTTTTACTATTTACTAAATATAAACACAACCATTTGACTACTTGAAATTAGAAAAAAAAACTCAAAAAAATGTTATTAACAAAAAAGGATATACCCCAGGACATTCAAATTTATCATCAGAGGCTTAAAAAAATTTTTGATTATAAAATAGAGAGTCTTTTCACGTCCCCTAACGCTTTAAAAATAATAAAAAAAAAATTAACTGAAAAAAAAAATTATCAAAAAAAAATTTCTTAATATAAAATGTAAGTCGAATTCTTACACATGCTACTAACTAAGCCAAATAAACATCATTTATGTAAACAAAACATCAGAAATTCTTAGGAAAATATAAATAATATAAAAAGGATATATAAAAGGATGCAATAATTTATGAAAATATTTTTAAAATCTATACAATTTATAAAAGAACAAGAACTTATACATCCTGTAAGCGCTTCTAAGACTAAAAAAATACTTTTGTAAAAAAGAGGCAATATTTGAAAAACTAAATTTAACTGAAAAGTGAAAATATCATCAACGTAAGCAGGCTACATAGAAATATCTTACTTTATGCCTGAAAATTTCGAAACAGTCAAACAGTCATTAAATATAAAAAACTAGAAAATTTTTTATCCTACCAGCACTTAAAATGAGGAAGAAATATTTAATTATTTAAAAATCATAAAAATAAATTTTCTGTTTAAAAAGTTTCTTTACTAAACGAATTTTACATTAAAATTTCAAAAAAATCTATGTATGAATATGATGTTTAAAATGTAATGTCAAAATATTATTTATATTCTTAAAAAGAATACATCAAAATAGGACGTGTTAAAAATTTTTAAATATATATTGAATTTGCACATACAGTTTCTTATATCCTGCTGAAAAATATTTGTAAAATTTTAAATTGTATATTTGTAAAAATTATATAACAAGTCACATGCTAAGTTGACATGAAATACTTGGAAACTTTAAAAACAAAAATTCCATTTATTTTACATCACGTACGTAAATTCATAGAAAAAAGTAGCAAGGTTTCAAAGCTTCAAAGCTTCAAAGTAAAACATGGAAAATTAACAAGATAAGAATTATATACTCATCTAACAACTGTTTTAATCTCTAAAAATAATAATTAAAAATAGTAGACAATGACTTGATATTCCAAAAAAATGTTTTTTAGAAAGGATATACTAAAAGATATTCCAAATTTATAGTGTTTAGTTGAAAATTTCAGATACTTAGCAGAATTCCGTAAGAATTTTATTAATTATTTTTTTACCTTTTATGCTTTAAAGGGTGTCTCCGAAAGGGAGTAACGAATATCTCTAATTTACCGCATTTTTTCGTTAAGTGTTGGCTGCCATTTGTCACCGGATAGTATGGTTTAACACTGTTTCTTGTTATGCGATTATTTAGGATCTAAGGTCTATGCCAACTATGGCTTACAGTTAAAAATAGATTTCTAAAAAAACTTAACGCTGCCGCAATAAAATTCTAAAAAGTTTTTATAAGTTTTTTTTCATATGGTAAATTTTCACAAAAGAGTTTGATTGTACTAGCACAGCTGTGGAGGCTAATTGCTTGTTGTACTAAGCCATACGCAAGCCTACCTTTAGCAATAAAATTCAGTAAGAAATTAATATTATAAATAAAAACTTCCAACCTTGAGACAATTTTTGGACACCCTTTAGGTCATTTTTTTATAATCATTAAAATAAAAAAAAAACTAATATTTAAAACATTAAAAATTTAATATCATAAAAAAGGATATACCAAAGGACATGCCAAATCAAAGTCGAATATTTAAAAATTTTACAGCTAATAAACTGGAATATGTTTTACCATCCCGCAAGCTTTTTAAACAGTAAGATTTGATAAGAGGAATATATATTAAAAAAAAAAAAAACAAAAAATTATTTCTCAAAGATTTTTCAGAAATCGTTTGAAAATTTTACAAACAAACATAGGGACAATTATTTAGTATACAAAAAAGTTAGAAATTATGTAAATTTCTTCTGTACTTAAAAAAGGATATATGAAAGGATGTGTTTAAAAATTATTTAATTGCTCAAATGTTGCCATCAATATTTAACATAATTGATTTTACAAATTGTAAACAACTTTAAATTAAAATAATAAAAAAATTAAAATAATTGCAACATTTTCCATTTAAATATTCTAGTAATTTTACTTTTTTGGCATAACTATAATATAAGATTTAGAATATTCTAATATTTTAATAAAATGCTTTGTTCCTTTATAAATCCTTATTTCACAAAGTTCTACACAAAATATCCATTACGAACGTTTAAAATTACACAAATAGCACTTAGCTCAAGATAAATGCTTAAGCAAAAGACAAATATTTTCATTAATTAAGAAATGTTAATATTTATCTCTACTTACATATTCTGCTAGATAAAACTTAAAATTGTTTTGCTTATCACATTGAAAAGACAGTAAATTCATTAACTTGCAACCAGATTGTAGGATATAGGAGGTATCCTGGCAACATATTCTTACATATACCATTCATTCCTGTGCCTTAAAATAAAGTAAATAAACAGTAATTTTCCTAAATTAGATATTTTAGTTTAAAAGACAAAATTTATATACATTGTGTTACATTATGTAGCAACAAGGATATTTAGTTGTAATGTGTTAAAGCATTTTGTTATTTAAAAAAAAAATAAAATTCTTAATAAAAAAAAAATGAAAAAAAAAGTTCATTTTAAATTAAAGTATTACGTTTATATTTAGCTAGTAAAAACCGCTTGTTTACAAAAAATAGCATTAATAAGTAATATGTTGGGCTAACAAGGATATCGAGCCTTTAATCCTTTAAGCAGGAAATAAACTAATTAAAGTATTAAAGTTTTAAATAAACCCACTGAAAAACTAAAATTTTATTTTTTGCTCAAAACCAAAAAGTATAAATAAACGGACACGTTTTTTACAGTTTCTAAGTTCCGCAAGAGTAGAAAAACCAAAAAAGACCATATGTAAAGGTCAGCCAGTAAAAAAAAATATAAGTTTTTTATTTATTTTATAGCTGTATAGTATGTGTTGAACATATTTTTTATTTTAATAAAAGAAGGACAAATTATGAACAAAAAAAAAAAAATACTAAAAAGTTTTTATAAATATATTTAATTCTACTAATTTTCTGCCTTACATCCATTATTAAAAAGCTTGTCCCATAGGTTGTATGAAACCAGGCTGGTTGTATGAAAAAGGACATCCTTTCAAATCATTACTATGTGCTAAAATGAGTATAATCTACACACAATGCTGTCTGTTGGGCGTTTTGCTAACGACATTTGTTATAAGAAATAAAAAAAAACATATCGAAAAAAATAATATTTGCATATTACAAAAAAGGATATATGGCAGGATATTTTTCTAGCTGGAATTATTAAATAATATTGGTTTACCATTAAACATCTTCTCATATTACAACCTTTATTAATATTCAAAGTGATTGAAAGTGATTTATTATTACTATTATTTAGCTTGAACAAAAAAAAAAACAAAAATATACCAAAGCACTTTAATCAATTTCTAAGATTTTTTTCTGCAAATTCTCTCACTATTGGTGATTATACACAAAAGTTGGCTTTAAGATAAATTATCATATAATAATAGGACATTCTTCAAAGAACAAACTGCAAGTAATTATTCTTAAGAAAGGCTTTTATCCTTATTGTTTCTCAAAAGATTGAAAATGAAGTTCAAAGAGGCTAATGCATATTTTAACAACATGTTTTTAAATAATTTCATTGGCGTAAATAATATAGTTTTTTTAACGTTAAAATTTTTAATATTGAAAAAAGGATATGTGGAAGGACATGTTTTAGATTAGCAGAAATTAAAAACAAAAAAATTGGTTGTTATTAAAACAACATAAAATTTTACTTCCTTTTTAAACATATATTCTTACTATTACAAATATGTTATGTTACACTTCAAAGAAATATTGAAAATTTTTTATAAATATTTCGAAAATTGTTTGTAAAAATTTTTTGCAAAAATACTTTTTTTAACATTTTTTAAAATTTTAAAAAAAAATTTTTTTAAGTTTTCTGTAATAATAACTTTTGAAAATGTTTTAAAAAATTTAATTAAAAAAAAAATTTTTTTAATTTTTTAAAAATTTTTTTTTTAATTTTTTTAAAAAAAATTTTTTTTAATTTTTAAAATTTTTTTTTAATTTAGGAACCTGTGGGTTCATTGTATACCTCTATGTGTATTGCTTTCTATAAAGGTCTTCAATACAAATCAAAGAAGAAAAACCCTACCAACGTAAAAACATACAAAAATCGCCCCTCGCAGGGGGTTATTGATCCCCCGAGATCTCTATGCACTCCTTGCGATCTAACTGTCGTGATCTAATAATTATTTGACAAAAAAAAAATCAAATGAGAATCATTAAAGCCGAAAAAAATGAAAAATAAACGTGAAAAATATAGGTGGGCGTGGTTTTTAGCCCGCAGCCTCCAAGGGAATGATCAAATGTTGCTGAATTACAATCCGAAAAATTTTGAAACTATGCCTGAGAGATTGGTGTGCTTATATTTTTGTATCTCTTCTGGATATAGGACAGGATCATATTAAGAAGCCTCATAGATTAAAAAAATCTTCTTTAATCTAAACAGAACACATTTTTACGTCCTTTAGTCTGTCCCTTTATTTAACTTTAAATACTACAAAAAATCTAATTACAACTAAAATGTAAAACAATTTAAAAGTTTGCTTATTTCCTCTGTTTTACTCTAACATAGACCTATTAGACCTATAGAGATATTATAAAATGTTTTGCTTTTATTTTAATATTTAACAGTTTAAAGTTTGACAGCAAAAATGTGAATGGTGTTTCCTAATAGATTACATGCGTATTAATTATTAAAATTGTTTGTTTTAAAAAGAAAAAAAAATATTATAAAAAAGGATATAGCGCAGGATCATATCTAGGACTTTCGTTTACTCAAAAAATGTTATGATATTGAAACAGCACAGAGTTCTACGTCCCGTAGCATATTTATATATTTAAAAAAGCTTTGTTATACTAAAGAAATGTGTCCTGTAAAATTTTAAAAATATTTTTTATTCAAAATAACTATGAGAAATTACTCAAAAATTTTTAAATTCTTATTATTATACTAATACTAAAATATTTAGAAATTAAAAAAATAATTCTTCACTTACCTTTTTAAAGCCATCAGAGAGACTAGAAGCATTTAAAATATCTTGACTGTAGTAGTTATTGTTTCTAACAGAAATCATGCATTTCTAACTTAATTCTGATTACATTCTTTATACAATCATTAGTTTTGGTGTTATTTTAATTTCAAATACCACAAACATTGATAAAGCATATTTCTTGCTACACTGGATGTCAAACATTAAAAAATTAAGCAATTAGAATTTTTTAGCCAAAAGAAAAGTTTGCGTATAAGAAAAATCAAGTTATTGTATAACAAGTGTTAATTTATACCAACAAAAAGGTAAATTTAATAAATACATATTAAAAAGGATAATTGACAAGGACCACATAACAAAGAAATTGTGAATATAACAGAAGATTGTCTGAAGCGGTAAACAAAAAGAAAAAATAACAACAACAACAACAACAACAACAATTGTCCAACATTATCAGATTAAATATGTACTCACAAACGAAAAGAATTCAAAAAGGATCAATTGTTTCACACAGCAAAATACACAAAAAAAGAGAGACAATCACAGGGGCAGACAAGTAAGTCAGTGGCAGCCAAATAAGCTACTTTACACTATGGCAATATAGTATAGTATTTCAGGACGAAAATCCTTACAGAAAATAAATAAAAGAAAAATATTGATTATTGAGGTCGAATATGTATGGGTTCAGTACATACTCGTATAAGGCAATCTTCCAATTAAAAATGAAAGCAATAATTGTACTCTGATTGAGGTAAAACTATAAATACAAAATCCATAAGTAGATACTTAATAACTGTAACAGCAAGGTAATTTTTCATAAAGAAATAAAGAGGCTTATGGATGTGAATAAAAACCAAAGAAGGAAATAATAACAAAAATGTATTAATCACCTGGTAAAATATGATAAAGAAATGCTTTTGAATTAAAATATTACAAAGTCATTGCAAAAAATAAAAGAAATGATTTAAAAAAATATTATTGATAAATTTTTAAATTTCCAAAAAAGGATATATAGCAGGATCAGTCAAAAAAGGCTAAAAATTTTACAAGCTTGCAACATTATTCAACATGTAATAATTTTACAACCTTTTGTATGTTTTATACACGATTGACAGTTTTTTACACGAAAAAAAAAATACTTGAAACTTTTAAATATGAAATTTTTACCAGAAATCAAATACGAAAATATAAAGTGAAAACTGTTTTAAGTTTTTAAAATGCTTTGCACTTCAATAAAACTTTCCTAAAAGTTAAAAAAGTATATCAAAAATAAAGGATATATGGCAGGACAACTAAATTAGCATTTTTTGAGCTTCAAAATTGTCATTTTCGTAAAAATGCAAAACAATTGAAACCGCTTAGATATTACAAGAGATAATTTTTTAAGATTTTATTACGAAATAACGATAATTTTTCAGAAATTTATAGCCAAATAAACCAAAATAAATAAAATATTTTTACATTTTTTAACTGAAAAAATATACAAAAAAAAATTATTAAAACACCTCAATTGTAGTTTTGATTTTTTTTTTTTTTTTTTGTCTATAAGGATAGATTGCAGGGCATTTGTTAAAGCACTTTCACAAACCTCACGAAATATAAAAAGCTACTACTAACAAAAAAAAAAATAAATATACGGTAGCATTGCAGTAAGCAAACCCCTTATTAAAATACAATTTCAAAAATCGTAATTAAATTTTTTATGGTGTGTTTAGGGAGCAGAAAACTTTATGATATTTTTGGGCTCATTCATATGTAAATATCGAAAAAATTCCTTCAATATAAAAAAGCCTACCCAAAGCCGAAGTCAAGGTTAAGGTCATCAAAAAAATTATAAACAATTTATAAAATATCAATTTACTTTCAGACTTTTCCCCGCAATCCACAAACAAAATAGCAGCCACACAACTGCTACAAAACGTCAAGGACACTTAAAAATAAAAATAAAAAAAAACAAAAACAAAAAGTTATATCCTCACACTTATAATAAACTAACGCACTCAAGTGCAAAAAAGAAACGTGATTTTTCGTTACAGTTCTTGTTATATTCGGTTGGCCAAAGAATATTGAAGAATAATGAAATTTAAATTATTACCGTTGACAAATAATACTCGTCAATTAATATCAAATCGTTATTTTATGAGAGAATAAAAAAGGCATGTTATTGGCAAGGCTAAAAGCAACTACAATAAATAACTACAAATATGATTTGCGACAAGAAGAATTTTTTTTCTAAACTTTTATAAAATTTACAAAAAAAAAGGATATATGTCAGGACCTTAAATAAGATGTTTAAAAACATTTTTATATTAAAATAAATAAAACTAAGGCCTTTCAGCATCCTTTTAACCTAAGAAAAAGATGAAAATGTGAAAAATTAAAAAAAATATATTTTTTAATTCTGAGCCCAATAAATATTTTCTTTTTTACTTTTGTTTGAGCTTTTACCAATATTTTCGGATTTTTTTCAAACAAATTTCCAAAAATTACGATGTCTTTAAAAAAGGATATATAGCAGGACACCCAAAATATTTCCCAAAATCATTAAACCTTTATACATTATAAAATATCGAACAATTTTACAACCTTTCTTAAGTTTCGAAGCCCTTTCTAAATTCTTTCAGCATCCTTTTAAGTTTAGAAATTAATAAAATTAAAAATTAACAAAAAAAAAAACATTTTTAAATTTTTTAATCCTGAGACCAACAAACATTTTCTTTTCTACTTTTTTGAGCTTTTAATAATATATTCAGACTTTTTTCAAACAAATGTCCAAAAATAACGATGTCTGGCAAAAAGGATATATAGCATGACACTCAAAATATTTCCTACAAACGTTAAAACTTTGAACATTATAAAATGTCGAACAATTTTACAACCTTTCTTAAGTTTCGAAACTCTTTCTAAAGTCTTTCAGCATCCTTTTAAGCTTAGAAATATATGAAAATGTGAAAAATTAAAATTAAAAAAAATTAAACTTAAATTTTTTTCATCCTGAGCCTACCAAATATTATCTCTTCTGCTTTTTTGAGCTTTTAATAATATATTCAGAATTTTTTCAAACAAATTTCCAAAAATTACGATGGCTTTGAAAAAGGATATATAGCAGGACATCCAAAATATTTCTCAAAGTCATTAAACCTTTATACATTATAAAATATCGTACAATTTTACAATCTTTCTTATGTTTTGAAGCCCTTTTTAAAGTCTTTCAGCATTTTTTAGGCTTAGAAATAGATACAATTAAAAACTAAAAAACGAATTTATATTTTTTTAATCCTTAGACCAATAAATGTTTTCTTTTTTGCTTTTGTTTAAATTTTTATTAATATATTCGGAATTTTTTGAAACAAATTTCCAAAAATACGATTTCTAGCAAAAAGGATATATAGCAGGACACCCAAAATATTTCCTACAAACGTTAAAACTTTGAACATTATAAAATGTCGAACAATTTTACAACCTTTCTTAAGTTTCGAAACTCTTTTTAAAGTCTTTCAGCATCCTTTTAAGCTTAGAAATAGATGAAAATGTGAAAAATTAAAATTAAAAAAAAAATAAACTTAAATTTTTTTCATCCTGAGCCTACCAAATATTATCTCTTCTGATTTTTTGAGCTTTGAATAATATATTCAGACTTTTTTCAAACAAATTTCCAAAAATTACGATGTCTTTAAAAAAGGATATATAGCAGGATACCCAAAATATTTCTCAAAATCATTAAACCTTAATACATTATAAAATATCGAACAATCTTACAACCTTTCTTATGTTTTGAAGCCCTTTTTAAAGTCTTTCAGCATCCCTTTAAGCTTAGAAATAAATTAAATTAAAAGTTAAAAAAATTAATTTTAATTTAATTTAAAATTAATTTTAATTTTTTTAATCCTGAAAGCAAAAAATATTTTCTTTTCTGATTTTTTAGCTTTTAATAAATTATTCAGACTTTTTTGAAACGAATTTCCAAAAATGACGATGTCTAGCAAAAAGGATATATAGCAGGACACCCAAAATATTTCCTACAAACGTTAAAACTTTGAACATTATAAAATATCGAACAATTCTACAACCTTTCTTAAGTTTCGAAGCCCTTTTTAAGGCCTTTCAGCATCCTTTTAAATGAAATTAAAAAAAAAAATTAATTTTTTTTTTTAATCCTGAGCCAACAAATATTTTCTTTTCTGCTTTTTTGAGTTTTTACTAATATTTGGAGATTTTTTTTTTCAAAAAAATTTCCAGAAATTACGATTTCTAACAAAAAGGATATATAGCAGGACATCAGAAATATTTCTAAAAAGCGTTAAAACTTTGAAGATTATAAAATATCGAACAATTCTACAACCTTTTTTATGTTTATTTACCCAAAATGAATTACTAAGCAAATACAACAAGTGAAAAAACTTAAAAAAATGAAAATAACTTAAATTTTGTTTATATAAAATAAAATAAAATAAAATAAAATAAAATAAAATAAGGACATAAAATAAATAATCTTCTCAAAGTTAAATCAATAAAATAACTGTAAGTTTTAAGGCTTCCATACCCTTTAAATAATCGAATCAAATATCTGCAAATAATTTTCTATAAAAAAAAAATCACCTCATGTTTTTTAATAAAATTTTAAAACCTTTTACTTTCACTAAAGCTACGTTTCCAAAAGATTTAAAACTTATTTTCAACTCCTTTACAAAGCTTATTAAAGTACGAAAAATATGTAAATCCTTTAGGAAATTAAGGATACAGCCTTTAGCAATGTCATAACTTTTGCTTTAACTACGAAAAAGAATATAAAAGAAAACACAACCAGAAACTCGACAATTTCATTAATAATTTATGTTACTTGATCTAGGTTAATATATGTTTGCATGTCCTTTACATATTAATCTGCATGAAAGTACGAAGGATTACCAAACTCATTTGATATGTTCATAAATTTCTTAGTGTAGTGTTGTACACATGTAGTGGCTACTAATAAATAATAAGATTTTCTCTTAAGGATTATTCTTAACAAATTATGTATGTATGCATGTTACAAGAAAAACAGAAAAAATATTGCCTCTCTACTACGAAGACTTGTGTACAACAAGTAACGAACTTGTAAGGACATTTGCTGGAGGTGATTTTAAAGTGACAAAAAGTCACTTTATTGTACATAGCACTTAGAGACACATAGAAGAATTTAGTATGACCAACGCTATTAGGCTTAAAGCAAAATACATTGACAAGTAAAACAACAATAACAACAGCCAGAAAAAGAACAACAATACAATAAATAGAATATATTTTTATGTTAAGCTTTATCCTTTCATTACATGTACAAAAAATCATTGGCATGTACTTCCATATTTTGTGTTTACTCGCATAAATATTAGTTTTTTTTAAAAAGATTTGGAAAGTGCGTGTCTCTTTAGGCATATTACTTAGGCGTTGATTGTATTGTTTGAAATGAGGTTGGCATAAGTGTGTCCTTTAGATATTCACTAAAAATGTCAAAAAATGATTACGTGAGCTTTTATTAAATATCCTTTCTTTAGTATCGTTTTTCTCGTAATACCTTAACTGGAGAGCTTAAGAGACAAGGTCTGTTATTTAAAAAAAAAAAACAAATATAAAAATACAAGCATATGTGTAAGCATTTCGAAGAAAAATGTTAAGAAATCCTTTTATATAAACGAAAGGATATTTCTGCTTTCCTTCACTTCTAGGCTTAACTCAGTCTATACATTCATCATAAATCACACGAAAATTTATAAAAAATATACTAAAGCAAACCACTTAAGCTAACAAAAAATCTATGGAAATTAAATATCAAAGGGTGATTTTTTAAGTATTAGGTTTTTAAAATAAAATAAATTTTCTATACCCTTCACCACGGTGATTTTATTTATACTTACATGTAGAGCATTATCCATATTGTTGACTCTTTACATAAATTAAAATAAGTCGTATGAGAAAAAACTCCTTATTCATGCTTTAAAGAAATAGAAGACAGCGGCTGCGCAGTTAAATGAAAACCAATTACGTTGGCTACAATAGTTGCCGAGTAGTCCAGCTACTTAATGATATTGAAGATGACTGCTACATCGTAAACCCTGACATTGTTGTAGAAATACTAATTTTAATACAGCCATGATTTTCATTTTCACAGAAATATTGAATTTTTTTTAATTTTTCGAAAATTGTTTGTAAAAATATTTTTTTTGAAAATCTTTTGTAAAATTTTATTCGAAAATTTTTGGAAATTTTTTTAAAAAAATTTTTTTTTGAAAATTTTCTTGTAAAAATAACGTTTTTAAAATGGTTTGTAAATATTTGAAAAAAAAAAAACATTTTAAAATTTTTTTACAAAATTTTAATTTTTTTACTTAAAATCAAAAAAAAAAATTTTTTGAGAATTTTATTGAAATTTTTATATTATTTTAAATTTAGGATCTTCCTGCAATCTATATTATGTTAGAATGGTCAGACTAAAGCAAAAAAAAATCCTTAAAAAATTTCCTCATATTGATCCCCTATGTGGCCCTTAACTCCTCCTATTTACCAGTGGGCACCCTGTGGGTTCATTGGCTACCTCTATATGTATTGCTTTCTATAAAGGTCTTTAAAACAAATCAAAGCAGAAAAACCCTGTCAACCTAAAAACAAACAAAATTCGAACTTCTCAGGGGTTTATTGACCCCCGAGATCTGTATGCACTCCTTGCGATCTACCTGTCGCCGTCTAATATTTATTTGACAAAAAAAAGCAAAAGAGAATCATTAAAGCCGAAAAAAATTAAAAAAAAAAAACGTGAAAAAAATATATGGGTGGCGTGGTTTTTGGGCCCTCAGCCTCCAAAGGAATGATCCGATGTTGCTGACTTCCAATCCGAAAATTTTCGAAACTATGCCTGACAGATTGGTGTGCTTAAATTTTTTCTATCACTTCTGGTGCCTTGGCAAATGACTACCCGAAAACGAACAGACGGACATCGCTTAATCAACTTTTCTCTGTATAAAGATCCCGAATATATATACTTTATGGGGTGGAAAGTGAATATTGTAGAAATTACACATGGAATGACAAATTTATATGTACCCGTTCTATCTGTGGTGAAGGGAATAAAAATAAGAAATTTTTAATTAAAACATTTTCATGCGTCATCTCTTGTACAAAAAACGCAGTTGTTATTTCGACAAATCAAATAAAATCCGTTATAGGGCAGCACTTACTGAGCCAAGATCTTGCTGCTCATCTTTGTTAAATTGCACAAGCTTGACATATAACCGAAAATTGTATAACGTATGAAAAACGAGACTAGTTACAAAGTGATAGGGACCGTCTCGAGCTGTAATACTTCATATGAAAAGTCGCCATGAACAAACCAACCAATTAAAAGGTCTCATGCAACCTTAACAAAACATGTGGAGATTAGTATAAATATTCACAACTCCATGAATTTGTTGGTAAATAACCTCGAGGGAAGTGTGATCGACCGATCGATATTTAATAATATGCACGGCCCAAATCTGTTTCTATTACACTGTTAAGTACAACATAATCGGTTTGCGGAGTTCGCTGCTACTACGCTACCCATTAGTTCTAGTAGTAGTAGTAGCAGTAGTAGTAGTAGTAGTAGTAGTAGTAGTAGTAGTAGTAGTAGTAGTAGTAGTAGTAGTAGTAGTAGTAGCAGTAGTAGTAGTAGTAGTAGTAGTAGTAGTATTAGTAGCAGTAGTAGTAAGAGTAGGAGTAGTATTAGTAGTAGTATTAGTAGTAGTATTAGTAGCAGTAGTAGTAAGTGTAGGAGTAGTATTCGTAGTAGTATTAGTAGCAGTAGTAGTAAGTGTAGGAGTAGTAAGTGTAGGAGTAGTATTCGTAGTAGTATTAGTAGCAGTAGTAGTAAGTGTAGGAGTAGTAAGTGTAGGAGTAGTATTCGTAGTAGTATTAGTAGCAGTAGTAGTAAGTGTAGGAGTAGTATTAGTAGTAGTAGTAAGTGCAGGAGTATATTTAACGCATCCGTACAAGCAGTACGAAGAGCAGTAGTGAAAAAGCCGAAGCCAATATTTGTATTCTTTTAGTGAAAAAGCCGAAGCCAATATTTGTATTCTTTTAAACTATGCCTCGATAGACTGTGTAGTGAAGCGCTGATCTATTAGTCTGGAAGTTGCGGCTTCGATCCCCACAAAGGCTCTGGTGTTTTCTGCAGACAAGCAAAGAGCTTGGCTAAGGTAAGCCACCAAACTATACAGACAGACAGATTTTTATGTTTTCAAATTAAATTGAGATATTTCAAATATTAATCTTTATTTAAATACCAGCTGTGTCCACACACGTTGTGTGCGTCCTCACAATATTTTGTTCGATTTTGCTTTGAAAGTAATCCACACCAAATTTCAAAACTCCTACGTATTTACTTTATATAAAAATTATTGTAAAGCTCTCTCTGTTAAAGACAAACAGGAAATGAGTTACTCATTGTTTTAAAACAGCGCCATCTGTTGTGCAACATTACTTAAAATATCCAGCTTTCAAAAATAAAAATTGTCGAAAAACCAAAGCACCCACAAAGAGCGACTCTTTGATGCGGTTTATGGGCTGGCGGCATCATCGGGCCGTATTTTTTTTGTCCAAAATGAGGACTGTCAGGCAGTTACTGTGAATGGTGTTCGCTAGCGTGAGATGATAACGAACTTTTTACGGCCCGAATTGGAAGTTATTAATATGGACGATATGTGGTTTTACCAGGACGGTGCCACTTGCCACACAGCTAACGAAACAAAGACCCTTAGACGCGACAAATTCAATACCGGTGTTATCTCACATGGTGACGATATCAATTGGCCGCCAAGATCATGTGATTTGACACCGTTGGAAATCTTTCTTTGGGATTCTTTGAAAGGAAAGGTGTACGTCGATAAGCCAGCAACATTTCAAGAGCTAAAGGATGAAATAATTCACCACACTAACGGGACACAACCTGAATTATGCCTCAGTGTCATAAAAAATTTGGAGCATAGCATGGATATTTTGATATTTTGTTCCATACATAATTGAACCATACCAATATTATCAAAATAAAAAGCAAAATGACAATAATTTCATAAATAATTTGTGTTTTATTTAATATCAACATCGGCCCTTACAATATTAACCACCCTTTAGAATACTTTATTTCCGCAAAAATATCTTATTTCCAAAAAAAAATCAGTGAAAGTATCATTCTGACCATTGACGACGCGTCTTGGATTATCATTAGCTCAAATGTGGCAACTCTGCTTATTGACGAATCCACTGAGGAGAAAATGTGCCTCATCACTGAGGATGATTTTTTCGAAAATTTATCATCCACTGTTGCCAGTTCTTGCCATCATTCTGCGATCGATGACGTTTGGAATGATCAAGAGGCTTTAGTTCTTCAGTCAATTGCACCTTATAGGCGTATAAATGCAAGTCTTTATGCTTAATGTCTATCAACGACGAGCTTGAGAGGTGCAATTGTTGGGCACGATGACGAATTGAGGTAGACGGCTCTTCCGGCCACACTATCGCGAACAGCAGCAATATTTTCTGCAGTACAAGCTGTACGAGCATGTACTGGTATTTTCAAATCTCATACAGATCCAGTTTGCTCAAATTTTTGCACGTTTTTTCCGATTGTACGCACATTTGGACGCTTAAATTGATCGAAAAAATTGCGAAGTGCACGATATGCATTTTGATTTGAACGCCCATTGTCATAATAAGCCTGAGTAACTTTAACGCGTTGCTCGATTGTGTATCTTTCCGTGGTTCAAATTGAGTTAGTCTGAAATTGAGAAATGTCAAATTAAATGCAGAAAAAATTGACTTTTAGCTGTCGTTCACATTCAACATCAGCCCTTAAAATTTAACCACTGGATATATTAGAATCAGGATACTAAGGTATTTACTCTCAAAATTTTGTTAAAATCCATCCAGTAGTTTTTGCGTGATGCGAAAACAAAGGGATTTCCAGTTGCTTTCTTCGCCTTTTTACGATATATATTTTATTCAGACTATATTATTATTATTATGATAATGCTTGCAAAAAAACCGACTACAAAACAAATATATGTGCATCAATTCTAAACTAAAAATTTAAAAGGAAGTAATCTGTAAGAAATAGTTCTCAAATCAAATACTTTTATACTTGTTGCTCTAACGGACATAGTAATTTACGTTCTGTACATTCAAATGTCTATCCGTAACGGTTAAGCAGATAAAACCATATACGACAAATTACGTCAGATATGAGGACACCCTTTATTTTTTTACACTTATTATTACTGACACAGTAATAAAAAGTAACGGTTCCAAAGATATGGCCATATAGCTTAAACAATATCACCTAGGGGACACCCTTTAATGTGCAATTTTAAATTAAACAATGTAAATGCAAATGTAAATTTAAAATGTCTGTCTAAAACGGTTCAAAAGTTTGGCCATATGCATCAATTTACATCAACTATTGAGACACCCTTTAAAATTTTAAATATTGATAAATGTTTTTATACGGGATATAGTAGTCGAGATTCTGTCTAATTTTCAAGTGTTTGTCTATAACGGTTCAAAAGATAGGGCTAGATAGGTAAAATTATATCAATTATGGGGACACCCTTTAGTTTCCGAATTTAAATTATATACTTGATGTTATAAAGGACTTAGATATACAGGTTCTTTGTAAATTTCAACCGTCTCTCTGTTACGGTTCAAATGTTTTGCAATATACATCAAATTACATCAACTATTGGGACACCCTTTAACTTCTAATAATAAATATTTAATTTCTGATTATAAATATTGCACATTCTGTCCAATTTTCAAGTGATTGTCTACAATGGTTTAAATGATTCATATATTGAAATTGATGTCACATATGGGGACACCCTTTAATTTTTAAGTTTATTTTTTTAATAATTTCTGTTATTGGCAGCTATAGTAATAAGCAGTTTTTTAAAATTTTAAAAGGGTGCCCTTTACGGTTCATAATACACGTAAAAAACACGTATGTTGTATGGGGACACCCTTTAATTTTCAAAATTCTTCTTCTTTTTAAATGGGACCAATCTGTAAGCATTTCCATTCTAATAAAGAAAAAATTTTTAAAATCGGAAATGACTGAGTTATGCGGGCACACACAATAAAAAGCAACATTCAGACGAATTGATAACCTCCATCTTTTTTTGAAGTCGGTTAATTAAGAGCCAGTGAATGATTTTGGGATTTAATATCCAGTTGCCTGCTTCGCTTGTGTACTTTGCCCATTACAACTTTATTAAAACCGAATACTAACAGCAAAGTTTTTTAATTAGATTAGAATTAGTTTTTATAATAAAACATCAATCATAAATCAAATTATTTAAAAACTTTATTGAGGTGTATTTGACTTTGAATGACGAAAAAAACTTCTAACTGCGCATATTTGTCTTTGATGTCACCAATGATAAAGAAACTGTCAGAGAAAATGTACCCAAAAAAATCCAAACAAAAAAGTGCTATAAATAGAACTACCTGTTATTTCTTATAACTAATATAGCCCTGCGCATACTGTACCTTTTTAGCCTATTAAGTAGGATTTATAACATTTTCCGTCTTTTTTTTTTTTCTTTTAACAAAAACAATGTATTTACTTTGGTTCCTCAGCCCACGCAAACCAAACCATGAAATAAGAAACTGTGGCCACAAACAAATGTCATGTCATGGTAGGTTCCCTGCAAAAAAAAAAAATAAAATAAAAAATAAAATAAAATAAAATAAAAAATAATACAAGAAAAAACTTTTGATTTATTATTGTTGCTAAACAACAATTTTTTGTTCTCATATTGCAACAAAAGGAAAGAAAGAATAACAATTTACATCACCTTAAACCTACATTTCGTTGCTACACACGCACCCAAGATCTCTTCTATTTTATTATTCTTTCACTTGTATGCATGTGTATACAGTGTTCACCTCCTCAACGTATGCCACATAAATTGTTTACAATAATATTTGTTCGCTTGTTGTTTCTTTTTTTTTTTTTTTTGAGTCTGCTTTCCAGCGTTATTATTTTGTCGTTTCACAAACAATTTAATACATATAAAGTCAGTCAAAAATATATGATAAAAAGAAGAAAGAAAAAACACACGAAATGTTGTTGTGTTTCCTGTAAAAAAAAAATCGTGTATGTATTGTATTCGTATGTTAGCACTTAAACCAAGAAAAAATATTGTATTTATATTAGCGAGTACAATAACAATAATTTTCAGTTTATTTTCGGTTTATTCAGTTCTTTTTTGTTAACGTGAAAGCTTTAAAATGCATAAATTATTATTTTTTTAAAGACAACATCTTTACATGGCTCTTGAATTAAAACATAATGTGCCAACTTAGGCCCCTGAGGGTAGGCAATCTATTGTAAAATTAATTTCGTTTAAAAAAATTTTCAGAGGAAACCAGTTCAGTTGTTAAGAAAAACATATTCAAAAAGTTTCTTAAAAATATATAAATAAAAATATATAAAATTAAAATATATCAAAATATATAAAAAATCGATTTAAAAAAAAAATCTATTTTTATGAATTTCATAAGTGATCACAGATTTTTGTCCTTTTGTCTGTAAGACGCTTAGTTTAGCTAGAAAATGAGTTTTTAGTTTTTTATATAAAAACCTAATTTTTTAATAATTCTTCTTTGTGTATTTCATAAGTTATCACATATTTTTGTCCTTTTGCCTGTAGGCAATTTAGCTAGAAAATGAGTTTTTATGAGTTTTTTTTTTTTTTTTTCTAATAAAAAAATCCATTTCTATGTTAGAATATTCGTTAAAATTAAAAATATTTGTTAGAAAAAAATAGTCCCCCCTAAATATGCAATTTATTTTTTATAACTTTTTTTACGCATAAAAATATTGCACATTTGAAATACTATTTGAATTTTGTTCTTGCGAATTTTAATTAAGATTCTCTGAATTAACGCCTAAAAGTATACAAAATTATCAGTAACAATTTCCCAAAAATATGCTATACTTCAATTTAGTTTCAAATGGGTTTTTATACTCCGCAAACTATTTTATTTTAACTCTTGCGAATTTTAATTAAGATTTTCTGAATTAATGCCTAAAAGTATACAAAATTATCAGTAACAATTTCCCAAAAATATACTATACTTTAATATAGTTTCAAATGGGTTTTTATACTCCGCAAACTATTTTATTTTAACTGTTGCTGATATGCAACGTTAATTTTAACATTATTTGTGCACAAAAGCAACGCACATTTGAATTAGTTTCAATTGGGTTGTTAGTCTTAGGAAGAAAGCTTAGAAAAGTTTACAATATTTCTTTTTTTTTAATTTTAGCAAAATAGTTAAAAATATTTGTTAACAAAAAAATAGTCCCCTCTAAATATGCAAGATTATTTATTTTTAATATTATTACGCATAAAAATAACGTTAATTTTAACTATAATTTTTAACTTCCTCATTCGTATTTTAACAAGTTTTCTCTGAAATATGCAGCATTTTTATTTCTTATAGTTTTTAATATTATTTACGCCTAAAAGTACACACATATATAAATAAAATTTCCCAAAATTATGCTACACTTCAATTCGATATCAATTGAGTTTTTAGTCACGGAAAATTATCTCATTTTAACTATTACTAATAGTTAAAAATATTTCTTAACAAAAAATAGTCCCCTCAAAATATGCAACGTTATTTTTAATATTATTTACACATAAAAACTAGTAGATTGAAGTTATAATTTTAACTTTATTAATGCTAATTTCAAGTAAGTTTCTCTGAAATATCCAGAATTTTTGTTTCTTATAATTTTTAATATTATTTACGCCTAAAAGTATACACAATTATTAATAAAATTTCCCAAAATTATGCTACACTTCAATTCGATATCAATTGAGTTTTTAGTCACGGAAAATTATTTCATTTTAACTATTGCTAATAGTTAAAAATATTTCTTAACAAAAAATAATCTCCTCTAAATATGCAACGTTATTTATTTTTAATATTATTTACGCATAAAAAATAGTAGATTTAATTAGAATTTTAACTAAGTTCAGGTGTATTTTAAGTAAGAGTCTCTTAAATATTCAGCATTAGTGTTTCTTATAACTGCCAATATTATTTACGCCTAAAAGTATACAAAATGATCAATAAAATTTCCCAAAATTATGCTACACTTAAATTTAGTTTCAATTGCGTTTTCAGTCTTAGGAAGAAAGCTTAGAAAAGTATACAAAATTGTTTTTTAAATTATTGTTAATATTTAGAAATACTAGTTAGCAAAAAATAGTACCCACTAAATATGCAACGTTATTTTTTTTTTAATATTATTTATATTAATATTATTTATATTATATAAATAACGTATATTTAAATTATAATTTTAACTTTGTTCAGGCGTATTTTAACAAAATTTCTCTAAAATATGCAGCATTTTTGTTTCTTAAAATTTTTAATATTATTTACGCCTAAAAGTATACACAATTATAAATAAAATTTCCTTAAATTATGCTACACTTCAATTCGATATCAATTGAGTTTTTAGACACGGAAAATTATTTTATTTTAACTATTGTTAATAGTTAAAAATAATTGTTAACAAAAAATAGTACCCTCTAAATATGCAACGTTATTTATTTTTAATATTATTTACACATAAAAAATAGTAGATTTAAGTTATAATTTTAACTTTGTTAATGCTAATTTCAAATAAGTTTCTCTGAAAAATGTAGCATATTTGGTTCTTTATAATTGCATATATTGTTAACGCCTAAAAGTATACAAATGGATCAATAACATTTCCAAAAATTATGCTACACTTAAATTTAGTTTCAATTGCGTTTTCAGTCTTAGGAAGAAAGCTTAGAAAAGTATACAAATTTTTTTTTTTTAAATTATTGTTATTATTTAGAAATACTAGTTAGCAAAATATAGTCCCCACTAAATATGCAACGTTATATATTTTTAATATTATTTATGCATAAAAATAATGTATATTTAAATTATAATTTTAATTTGTTCAGGCGTATTTAAACAAAATTTCTCTAAAATATGCAGCATTTTTGTTTCTTATAATTTTTAATCTTATTTACGCCTAAAAGTATACACAATTATAAATAAAATTTTTCTAAAGTTATGCTACACTTCATAATCAATATCAAT
Organism: Phasia obesa; assembly: GCA_949628195.1. Classification (NCBI taxonomy): domain Eukaryota; kingdom Metazoa; phylum Arthropoda; class Insecta; order Diptera; family Tachinidae; genus Phasia; species Phasia obesa. Next base: position 8,602,002 of record OX451218.1, read on the forward strand.
ATCAATTGAGTTTTTAGTCACGGAAAATTATTTTATTTTAACTATTGCTAATAGTTAATAATATTTCTTAAGACAAAATAGTCCCCTCTAAATATGCAACGTTATTTATTTTTAATATTATCTACACATAAAAAATAGTATATTTAAGTTATAATTTTAACATTGTTAATGCTAATTTCAAAGAGGTTTCTTTGCAAAATGCAGCATTTTTCGTTCTTTATAATTGCTTATATTATTAACGCCTAAAAGTATACAAAATTATCAATAAAATTTTTCATAAATATGCTACTCTTCAGTCTATATATTACTAGCTGTGCCCAAGTTGTATGGGTCCTGACAATATTTTGTTCGATTTTGTGTTATCCACACCAAATTGTAACCCTCTTACGTATTTACTTTATACAAAGGTACCAATTCCTACAAAAAAAAACTCTAAAATTTATATAAAATTCCAAAAATTATTGTAAAGCTGTGTAAAAGGCGTTTAAAATATTTTAATAACAATGTCATTCCACAAAGTAAAAATACAAATCGAATACAAATTTTATTCCACCGGCTAATTGGCAGTAGGTAATTCATATTTTGTCATTATGTATTTTAAAACAGCGCCATCTCTTGCACAATCGTATTTAAAATACCCCGATTTCAGTTCATTTTGTCATTATTTTAAAACAGAGCTATTTGATTCGCAACTTTGTTTAAAATATACCACTTGCTAAATTAAAAGATCCCAGAAAGTATGCAGTACCTTTAAATCGGTAAAAAAAATCGGCATACTTTCATTGATTTTTCTCTACTTTCGCTTGGAAATAAAATAATTTTGCGGAAAAAAAGTATCCTATGTTGGAGTCAGGATACTAAGGTACCTCCTCACAAAATTTTGTTAAAATCCATCCAATAGTTTTTACATGATGCGAACACAAAAAACGAAATACAGACAGACAGGAAATGAGTTACTATTTTATTATATGCATAGCTAAGGAAAATAGCTGAGAAAAGTAATTATTATATTATAAATATTATATTTATTTCTTTTTTATTACTGCTTAGTTTTTTACACACCCTTTTTAAATTTTACCCAATTACAGATTAAATCTAAATATCAAATTTTGAATAACACCCTTCTTCACTTCAGATGCCACATGAAGGTTACTTATTAAAAAGAAACAACTTCTAAACCCCTTTTTTCACCTTAAAAAATTACTTTATATAAAATATTTCAATAAAATTTTGCCTTAAGGTATGCCACATTTTCTGTAACTGACATTGTTATTCTATTAACATTGTGTCAATTACAAATTTTCTTTAATTAAATATTTCTATAGCGAAAGCACTGATTAAATGTGTATAAATGATGCGATTAGTTTCCCACCTTACGCAAGGTTTCCCTTAACTGTCTACTTATCCTTTAGCACATGCATAAGTACTTGCTAGTTAATGAAATATAACGAGCTCCATAATACTCTAACCAGATAAACTACGAATTTTTGTATTTACTCCTTAAATTTGTTGTTATTATCATTATTGTTTGAAGGATTTATAAAGTAAAATATTATTCGAAGCAAAAAGGATAAAGCTTTTAGAAAGTGAATTCAAAATAAACAAAGAGATACAAAAATAAATATTTATTTGTTTATTTTTTTAATCTTTTTGATTTATGAAAATTTATGCATATTATTGGTTTTAAGCCAGAAATTCCAAAAAGGATTTGCTTAAGAATTAGCAATCACATAATATTAAACTTATTAAATTGCAAATCGGTTTAAGCAGATGTAAAATACCAGAATAAATAAATAAATAAATAAATAAATAAATAAATTCTTCACATTGAGAATGATTTTAATATCACTAAAGTAATGAAAAATAATTCCGAATAAAAAAAGCAATTAAACTAATTCAACATTGTCACTAAAGGTGACATTGTCAGTAAAGTGACATTGTCAGTTAAGTGACATTGTCAGTTAAGTGACATTGTCAGTAAAGTGACATTGTCAGTTAAGTGACATTGTCAGTAAAGTGACATTGTCAGTAAAGTGACATTGTCGGTAAAGTGACATTGTCAGTAAAGTGACATTGTCAGTAAAGTGACATTGTCAGTAAACTGACATTGTCAGTAAAGTGACGTTGTCAGTAAAGTGACATTGTCAGTAAAGTGACGTTGTCTGTAAAGTGACATTGTCAGTAAAGTGACATTGGCAGTAAAGTGACATTGTCAGTAAAGTGACATTGTCAGTAAAGTGACATTGTCACTAAATGTAGCAATGACAATAAATGTAACACTATCACTAAATGTGGCACTAAATGTGTCACTGTCACCAAATGTGACATTGTCAGCAAATAAAACATTGTCACTAAAAGTAAAATTTTTTTACGAATGTTTCCTGTCACTAAAGGTGACATTGTTAGTATAGAAATTTTTCCGAAATTTTAACGAATATTTTTTTGTATAAAAAAATAATTTTTACTTTCATTTTTCCAAAGCAAGAAATTTATTCTTTAATTTGGAAAAGTTAGTGCTTTTAAAGCTAAATAATACTAACACAAATTAGACAAAACGAGTTTCGAATAATCAACCAGGTTCGGATATAAAGAAGACATGACTAAAACAACAACAAAATTTAAAATCATTTTTAATGACTTTTTATGTATACATACATATGTGTACATACATATGTGTCCAGTATACATATATGTATACAGTATACATATCGCACTTTATCAACAAGAGGGTATTAATTCAAAATTTTTAAAATTTCACTTTTTGCCAGAAATCTATCAACAACATCAATATCCATCTACAGTAAAAATTTCAGCGTATTCTGATTACTCTTTTATCTCGAAACCAGCATATGAGACAATTTTCGTGATACCGTACCGTGAGTACCTTTATATCAACAAAAAGTTAATATTTTTATTTGGCAATAATTGCAAAAAAAAATTTAGAAGAAAAACAGTGTAAATATATTTTTAAATGGAATTTGCTGACTATAATATGTTCGGATTTTTTTAATTATTTTAAAATGTAATCACAAACAATTTTTTACCTCTAGTGAAAATTTTAAAATTATGAGTTGATACCCTCTTGTTGATTAAGTGCGATATGTGTCTTCGAATGTTGTGCTGTTTTTATACCCTTCATTATAGGGGGAAAATGGTATATATAAGTTTGTCATTCCGTGTGTAATTTCTACAATATTCATTTCCGACCCAATAAGGTATATATATCCTGAATCCTTATACATAGAGAAGTTGATTGAGCGATGTCCTTCTATCCGTCTGTACGTGTTAGCGCTGAAATATCTTTTTTGCCAAGGCACCAGAAGAGATACAAAAAATTTAAGCACACCAATCTGTCAGGCATAGTTTCGAAAATTTTGGGATTGTAATTTAGTAACATCGGATCATTCCTTTGGAGGCTGCGGCCAAAAACCACGCTCACCTAATTTTTTTCTTTTTTTCTAAATTTTTTCAGTTCTAATTATTCTCATTTGATGTTTTTTTTTTGTCAAATAAATATTCCACCGCGACAGGTAGATCGCAAGGAGTGCATAAAGATCTCGGGGGATCCACACCCCCTGCGAGGGGCGATTTTTATTTGTTTTTAGGTTGGTAGGGCTTTTCTTTTTTGATTATTATTAAAGACCTTTATAGAAAGCAATACACATAGAGGTAGCCAATGAACCCACAAGGTGACCACTGGTAAACAGGCACATGGGGGCGTCAATATGAGGAATTTTTTTAATCATTTTTTTGTTTTAGTCTGACTATTCTAACATTGCAGACAAGTAATAAATTTAAAAAGAAAATCATTAAAATATAAAAAAACAAATTTTTAAATTTTAAAAAATTAAAAAAAAAAATTTGAAAAAAAAATTAAAAAATAAATTTTAGAACATTTTTAAGACGAAATATTTACAGAAAATTAAAATTTTTTAATATATAAAAAAAAAATTTAAAAATTTAAAAAAATTAAAAAAAAATTTAAAAAAAAATTTAGAACATTTTTAAGACGAAATATTTACAGAAACTTAAAATATAAAAAAAAATTAAAAATTTAAAAAAATAAAAAAAAAATTAAAAAAAAATTTAGAACATTTTTAAGACGAAATATTTACAGAAACTCAAAATATAAAAAAAAATTAAAAATTTAAAAAAATTAAAAAAAAATTTAAAAAAAATTAAAAAAAAAATTTTGAAAATTTTTAAGACGAAATATTTACAGAAAATTTTTTTTATTCCAAAAAATTTTCGAATAAAAAATATTTTTGCATAAAATTTTTACATATAATTTTGGAAATATTAAAAAAAAAATTTAGTATTTCTTTAAAAATGAAAATCATGAGTGTAGCATAACATATTTGTAATAGTAAGAATATATGTATGTATGTATGTATGTATGTATGTATGTATGTATGTATGTATGTATGTATGTATGTATGTATGTATGTATGTATGTATATAGAGTAACATATTTTTTTTTAAATACTTTGATTCTTAAAAAGATGAGATCTCAGTTTTAAAACCTAGATGCATTAAACACATACACAACATCAGGATACCGACTACAAGCTGACAAAAATAAAATATACACGTTTATAGGTAAACGATTATTTTGAAGCCCACATGGCTACACACATGACCACCGTTGTGGCTGTCGTCAACTTGTGCTAATTTCTACTTTATTCAATAAAAGAAAATTTCACAAAATTGTACATTACAAATTCATATACAAACAAAAAGTTTTGCAGGAAATACTATTTATAATATTTTGAAAAATTTATTTAATTTTATAAAAGCAAATGTCAGAGTTTACGATGTACATAGCTGTCGTCTTCAATATCATTAAGTAGCTGACCACACGGCTGCGTAGCCGCTGTCTTCTCTTACTTTAAAGCATGAATAAGGAGTTTTTCCTCATACGACTTATTTTAATTTATGTAAAGAGTCAACAATATGGTTAATGCTGTACATGTCTGTATAAATAAAATCACCGTGGTGAAGGGTATAGAAGATTCGGCATGGCCAAATATAGCACTCCTTCTTGTTTTTTAATGTAAATATTTCGTTTGTTTAAGAAAGAAAAAAATAAGATTTACTTGATAACTTTTGTTTAAAGTGGCTTGCAAAACTTTTCCATTTTTACTTACAAAATAAAAACTTTAATCCTGTTTTTCGGCAATAGTACAAAAAAAAGTTTTTAAAAACAAATGCTTGATTTCTCGAGACACATTTTTACTTCCATTTTAACATAAACTTATTCTACTTATTTGTTTGGTTTTTTTTCTTCCAATATGTGATTGCCTTTTCGTTTTCTTGGGAGGAAAAGTAAAAAAAAAAATGTTAGCGATTAATCTTTGTGCCACATCAATGTTTGTCAAGGAAATTACAATTTGCAGCATGTAGTCATTCTGGCATACACAAAAACACCAGCATAAAAATAGTTTTTGTTTAAAAAGTTAAAGCATATGTTGCCATTGCCACATATTGTAGTTAAGCATACTTAGCAACTACTGCTGCACATGAACAAATTCATTTGAATTAACACACACATACGTACACACACACACACACATGTACTAGTACTAGTAAAGCCATTCAAGTAACCATTAACATAAGTGTATTTGTGAGCATGTGATAAGTATCATTGTTTTCTATAAAAGAGTTGATTGCTGACGTCACTAAGTTTCCCCCCTTTGCCTTAGTCTTTTATCCTTCCATGGCATAAATATATATTTTTGTTTAAGTTTTTTATTTTCTGTTTTTTCTTTTTTGTGGTTTATTGGTTGGCTGACATGGCAAAAGCCAAACCGTTATAATTTTTTTTTTTTATTTTTCTATTTTATCCATGTTGGTTTTACCAGTGATATTTCCTTGTTTGAACTGCCAAAAGTTCGAAGATTAACTTTTGAATGACTGAAAATACAAAGTAAATTTATGATATTTTCGATTATTTTGGCCAACTAAAATACGGTTGCTGTTTGAAAGCTCGTAATTTAAGATGAAGTTTGTGGTGGAAAATTTATGAGTTTAAACGAAGTGGGATAACAATTTTGCAAATGCGTGGGAAAAATAGCAAAAATATTATTTTCTCAATATTTACATTGAGCTAAACTTACATAAAAATTTTCACCTTAACTGACAGGACTGCTGTACAAAAAATTGCACTATAAGCTAAACAAAAATACAAAAACTCACAAGTTTTTCTGTAGTCAAAATGATACTGAAAATGATTTGTTTTCTATAGAAAACAATTCTAAAAAGAACAAAATTAAAAAACTGACCAGATTTCTATATGAAAAATTACACTGAAATTGACAGGTTTCTGTAAAAATATAAACACTTTAACTAGATTATTTTCTATAAAAGATTTTTATCAAAATTGACATATTTTCCATAGGCAACATTGTACTGACAGTGAGATTTTTTTTGTATAAAAAACGACAGTCAAAGTGTACTTAGAAATTCTTAAATTAAAAATAATATATTCTTATTTAAAACTAGCTGTGCCTACACACGTTTTGTGCATCCCGACAATATTTTGTTCGATTTTGCTTTAAAAGTAATCCGTATTTACTCTATATAAAGATACCCATCGCTGGATAAAATTCTAAAATTTATCTAAAATTCTAAAAATTATTGCAATGCTTTGTAATAAGTGTTTCAAATATTTCAACAACAATGTAATGCCACAAAGTAAAAATTCAAATTTTATTCAATTGGCAGTAATTAATTCATATTTTGTCATTATTTTAAAACAGCGCCATCTGTTGTGCAACCGTGGTTAAAATATCCCGCTTTCAGAAACAAATGATGCCTTAAAGTATGCAGTACTTTGAAGTCGAAAAAAATCGGCGTTCATTCGCTGCCTTCTCTGCACTTTCTCTTAAAAATAAGATATTTTTGAGGAATAAAATTATTCTATATTTGAAACAGGATACTAAGGTACCTCCTCACAAAATTTTGTTAAAATCCATCCACCAGTTTTTACGTGATGCGAACACAAATAAAAAGACAGACAGACAGGAAATGAGTTCCTGTTTCATTATATGCATAGATAGTACACAAAAAGGGATCTATTTTTTTGCAGAAAGAAATTATGAAAGTGCTATGATATCCGTAGAAAAATTATCACCTTAGGTGATGTGTTTTCTATAGAAAAAAATACACTAAAATTGAAATTTTTTTTCCCAAAACAATATCATTGAAAATTACAAAAAAATATTTTTTATGACAGATTTTTATAGAAAAATTATTCAACAATTATTTTTTTTCCATCAAAAGAAGGACATTTAGGGCATATGTAGTCCATAGAAAAAATAACATTTAATATTTTGGGTACGAAATTAATACTGAAAATTACATTTTTTATAGGAAAAATGAAAGAAGGTGAAATATTTATATATATTTTTTGTGAAAAAATTATAAAAACCGCGTATATTTTGTAGGCAAAATAGAATCGAATCGACAGTTATAGTTAAGACAACAAAGTGCAGGATGTGATACGTTCTTTGATACGTTTTCAGGAAAATTAATTATTCTGAAAGCAATAACTTTTCTATCGCTATTAGTGACATGTTTTTATAATTTATAAGATTTATAATATTTATAATTTTTAAATATTTAATATTTATATTATTAATAATATTTATAATATTTATAAGATTTATAATATTTATAATTTTTATTATAATTATAATATTTATAATTTTTATTATATTTATAATACTTATAATATTTATAATTTTTAGTCTATTTATGATTTATAATATATTTATAATATTTATATTGTTTATAATATTTATAAGATTTATGATATTTATAATATTTATAATATTTACAATTTTTATTATATTTATTAGTTCAAAAATAGTTCAAATAAAATTCATATAATTTATAATATTTATAATTTTAATAATTTTTATTATATTTATAATATTTATAATATTTATATTATTTATAATATTTTAAAAGATTTATAATATTTACAATTTTTATTATATTTATAAGATTTATAAATTTATAATAATTATATAATATTTATAATATTTATAAGATTTATAATGTTTGTAATATATATATATAATTTATAATGTTTTTAATATTTATAATATTTATAATATTTATAATTTTTATAATTTTTATTATATTTATAATATTTATAGTATTTATAATTTTTATCATATTTATAATATTTATAATATTTATAAGATTTATAAAATTTATAATATTTATTAGATTTATAATATTTATAATTTCTATTATATTATTAATAATTTATAATATTTATAAGATTTATAATGTTTTTAATATTTATAATATCTATAAGATTTATAATATTATAAAATTAATTTTTTCCAATTTTTTTTTTAATATTATCACCTAATTTGTAATTAATTAATTCTTTCTTAAAAAGAGTAAAAACGAACTTAAGCTTGACTATAGATTTCATTGTATATAATATTTATAATATTTATAATATATTTATAATTTATAATATTTATAAGACTTACAATATATATAATTTTTATTACATTTATAATATTTATAATATAGTATTTATTATTTATAATTTTATTATATTTATAAGATTTTTAGTATTTATAATATTTATAATATTTACAATTTGTATTATATTTATTAGTTAAAAAATAGTTCAAATAAAATTCATATAATTTATAATATTTATAATTTTAATAATTTTTTTTATATTTATAATATTTATAATATTTATATTATTTATAATATTTATAATATTTATAAGATTTATAATATTTACAATTTTTATTATATTTATAAGATTTATAAATTATAACAATTATAAAATTTATAAAATTTATAATATTTATAATATATATAATATTAATAATATTTATAATTTTTATAATTTTTATAATTTTTATTATATTTATAATATTTATGATATTTATAAGATTTATAAAATTTATAATATTTATTAGATTTATAATATTTATAATTTCTATTATATTATTAATATTTATAATATTTATAAGATTTATACTGTTTTTAATATTTATAATATTTATAATATTTATAATATTAATAATATTTATAATATTTATAATATTTATAATATCTATAAGATTTATAATATTATAAATTTAATTTTTTTCCAATTTTTCTTTAATATTATCACCTAATTTGTAATTTAATTAATTCTTTCTTAGAAAGAGTAAAAACGAACTTAAGCTTGACTGTAGATTTAATTGTATGTAATATTTATAATATTTATAAATTTTATTACATATATTTATAATATTTATAATATAATATTTAATATTATTATATACATAATATTTATAAAATTTATAATTTTTATTATATTTATAATATTTATAATTAAGATAACATAATGCTGGATGTGATACATTTTCTACTGAAAAATTAAATATTCTGAAAGCAATACCTTTTCTGTCACTACTAGTGACATGTTTTCTTTAAATAAAAATACACTGACAGCAAAATGTGTATAATATTTATAAATATTTAATGTTTATAATGTTGACAAAGAAATTATACTAAAATTAGCATGTATTCTAAAATATAATTTTCACTGAAACACATATTTTCCAATTTAAAAATGACACTGAAAATGACAATTTTTTTTAATCATGTAAAAAGTAGAAATTTTTCATAAAAAATAAATAACGCTGGACTAATGTATTTTTGTCAGAAAAATTATATTTAAATTGACAAGTTTATAAAGACAAAAGAACACAGAATATATATTTTTTTTTTACGAAAAAATTATTAAAAGTGACATGTTTCCTAAAACAAATGAAACTGTATTTTTCATATATTTTATATGCAAAATTGCTTTGAAAATGATACGTTTTCTAGATAATATAAAACAATAAAAGATAATAAAATAAATTGTAATTAAAATTTTATTTCTCTACACGAAATTGCACTAAAGTGACATGAAAATATGACACTAATAGTGACATATAAACAAAGTATATTCTGCTTATTTACTCTTTATTTAAAATAATTAAAATTCGCTTAATATAATTGTAATTCATATACTCTAGAGTAGATTACTTCCGCAACATATCAATAGCAATTGCTCATAATAAGCACATTTGGCTTCTCAAGGCAGTATATTACCCACAATGACATCTCAAATTCTTAGCTTTCAAATTTTATAAGCAATGCATATATTTAATGACAAAAAGCCAATAAAAATTAGGCGGAAATAGCGACGAATGAAGTAATTGGAATTTGTACGTGTATTATTTTCAGGATGCTTGCAAAAACCATATTGAAATAAAAAAGTATAAACAACACTTCTACAAAATGGCTACAAGAAAGGATTTTAAGGCAAAAACAAGTAGGAAATATACAAAAATATGGCAACTCTTTTAAAAGTAAGAAAATATTCTATTTTCTTTCAAGCTATAATTTGAGTTATAAATAAAACTCACTTCTTACCACAAACTTCAGCATTAATCTGCCAAATATAAAATTTTTCCTACCTTCTCTTTTGAAAGTTTTATCTTGAAATAAATATTTTTTCTTTTACTTTTACTTTTTGAATTTTAATTTTATTTAGTCAACAATTATGTTCAATGGACCCTCAATAATGGGATCAAAAATATTTTTAAATTATTTCAGCAATTACAATTTGAATCTTATGAGAATCAAAGCAAATTTATCATTAAAACGTGCGTAATAGAAAACTGGTATTTGGGAATAAATTTTTAATAGTGGACCATTTGAATACATAAATTAAATAAAAAATTTATTTATTCATATGTTTGTATGAAGAAGGCCAATCGGTCTCAGAACTTTCCTTTAATGTTTACTACATCATACTGATTATCTGAAAGGAATAACAGACTAATTCTTTATGTTACTTCTTAAGTGGGCGTAGCAGCTTTAACAAAAAAACAAAACTATAATTTATATAATGTGCTGTACACGGTTTCTTTACCTCCTTCCAGATGCATTCGGAACATACATCATATAAAGAAACAATAAAGGTTTAACTATTAAAAATTGTAAACAGGTAGATTACACTACATTTAAGGCGATAAATCATCAATACCTTGAAGTCGGTACTGTTGCAATAAGACCAGCGCGTTATCCTTCTTACAAACATCAGTATATTGCCACAAGCCTATAGTAGCATATCGCTTTACCAACAGCCAAATGCAAATGAAGCTTCTATAGTATATATAGCCGTCTACATAATTTACAGTCTATCCTATAGCATAGTCTACTGCAACTTAAAGCCTATTTTATAGCATATTCTACAGCATCTATTATAAAATAACATACTTCGCAGCCCATTCAATAGCCTATTTTATAGCATAGTATACTGTCTTCTCAATAGCACATTAAATAATATAATATACAGTCTTCATAGCATAGTATGCAGTATGTTCTATACCTTACTTTAATCTACATAGTAAACTATATCTTATTCTGTTGCGTAGTCTTCAGTCTACATATTACACAGAGTACACTGTAGCCTTATCTTATGTCTTTCGCATAGTCTATAGTCTAAACTATAGCCTAATCTGTCGCATAGCCTATAGCCTATAGACTATGCGACAGATTAGGCTATAGTCTAGACTATAAACTATATAAAGTCCATACTATAGCACAGTATATAGCCTAGACTATAGCATAGTAAATAGCTATAGAATATAGCATAGTCTATAGTCTATACTATAGACTATGCTAGTCTAGACTATGCTATAGTCTAGACTATATACTGTGCTATAGTATGGACTTTATATAGTACTGTGCTATAGTATGGACTTTATATAGTCTATAGTCTAGATCTATATACTGTGCTATAGTATCGACGTTATATGGTCTATAGTCTAGACTATAGCATAGTCTATAGTTTATAGTCTAAACTATAGAGTATGCTAGACTATATACTATGCTATAGTCTAGACTATATACTGTGCTATAGTATGGACTTTATGGACTATGCTATAGTCTAGACTATAGTATAGACTATAGACTATACGACAGATTAGGCTATAGTCTATAGACTATAGACTATAGCATATTCTATAATCTATAGACTATAGCATAGTCTATAATCTACAGACTATAGCATAGTCTATAGTTTAGACTATAGCATTGTCTATAGTTTAGACTATAGCATAGTCTATAGTTTAGACTATAGCATAGTCTAGACTATAGTCTACACTATAGCATAGTCTATAGTATATAGTCTAGACTATAGCCTTTTCTGTGGCATAGTATATAGTCTAGACTATAGTCTATAATCTATAGACTATAGCATAGTCTATAATCTATAGACTATAGCATAGTCTATAATCTATAGACTATAGCATAGTCTATAATCTATAGACTATAGCATAGTCTATAATCTATAGACTATAGCATAGTCTATAATCTATAGACTATAGCATAGTCTATAATCTATAGACTATAGCATAGTCTATAATCTATAGACTATAGCATAGTCTATAATCTATAGACTATAGCATAGTCTATAATCTATAGACTATAGCATAGTCTATAGTCTATAGACTAATCTATAGCATAGTCTATAATCTATAGACTATAGCATAGTCTATAGACTATAGAATAGTCTATAGTCTATAGACTAGTCTATAGACTATAGAATAGTCTATAGACTATAGAATAGTCTATAGTCTATAGACTATAGCATAGTCTATAATCTGTAGACTATAGCATAGTCTATAGTCTATAGACTATAGCATAGTCTATAGTCTATAGACTATAGCATAGTCTATAGTGTATAGACTATAGCATAGCATAGACTATAGCATAGTCTATAGTCTATAGACTATAGCATAGCATAGACTATAGCATAGTCTATAGTCTATAGACTATAGCATAGTCTATAGACTATAGCATAGTCTATAGTCTATAGACTATAGCATAGTCTATAGTTTAGACTATAGCATAGTCTAGACTATAGTCTACACTATAGCATAGTCTATAGTCTAGATATAGTTTAGACTATAGCATAGTATATAGTCTAGACTATAGCATAGTATATAGTTTAGACTATAGCATAGTATATAGTTTAGACTATAGCATAGTATATAGTCTAGACTATAGCATAGTATATAGTTTAGACTATAGCTTAGACTATAGCATAGTCTATACTCTAGACTATAGCATAGTATATAGTTCAGTATATATTCTAGACTATAACCTATTCTGTTGCATAGTATATAGTCTGTACTACAGCCTATTCTGTCGCATAACCTACAATTTATTACCTGTTATTCTGTCTCATAGCCTACCATCCACATCCTGTTATTCAGCAGTCTAGCCTAAAGCCTATTTTATAGCATAGTCTAAACCAGCGTATTCTATCACATAGTCTAGATAAATATAATATAGCATATTATATAGTATAGCCTACAATCTATTCTATAGCCTATTCTATGTCATAGTCAATAGTCTAGCCAATACTATCGCATAATGTACAGCATATTCTTTAGCCTATTTTATAGCGTACCTATAGTCTAGTCTATCGCTTATGCTAAAGCATAACATACAGACTAGTCTATAACCTATTCAATAGCCTAGTCGATAATCTATAGACAATTCTATAGCCTATTCTATATTATATACTCTAACGTCTAGACAATAGCCTATTCTGCAGCATTATCCCCAATTTGTAGACTATTCTATAGCATACTGTACAATGTAGACTATATGCTATAATATAAAATATTATCCCCAGTTTATAGTCTAACTTTAGCTTAGTTTACAGTCTAGTATATATCTCATTCTACAGCAGAGTCTACAGCCTAATCTGCAGCGTAGTTTATAGCCTCTTACGTACACATACCGTACAATCCAGTCTAATTTATATTCTTATCTGCAGTGTCCCAGTCTACAGCCTTTATTTAATATTATACTGACAGTTAATATTATACTGACAGTGTAGTCTACAGTTTTGTGTACAGGCGAGTTAATATTATATAGCCTAGTTTACAGTATGATTTGAAATGTAGTCGAAGTCTAGTCTTAAGTCATGTTTTTTTTTTTAATTATTTTAAATTATATGAAAATTATTTTGATGCTATTAGCGTTTAAAATTTTACCTCAGGGAATATATATTTCATTTTCAAATTATTTTGCGTGCCTAGAGCTGACATTAATTGCAGTCTATTTAATCAATACTCTGTATTAAAATGGAAATGAAAATATTTAATTTGATACATCAAAAAATCAAGCTGAATTATTTATTACTGATATAAAACATTATAGCAATGGTTAAACAAAAAACTACAATCAACTATTCAAAGTTGATGTATATAAATGAAAAAAAAAATATTTATAAATATATATATCTAAAAGGAAACGGAAATTAACGAATACATTTAACTTTTGTTGACTCGTTCTCTTTTTGCCATCCATCATTACAACGTATTCATTTGAATTTGTTAATAAAAAAAACAGCATAATTTTAGTATAAATATTAAGGCAATCAGCCATTTATTAACCACACATTGCAGGGATTTTTTTTTTCGTTCGTAGGTTATTAATAATTCATGCAAATAAAATACAGATATTAATCAGAACAAAAATATATGGGGGAATTAAAATGAAGTGAAGTGAAAAATTAGTAATATGAACTCTCATTGCAAAGAAAAATAGGTCATTTAGCTCTTGCTTAATATTTGTTTATCAGTTGTAGTGTTTTAATAATTAATAGTACCAGGTACAGTCTTTATCCCTTGAGGGGATTTTGGAAAAAAATTTTGTAATTCTTTAACACTTTCATTGCACTTCGAATAACAGCAACAGCAATTTTAAACATTTTAACAAATTTTTAATTTAGCTTAAGTGTAGTTGAAAGAGAGTTGGGAAATATTTATTATTTTTATTTTATGGTTTTATTGTTATATGTTCAAAATACAAGCCTACTTTTAGGGGCAGCGATTATATTGTGTGGGTTTTAATTATTGTTTTTTTTTTCATGTTGAAACATTTTAGGAATATTATATATAAATAATTCATTTATTACATTTTATCTCCTTTACATATTAAAAATATATTTTTCTCTTTTGTGTGTTTTAGTTGGTAGAGATGGTGCTTCATTTGATATTTTCGTTTATTATTTCGTTATCATATTTCAACAACATGTTGCCTTAAATTTGTAATTTTTTTGTATTATTTTTATTGTTGTTTTATGTCACATATTTTAAGCCACATACGTGAAACAAAAACCAAGTACTATATACTTCCGCCTTAATAGTTAAAAGCACAGAGAGAGCGAAACAGATAGAGAAGGTGTGAAGATAGAGATAGAAAGGGAGAGAAAATCCATTAAAATATCTTTGTTGTTACAGGGCATTTAAAAAAACTTTTTTCTATACATTTTAACATATAAATACTAAATATGTAAAATTTCCTGACAGGTTGTTGACTTTTCTGGCGGTTTGTAAAAAAACAGTACAATAAACACGAAATATAAAAGAGAAAGAAAAAAAATTATATTTTCCCTTTAGTTGGGTTTTCCTTCCGTCTTATGTGTACAAACTCATTCCCACAGAAACAGATACATTTTAATTTAATAAAGATAAAAGTGGAAATGAAAATGAAAATACCCTAGCTGGTAATAAAATAAAAATGTAAAATTAAAATAAATTTGAAGTGCTAAAAAACAACTAAAAATGTTATAAATATTTATCACTTCATTTAACAAATTTGAAATAACATATATGACATTAACATTATTTTATATTTCTTTTACACAGCTACCAAAAAGTTATGTATATTAAAAATTGAAAAAAAAATGTTCACACCTATTCTAAAAAAAGGACATATGGTGAACTCCTATAATAATGAACCTTTTAAACTGAAATTTTAGTTTTATATCAGACACACTATTCCCCAATCCTTTTGCTAATATTGTTAAATACCATTGAGTTTTGAGCAAATAACAAAGCTTTTAAAAATACAAAATTAAATAAAAAAAAAAATTAATTTTTAAGCTACATTTTAAATTATTAAAAAAACCAAAAAAAATAAATATAAAATTAAAAAAAAATTAAATTTAAAAAAAATCACAATTATACTAAAAAAAGGACATATGGTGAACTCCTACAATAACGAACCTTTTTAATTTATATTTTAGTTTTGTATCAGGCACACTATTCTCCAATCCTTTTGCTAATATTATTAAATACCATGCAGTTTTGAGCAAATAAAAAAGCTTTTAAAAATAAAAAATAAAATAACAAAAAAAAAAATTTTATTTTTTAAGCTACATTTTAAATTATTAGAAACAGAAAAATAATTATAAAATTAAAAAAAAAAATTAATGTAAAACAAAATTCACAGTTATACAAAAAAAGGACATACCGTGAACTCCTACAATAACGAACCTTTTTAATTTAAATTTTGGTTATATATCAGGCACACTATTCCCCAATCCTTTTGCTAATAATGTTAAAAATCATTGAGTTTTGCGCAAATAACAAAGCTTTTAAAAATAAAAATTAATATAAGAAAAAAAATTTTTTAGGCTACATTTTAAATTATTAAACAGAAAAATAAAATTAAAAAAAGAAATCTAAAAATTTAACAAAAAATCACAATTATACTAAAAAGGACATATGGTGAACTCTTACAATAACGAACCTTTTTAACTGAAATTTTGGTTTTATATCAGGCTTACTATTCCCCAATCGTTTTGCCTATATTGTTATATACCATTGAGTTTTGAGCAAATAACAAGGATTTTAAAAATAAAAAATAAAATAACAAAAATATTTTTTTTTTTTTTTTTGTTTTTAACCCATATTTGAAGTTAATAAAAAGACAGAAAAATAAATATAAAATTTAAAAAAAAAATCACAATACTAAAAAAGGACACATGGTGAACTCTTACAATAACGAACCTTTTTAATTTAAATATTGGTTTTATATCAGGCACACTATTACCCAATCTTTTTGCTAATATTGTTTAATAAAATTGAGTTTTGTGCAAATAACAAAGCTTTTAAAAATAAAAAATAAAATAACAAAAAAATTTTTTTTTTAAATTTTTAAGATACATTTTAAGTTATTAAAAAACAGAAAAATAATTATAAAATTAAAAATAAAAATTTAAATGTAAAAAAAATTCACAGTTATACTCAAAAAGGACATATGGTGAACTCCTACAATAATGAACCTTTTTAACTGAAATTTTGGTTTTATATCAGGCACACTATTACCCAACCCTTTTGCTAATATTGTTAAATACCATTGAGTTTTGTGAAAATAACAAAGCTTTTAGAAATAAAATATAAAATAACAATTTTTTTTTTTATTTTTAGGCTACTTTTTAAATTATTAAAAAAAAAATACAGAAAAATAACTATAAAATTAAAAAAATCTAAAAAAGAATGCAAATACTGCAAACAATTTCCTGCCATAGGCTTTACAATTTTATATATAAATTTTAAAATATTCTATGTGCATTTTTTGTATTCACTTTCAATTGCTATTTTTTATTTTTATTCAGTCATCATGTTTTATACTTTCCTATATGTTGATTAACATTTTTTTATTAACAACCTTAAAAATTAAATGAAATAAAACTTTAACGTAAAAAAGGATATATCGAAAGCTGTTTAAATAAAAGAATCAATTTCAATATTATTCTATAGAAATAATAAAAGCAATATTCTCTGTTCATTTACAAAGCTTCATTAAATTTTATTAATTTTGAAATAAACAAAAGAATGTTTCAAAGAAACATTTTTTTTAGAAATAAAAATTAAATAAAAAATTAATTAACTTTTATCAAAGTATATTTTTAAAGGCAGGATTTCCATATATTTTTTAAATAAAACAAAAGAATATTAATGAAGCTATTGAAATAATATTTCAGTGGTTTTTCATTTAAATTTAAATGTAAGTCATAGAATACTGCATTTACATGGCAATTTTTTTGAACATTACTATTTTAAATATAAACGATTTTTTATGATTTCCAAATTTTTATTTTTATCCCATGTCAATGTGTTGAGCATTTTCATTATTTTTTTTATTTTTTTTTTCATTATTATTATTATTTTCATTTTTTAATTAATGAAGTACTGCAAGTGTTTGCAGTCCCTTTAAAGAACTACCACTATCAGCAAAAGAAACATAAAACATAAAATAGAATAATACAAATAATACATAAACAAAAACTTCTCATATGGTTTCGAGAATTGTTTAAAACAAATTGTAATAAACAACTTTTCACATTTTATATTTTTTCCTGTTTGTTTGCTCAATCGAAATTTATACGTACTTGTATAAAAAATTGTTTAATTTATTTTGAAAGCATGCTTTTTGTTTGTTGCTGGTATCATCAGATGTGTGTGCATGCTCACGTAAATGTAGTAAATTTGCTCGAGAATTTATTTACTTTTTTCTTAAAAAAAAAATATTTTTGCAGAAAAAATTCTTACAGAATATAGAGAAAAATAAGAAAATAAGAAAATGAAGTTAAAAACAACTCTGGATTACCCTTGATTATGCCTGAAAAAGTAGCGAATACCTTATACTTGCATGTATGTAAAGTATACTCCATAAAACAACAAGTACTGACTAGACTATAGACTAGACTATAGAGACTATAGAGAGTAGAGACTATAGGCTATAGAATATAGCGACTATATACTATAGACTATAGAGTCTATAGACTATAGAGACTATAGCTATAGAATATAGAGACTATAGCTATAGAGAATATAGACTATAGAGACTATAGAGACTATAGACTATAGAGACTATAGAGACTATATACTATAGAGACTATAGAGACTATAGATACTATAGACTATATATACTATAGACTATCGAGACTATAGACTATAGAGACTATAGACTATAGAGACTATAGACTATAGAGACTATAGAGACTATAGACTATAGAGACTATAGAGACTATAGACTATAGACTATAGACTATAGAGACTATAGAGACTATAGACTATAGAGACTATAGTCTATAGAAACTATAGAGACTATAGACTATAGAGACTATAGACTATAGAGACTATTGACTATAGACCATAGAGACTATAGACAATAGAGACTATAGACTATAGAGACTATAGACTATAGAGACTATAGACTATAGAGACTATAGACTATAGAGACTATAGACAATAGAGGCTATAGACTATAGAGACTATAGACTATAGACTATAGACTATAGAGACTATAGACTATAGAGACTATAGAGACTATAGACTATAGAGACTATAGACTATAGAGACTATAGACTATAGAGACTATAGACTATAGAGACTATAGACTATAGAGACTATAGACTATAGAGACTATAGACTAGGGAGACTATAGACTATAGAGACTATAGACTATAGAGACTATAGACTATAGAGGCTATAGACTATAGAGACTATAGACTATAGACTATAGAGACTATAGAGACTATAGACTATAGAGACTATAGACTATAGAGACTATAGACTATAGACTATAGAGACTATAGACTATAGAGACTATAGACTATAGAGACTATAGACTATAGAGACTATAGACTATAGAGACTATAGACTATAGAGACTATAGACTATAGAGACTATAGACTATAGAGACTATAGACTATAGAGACTATAGACTATAGAGACTATAGACTATAGAGACTATAGACTATAGAGACTATAGACTATAGAGACTATAGACTATAGAGACTATAGACTATAGAGACTATAGACTATAGAGACTATAGACTATAGAGACTATAGACTATAGAGACTATAGACTATAGAGACTATAGACTATAGAGACTATAGACTATAGAGACTATAGACTATAGAGACTATAGACTATAGAGACTATAGACTATAGAGACTATAGACTATAGACTATAGAGACTATAGAGGCTATAGACTATAGAGACTATAGACTATAGAGACTATAGACTATAGACTATAGAGACTATAGACTATAGAGACTATAGAGACTATAGACTATAGAGACTATAGACTATAGAGACTATTGACTATAGACCATAGAGACTATAGAGTATAGAGACTATAGACTATAGAGACTATAGACTATAGAGACTATAGTCTATAGAGACTATAGACTATAGAGACTATAGACTATAGAGACTATAGACTATAGAGACTATAGACTATAGAGGCTATAGACTATAGAGACTATAGACTATAGACTATAGAGACTATAGACTATAGAGACTATAGAGACTATAGACTATAGAGACTATAGACTATAGAGACTATAGACTATAGAGACTATAGACTATAGAGACTATAGACTATAGAGACTATAGACTATAGAGACTATAGACTATAGAGACTATAGACTATAGAGACTATAGACTATAGAGACTATAGACTATAGAGACTATCGAATATAGATACTATAGACTATAGAGACTATCGACTATAGAGACTATAGAGACTATAGACTATAGAGACTATAGACTATAGAGACTATAGACTATAGAGACTATAGACTATAGAGACTATAGACTATAGAGACTATAGACTATAGAGACTATAGAGACTATAGAGACTATAGACTATAGAGACTATAGAGACTATAGACTATAGAGACTATAGACTATAGAGACTATAGACTATAGAGACTATAGACTATAGAGACTATAGACTATAGAGACTATAGACTATAGAGACTATAGACTATAGAGACTATAGACTATAGAGACTATAGACTATAGAGACTATAGACTATAGAGACTATAGACTATAGAGACTATAGACTATAGACTATAGAGACTATATAGACTATAGACTATAGAGACTATATAGACTATAGACTATAGAGACTATAGACTATAGAGACTATAGACTATAGAGACTATAGAGACTATAGACTATAGAGACTATATACTATAGAGACTATAGACTATAGAGACTATAGAAACTATAGACTATAGAGACTATAGACTATAGAGACTATCGACTATAGACTATAGAGACTATAGAGACTATAGACTATAGAGACTATAGACTATAGAGACTAAAGACTATAGAGACTATGACTATAGAGACTATAGACTATAGAGACTATAGACTATAGAAACTATAGACTATAGAGACTATAGACTATAGAGACTATATACTATAGAGACTATAGACTATAGAGACTATAGAAACTATAGACTATAGAGACTATAGACTATAGAGACTATCGACTATAGACTATAGAGACTATAGAGACTATAGAGACTATAGAGACTATAGACTATAGAGACTATAGACTATAGAGACTATAGACTATAGAGACTAAAGACTATAGACTATAGAGACTATAGACTATAGAGACTATAGACTATAGAGACTATAGACTATAGAGACTATAGAAACTATAGACTATAGAGACTATAGACTATAGAGACTATCGACTATAGACTATAGAGACTATAGAGACTATAGACTATAGAGACTATAGACTATAGAGACTAAAGACTATAGAGACTATAGACTATAGAGACTATAGACTATAGAGACTATAGACTATAGAGACTATAGACTATAGAGACTATAGAGACTATAGACTATAGAGACTATAGAGACTATATACTATAGAGACTATAGACTATAGAGACTATAGAAACTATAGACTATAGAGACTATAGACTATAGAGACTATCGACTATAGACTATAGAGACTATAGAGACTATAGACTATAGAGACTATAGACTATAGAGACTATAGACTATAGAGACTAAAGACTATAGAGACTATGACTATAGAGACTATAGACTATAGAGACTATAGACTATAGAAACTATAGACTATAGAGACTATAGACTATAGAGACTATAGACTATAGAGACTATAGACTATAGAAACTATAGACTATAGAGACTATAGACTATAGAGACTATCGAATATAGATACTATAGACTATAGAGACTATCGACTATAGAGACTATAGACTATAGAGGGTTAGGTATCTTTAAATAAAGTTAATACGTGAAAGCTTTAAAATTTGGGATGCACACAACGTGTGTGGGCGCAGCTAGTTTAAAATAAAATTTCTTTTGATTATAACATTTTGTTTAGCCAAAAGCAATTTAATCAACCTTGTTATTACTTTTTATTATATACTTTTTGGCAACAATACAGCATTAATAATAACCTGGGTTGTTGGCTCAAATACGTCTTCCCTTGTGTACTTGATAAAAAAAAGTACAATATTCTCCAAAATTACATGACAAAAGACATTTATATAATGGAAGAAAATAACAGCCTTAACAGAATCGTGTAATATTCATAAGAATATTCTATTTCTGGCCATAAGTTAAATGAAATGAAATTTTATTTGCAGTACAATTGACACCTACAGTATAAGGCTTTAGAAAAAATTAATTTTCTAGTTTCAATATTCTTATTTAATTTAAATTTTCTAAAAGGAAAATAAGAAGACAACAAAAAGTTTATTTTTATTTGTATGTAATTTTATTATTGTAGACTAAACAACAGGTTGTTGGTGTTTTTTATGTAAATATTTAAAAAGAAATTTCATTATATATTTAAAATAAAAATAATTATTTCCAACAGAAATTTCACTTAACTTTGATAGAGATTTAAATTAAATAATATTAAAATACAAGGCAGGTATTTAATAATAATGTGTTTAAATAAAGACTAATTTCAATTTCAATCGATTATTTTTAATAATTGAATATTTACGATGAACACTAATTAATGTGTTTATCTTGTACAAAACACTCTTAGACTCTATATAGAACTATTTAATTATATATGATTTGAATTAAATAAAATTTAAAAAAACAGCAGAATTGGTATTTCGCTAGTCCTTTTATATGTTGAAACAATATGAAATCTATATAAAAATGTATAGTACTAAAAAAATAATATTAATCATACGTCAAGGCTTACCAAATATATTTTATACACTTCACCACTGGTGGAAAGGGTATATGTTAACATATATGTTTGTTATTCCGTGTGTAATTTCTACAATATTCAATTCCGACCCCATAAATTATATATATTCTGCATCCTTATACATAGAGAAGTTGATTATTCGATGTCCGTCTGTCCTTGTACGGGTAGTAATGTCATTTGCCAAGGCACCAAAAGAAATACAAAAAATTTAAGCACACCAATCTGTAAGGCATAGTTTCGAAAATTTTCGGATTGCAATTCAGCAACATCGGATCATTCCTTTGGAGGCTGCGGGCCAAAAACCACGCCCACATATATTTTTTCACTTTTTTTAAATTTTTTCGGCTTTAGTTATTCTCTTTAGCTTTATTTGCCAAATAAATATTATACCGAAACAGGTAGATCGCAAGGAGTGCATATAGATCTAGGGGGATCTATAACCCCCTGCGACGGGTGATTTTTGTTTGTTTTTAGGTCAGTATGGTTTTTCTGCTTTGATTTGTATTAAAGACCTTTATGGAAAGCAATACACATATAGGTAGCCAATGGACCCACAGAGTACCCACTGGTAAATAGGAGCAGTTAAAGGGCACATGGAGGGTCAATATGAGGAATTTTTTTAAGGATTTCTTTTTGCTTTAGTCTGACCTATCTAACTTAATAGACATTGCAGGAAGGTCCTAAATTGAACAAAAAGAAAAAAAATTACAGTACAATTTAAAAACAAAAAAAGTTTGCATTTTTTTTTTAATATTTACAAAACACTTTTAGAAAGATCTTTTTACAGAAAATTTTTCAAACAAAATTTTTGGGAATTTTTTTTTTTTTTAATTTTTTGGAAAATTTTTTTAAAAAAAATTTCGAATGAAATTTAACAAAAATTTTTTTGGAAAATTTAAAAAAAAAAAATTTCGAATGAAATTTTACAAAAAATTTTCCAAAAAATATTTCTACAAACAGTTTTTGAAAAATTAAAAAAAAAACTTTCAATATTTCTATGAAAATCATGACAGTAGCATAACATATTTTAAATATTAAGAATATATGTATGTATATAGAGTAACATATTTTTTTAAATGCGTTTAATTTTTAAATAGATGAGATCTCTGTTTTAAAACCTAGATGCAATAAACATATAGACAACATCAGGATAACGACTACAAACTGTCAAAAATAAAATACACACGTTTATAGCTAAACGATTATTTTGAAGCCGGTATAGCTACATGGCTACACGACCACCATTGTCGCTGTCGTAAACTTAGGCTAACTTCTATTTTGTTCAACAAAATAAAATGTCACAAAATTGTAAATTGTACAAATTTATATGCAAACAAATCGTTTTAGAGGAAATATTTATAATTTTTTGAAAAAGTTTTTTAATTTTATAAAAGCATAATAAGTATTTCCACAACAATGTCAGAGTTTACGATGTAGCTGTCGTCTTCAATATTATTAAGTAACTGACTACAGGGCTACAATTGTAGCTAATAGAATTTCTTTTCATTTACCTGCGTCGCCGCTGTCTTCTATTTCTTTAAAGCATGAATAAGGAGTTTTTTCTCATACGACTTATATTAATTTATATAAAGAGTCAACAATATGGATAATGCTGTATATGTCTGTATAAATAAAGTTACCGTGGAGAAGGGTATAGAAGATTCGGTACGACCGAGGATAGCACTCTTACTTGTTCTTTTTATTTTTTTTTTTTCATCAAATTGTAAATGGTTTTTATAATACCAATACAAAACATGCGAAACTCCTAAAGCCTAGTTAGTGGTTTATAATAAAGAACTAATATATAATGTAAAAATTGTAAATGAATCCTCATTTTTTGCTGTAGGTATTTTGTTTTATTCGTTAAGTATAAAAATGCAACAAATAAGTTTTTATTTTTTTTTTTAATTTTCTAGCAACAATAATTTATTGATTTAAATAAATTTCCTTCTTTTAATGTTTATTTTCAATTTATTTATTTATTTACGTTTGAATTTTATCATTTTTGTTTTTGTTGGTAGCCTTTGCACTAGATTAAATAAAAAATATAAATAGAATCACAAGAACATTTCAAATAATAAAATATATAAAATAAAAAAATTTTTCAAACATAATCCTAAAAATTCCATTAAATAAAATTTGGTTATAAATAAAAGCAATATAGTAAACAAAAATTTTAGATAAATTATTTTACCTTTTTTATTCTATTTAATTTTTTTTAATTGAATTTTTAGTTGAAAAAAAAAAGTTTTTTCATAAAGTAGTATTTACTTTTTTTTTGTCTCATCCAGCATAAGTAAATAAAATAAATTGAAAATTAATTGAACAATAAAAAAGAAAAAAGGAACTATATAAACTTTGATTTATAAATAACTGCGGTATTTAATATTATTATAAGCTAAAATATTTTACAAATGATTTTATAACAATATATTTGGTAGCGCATAATTGAATTTATTAAATACATTTTGATAACCTTTTACTATTAAAATGTATTATATAAGAAAAATAATTTTTTTTTTTTGTACTTAGGGGCGTATGATTAATAATAATTTTTGATATACTTAACTAGTTTTACTATAGATGGTTAAGTAATTAAGCGATTTGAAAGTGTTGTATAAAGAATAAAAACTTATAGTCTATAATGTAATAACATCTTAATAATACCTAATATTAAAGTCATTTTAAACAGAAAAATTTTCTATTTTTCGACAAAAAAATTTTTAAAAAATTTTACAATTTTTATTATTTTGTTTTGAGGTAATTAAAACATTTTTAATTTAATTATTTTAAATTTTAAACTAGAGGTTTTTTATTTTCGATATTTCTCTACTCCGTAAACTTTAATTTTTTTCCTGATGATTCAAGTAACGAAATATCGTAGATAAAAATAATAGGTCTTTTAATACATATAAATATAAATAATAAAAATAAATATAAGTAAAATTGCTATATTCGTCCGTGCCGAATCTTCTATACATGACATGTAGAGCATTATCCATTTTGTTGACTGTTTACATATATTAAAATAAGTCTTATGAGAAAAATCTCATTATTCATGCTTTAAAGAAATAGAAGACAGCGGCGATGCAGTTAAATGAAAATAAATTCCGTTGGCTACAATTGTTGCCGTGTAGTCAGCTACTTAATGATATTGAAGACAACGTCGTAAACTCTGACATTGTTGTATAAATACTTATTTTGCTTTTATAAAATTAAATAGATTTTTCAAAAAATTATAAATATTTCCTCCAAAACCTTTTATTGTGATATGAATTTGTAATTTACAATTTTGTGATATTTTCTTTGATTGAAAAAAAAATAGAAATTAGCCCAAGTTGATGACAGCCACAACGGTGGTCGTATAGCCATGTAGCGATACTGGCTTCAAAATAATCGTTTACCTATAAACGTGTGTATTGTATTTTTGACAGTTTGTAGTCGGTATCCTGATGATGTCTATGTGCTTAATGCATCTAAGTTTTAAACCAGAGATCTCATCTATTTAAAAAACAAACATATTTAAAATCAAAGGCATTTAAAGAAATATGTTACTCTATATACATATGTACATACATACATACATATATTCTTAATATTAAAAATATGTTATGTTACAGTCATGATTTTCATTTTCACAGAAATATTGAAAAAAAAAATTTTAATTTTTTGGAAAATAAAATTTTGTAAAAGTTTTTTTTTAAAATTTTTCAAAATTTCATTCAAAAGTTTTTTGGAAAAATTTTTAAAAAAAATTTTTTCGAAAATTTTTCTGTAAAAATATCATTTGGAAAATGGTGTGTAAAGTTTTTTGTAAATATTTAAAAAAAAATTTAATTTTAATAATATTTTAATTTTAATATTTAAAAAAAAAAATTTTAATTTTTTTTAAATTTGTTTGAAATTTTTTTATTTTTTAAATTTAGGAGCTTTCTGCAATCTATATTAAGTTAGAATGTTCAAACTAAAGCAAAAAAAAATCGTTAAAAAATTTCCTCATATTGACACCCTATGTGCCCTTTAACTGCTCCTATTTACTAGTGGGTACCCTGTGGATCCATTAACTACCTCTATTTGTATTGCTTTCTATAAAGGTCTTTAATACAAATCAAAGCAAAAAAACCCTACCAACCTAAAACAAAAGTCGCACCTCGCAGGGGGTTATTGAACCGCGAGATCTGTATTCACGCCTTGCGATCTCTACCTGTCGCGGTCTAATATTTATTTGACAATAAGAAGAAAAAAAGAGAATCATTTAAGCCGAAAATATTACAAAAAAAATGAAAAAATATAGATGAGCGTGGGTGGAATGATCCGATGTTGATGTGTTGCAATCCGAAAATTTACTATCCGCTTAATCAATTTCTCTAAAGGGTGTTTTTTATAGAGAGATATAGAACTTTAAGTTGACATTACTTTTCAAAGTGGTGACCGATTTAACAGCTATCAAGTGATTTATTCTCAGCTTGGTTTGGCAATTCATCATGAATAGACTTACGCCTGAACAACGCTTGCAAATAGTGCAATAGTGCAAATAGTGCTTGCAAATAGTGCAATTTCATGTTTTGGAACTGTGAATTGGCTTCCAATATCTTGTGATTTAACACCGCTAGACTACTTTCTGTGGGGCTATGTAAAGTCATTGGTCTATGCGGATAAGCCACAAACGCCTGACCATTTGGAAGACAACATTCGCCGTGTTTTATTGCCGATATACGGCCACAAATGTTGGAAAAAGTCATCGAAAATTGGACGTCCAGATTGTACTACATCTCCGCGCCAGCCGTGGCGGTCATATGCCAGAAATCATATTTAAAATGTAATGCCACAAGATTATCTTTCGGATAAATAAAATTCATGTCAATCGAATAATCCATCGTTGTTTTATTGCAACTTAAAGTTCTATACCTCTATAAAAAACACCCTTTATAAGGATCCAGAATATATATACCTTATGGGGTCGTAAATAAATCTGTGGCAATAAGGAATAAGTGCTTAAGTCGACTTAAGCAAAAACTAAGTTACTGGCACCTTTGAAATCTCCGTACTTCAAAGTACCCATGTGCAAATTTTCAATTATTTTGAACTATTTTTCAGGAAGTTATAGCAAAAAAACTTTCTGCTAATCTTTTTTCAATGCCGAATCGTAATTGGAAAAAAGCTTAGGAAACTACAAGGTATTTTTCAAAATCATAGAAACTCCTTTTACAACTTATTAATTGCAACGCCTGCGTACTTTTGGTAGATATAAAATATTTTTCAAGATCATACGTTTGACTCCCATAGGTAAACTTTAAAGATGAGTTATTTTTAAAAAAAAAAATTATTTTAAAGTTTAAAATTGCTCTCCTACAAAACTTAAAAATCAGACTTAAGCACTTTTTCCTTATTGCCACAGAAATATTGTAGAAATTACACACGGAATGACAAACTTATATATACCCTTTCCAACTGTGGTGAAGAGTATAAAAATAGATAAATATATATAAATAAATATAAAAAAATAATTAAAAATTAGTTAAAAGTCAAATAACGTTTTTTATTCATTTTTTAAAGACATGTTTAAGACAGGATTCTCACAGATATCGTCTAGTCTCAAAGGTCTCCTGTAAGGATGGTACAATATTCTTTCTGTAAATAACTTGAAGCTACTCATTCCGTAAGTAGCTTGAACCTGCTTTTATTAAGTTTGTGTCGACCTGTATAATAAAATGCTTTGCTTATTTCCGTCCAGCCAAAACGTCCCAATGGCGAGTAAATATCTACTCGTCTTAGAAGTCAGTCTTCAATTTATTACAGCCAACAATTATATTAAAACAATAATTCTGGTCATATGATTTTTTTTATAAGCAGTCACAGGTTTAGGTCTATTTTCTTGTTTAAAATTTTCATTAAACTAAACAAGGTTGGCAACTTCCTGCAACACCCAAGTCTGATTATACCTTGAATATTGTTTAAGGCTTTTTTTAAAAAAATCATGAGCAAACTAAGGATCGGTTAAATTTAATAAGAGTCATAGGAGTCGCTTCTAAAGACAGCTTTTATTATTGAAATGCCCAAGAACCGTATTGCAATTCCAGTTCGTTTACCTTCCTTCCCATCAGTTATTTACAGTGGTGGTATGAACAATATTGTACTGAAATCATGGGTGAGAAAATCCTTTATGATCATCCATAGATAAACAAAAAGTGTGGAGCTATACAAATAATGTGATACATCGTGTTAAACAGAACCCTAGAAGTGATATGTTGAGACTTCGGCCACAACACCGGGTAAATTTTCGCTGATTTATAATGGCCAGTAGATCATTTTAAGTTTCTCATTTAACCTTTAACATGTAAAAATGATCGTTATAACCAAGTTAGAAATGTTGACAGTGACAGTTATACTGATATACCCTCACCATATACCACAGAAATTATGGGATTATCAGCTTAAACATTTATTTGGAAGTTAAAGTTTTTTGAGTCATGAAAGTAGATCGCTGTTATCGCCATGGTCACCACCTACCTACTAGTAATAGTTCTGCACGGTTAATAATATTATATGCCAAAATAGACTTAGGTGCAAAAGAAGTTTAGATGATCACAGTCTAAAAACATTACTGCTCAAATAAATGTTAACAAGGATTCTGATGTACAAAAAAAGGCTGGGCAGATGTTAAAGTTTATTAAGGACAGAGAGGTGGTTATAAAAACTGATTCTAAATAAGCACAAACGAGTCTATTATAATCTGACACATTCCCTGAGCTACGCTGATATTATTTATATCGTTTCGGACACAAAATACCACCCAGTTTGCCATAATGTCCACACAAGGAAGAATGACAACATCAGGGCCCAAATCACGGTATATGATATCGATCGAAATGACCATTTAAATTCTGTTAAAATTGCGATCGATATCGAGTGCCATAATTTCCCCCCAGGTATGTTTTGCTGTCCACAATTTGAAGACAAGCACAATATGCGCCTAAGCTGCATCGGTGATCTGTCAGCCTAAAAAATATTTAATCTTTAATTAGTGTCTAAGCAGTTCATTGATAGCAGAAGAGGAAATGAAAAAGGCAGAAATAGCAGCTAAAATTTAGTATTCTGGCTTGATGGCTGGAAGTTATACAAATTTTGCAGTACTTTGGGACTGGGATTGCTGAGACTGAAGAGAAATAAATCAACTTAATGTTAGCTTTAGCAAAAAAAAAAAACAAAAATATAAAACATGAATGATGCCTTATAATTTTTTTATTTTTAAAATACGCTTCTAATTGATGACTACATCACAATCTGCATTTCTGTTTTCTTTATAAAGGGTGTTTTTTTATAGAGGTATAGAACTTTAAGTTGCAATAAAACAACGATGGATTATTCGATTGACATGAATTTTATTTATCCGAAAGATAATCTTGTGGCATTACATTTTAAATATGATTTCTGGCATATGACCGCCACGGCTGGCTGGCGTGGATGTAGTCCAATCTGGACGTCCAATTTTCGATGACATTTTCCAACATTTGTGGCCGTATATCGGCAATAAAACACGGCGAATGTTGTCTTCCAAATGGTCAAGCGTTTATGGCTTATCCGCATAAACTAATGACTTTACATAGCCCCACAGAAGGTGGGTCTAGCGGTGTTAAATCACAAGATCTTGGAGGCCAATTCACAGGTCAAAAACGTGAAATTAGGCGGTCACCACAAACGTGTCTTTCAATAAATCTATTGTGGCACAAGCTGTGTGACATGTTGCGTCGTCTTGTTGAAACCACATCTCCTGGACATCATGGTTATTCAATTCAGGAATGAAAAAGTTAGTAATCATGGCTCTATACCGATCACCATTGACTGTAACGTTCTGGCCACCATCGTTTTGGAAAAAGTACGGACCAATGATTCCACCAGCCCATAAAGCGCACCAAACAGTAAGTTTTTCTGGATGTAACGGTGTTTCGACATACACTTGAGGATTACCTTCACTCCAAATGCGGCAGTTTTGTTTGTTGACCATGTAGCCATTCAATCAGAAGTGCGCTTCATCGCTAAACAAAATTCGCTTATGAAAATCGGGAACAACGGTAATCTCGTTTTGAGCCCATTCGACGAAACTACGCGTGAGTCTATTCATAATGATGATTGCCAAAACAAACTGAGAATAAATCACTTGACAGCTGTTAAAGCGGTCGCCATCTTTAAAAGTAATACCAACTTAAAGTTCTATACCTCTATAAAAAACACCCTTTACTTAAAGTTTTACTCCTCTTACATAAACAATGCCTTCATAGCTTTATAAAGTTTTTGCTGTGTAATTTTTAAAATATTCTTTACTTCTCCTAATATATTCCAAACACATGCGAATTTCTATTTATATTTGCCAACAAAATACAAAAATCTGTTGTGTGTTTAAAATAGAAAAATTTATCCCGAGTAAAATGCACAAAAAAAATTTTTTTTTTTTTTTGCCGTCTAAAGCGTATGTTTATGTTTAGAAACTTATACGAACACGTTTCAGCATGTCATTTTTTTCCCTAAAACAAATGACTGCAATATTAAATTAAAAAGAAAAAAAAATGGAGTATAAAAAACCAAAAAAAAAAAAATTTAAGAGAAATGAATGACAAAGGATATAAAGAGAATAATTAATATGCCGCAACAAAAAATTATTCATGTCTGCTGGGTAAAGTAAAAATTGTGCAAAGGGATTTTCAAAACGAATTTTGTAACATTCTAAATAAAATACATATGTGACCCGGCCTATAAAAAGGTGGCTTATGACTCAAAAAAAATTTTTCTACTTTTTGTTGTTGTTGTTGTTGTTGCATTGTTTATCTTTAACAGCAAATTTTTCGAAATTTTGTTTTTGAGTCATAAGCCGCCTTTTCCCTTTTCATAGACCGGGTCACATATATAAAAAAAAAACGTTACTTTTTATTCAAGTACTAGCTGTGCCGACACACGTTGTATGCCTCCTGACAATATTTTGTTCGATTTTGCCTTGAAATTAATCCACACCAAATTTTTGGACTCTTGCATATTTACTTTATAAGGGGTGATCCATTTCGAGATTCCCTACTTTTTTCAAGAAAAAAAAAACACACAGAAAATACAAATTATATGGAGAATGTATTTTTTTATCATTTGAAAGAACATTCTTTGGCATTTATTTTTTAAAGATTATGTCTATCAAATGTTGGCCGTTGCTACGTCGCAGATGATCCATCCGTTGAGTCTAGTTTTCGATGATTCGTTTGAGCATTTCGACTGGTAACTGGGGAATGACACGCGTGATGTTTTCCTCCAAGGCCTGAATCGAAGCTGGTAAACTGATAAATTTTAGACTTTACATATTCCTACAGGAAAAAGCGTAACAGTGTGATATCACACGATCTTGGTGGCCAATCGATCGGCCCAAAACGTAAAAATTATGTGCTCACCGAAATGTTCTCTTAATAAATCCATTGATTGATGCGATTTGTGGGGGGAATTGGCACGCCGTCTTGCTGAAACCAAATGTCTTCCAGATCACGAACTTCAATTTCAGGCCTCAAATAGTCGACTATCATGACACAATAACGGTCGCTATTGACGGTTACGTTCGCACCGACATAATTTTTAAAGAAATATGAAACGATGATTCCACCGGCCCACAAATCACACCAAACTGTTGTTTTTTTTATACATGAAGTGGCAGCTTTGGAATCTCGTCAGGTTGCTCTTCGTCCCAATTGAGGCAATTTTTTTTTCTTTACATACCCATTGAGCCAGAAATGGGCCTCTTTTCAAGAGCCCATATAGCGAAGCGATTCAGGCGTAAGTCTTTCCATTATGAAATACTAAACAAAAATAACATGATAGACTCACACGTGATCTGTCAAAAAAATGGTATTGAAAAATCACCCTATATAAAGGAATAAAATTCTAAGATTATAAAAATTATGAAAATTATTTTAAAGCTCTTTAAAAGACAGACAGGACAGTTACTCATTATTTTAAAACAGAGCGTCACCTATTGCGCAACATCCTGCAAAATCATTAAATAGTCTTCTTTCTTCATTACATTATCAATTTTTTACAGTGCTGCACGGTCCCACCAGGTAAAGCAACCCCATTCACTGAAGTTTCTTCAACCGTGCTTCACAGTTTGCTTCACCTGGCGCCTTTGAATTTTTACACCAGGGCGGCGCCAGCAATAATATTGTAAAAAAAATTTGTAAAAATATTGTAATAAAATTGTTTACCGTCGGATAGGAAACGGTTGTTTTTGGATTCGTCTGACCAGATCCCACGTTTCCAGTCGTCCACTGTCCATGTTTTGTGGTCTTTGGCAAATTCTAACCGCAATCTTCTACTCAATCAACAACAATGTGCCAAAATATAGTGATTGGCATTGCGCTTGTCTATCAGAGTAAATGGTCGTATGCCGGGCTCCATTGATACCGACTAAAAACCCACCCCGGCCATCCCGGGAGTGTGGTGCCACCTCGGAACTGCTCTCGCATTACTTCGAGGTGGACCCCCTTATGTGGTCTCGTTAACCATTGCTTCTATTATGTGGCTGCGTCCAGGCCCCGCTGTTCTATTCTGGGCGACTGTGTCCATTCCCGTCTTTTTCTTACGGAGTACATATTCTACATATCTCCTAACTCCTTCCCAGCTTCTTTCGCTCCTTGACATTTTGTGTACTATATTTCTGGCACAGATGGTGCCAATCTCTGCTTCGAGTACTCTGCGTTGATCGGCCCAGCGGCCGCAGTTGAGAAAATTATGTTCTGCGTCATCATACACTTCTTCCTCTTCGTATATGCAGTAGGGTGAACTACATTTTCCCATGCGGTGCAGATACTTCCTGAAATACCCATGTCCGCATAGCATCTGGGTTATATAGTCATTAACCTCACCGTGCTTTCTGTTTTTCCACATTTTTATATTAGGGATCAGTGTATATGTCCACCTACCATGTCTTCCATTTTGCGCCACCGAAGTTGCCATCTTTCTAGAATTTCCTGTTGGATATTCGTCGTATGCTGCGGTTGGGCCCTATTTCGCTGCTTGGCGATAAACATTTTTTGGCGTTCCATTGCCTGAAGATCTATGGGAATCATTCCAGCTATTATAAAGACAGCTTCTGCGGATACAGTGCGGTATGCTGATGTCACCCTTAGAGCTGCTATTCTCTGTACTGACAACAATTTCCTTGCTCTTGCCTGAGTCTCTAGGGTCAAAGCCCAGCTTTCAGATGCGTACAGAAGTATGCTATTGCCTGCTTCCATAAGTATTTTCCTTCTACTTGGTAGAGGACCGCCAACGTTTGCCGACTCTAGTTGTAGTACGGGAAATGATAAAATAAATAATATAAATCATACGCACCCGGTGGCGAAATATACAAAATATTTTAGGAATTATTTTATTTAGAACTTAAAGTGGCTTGTAATTAATTACATTATAATCTGTTTTTGTGTTTAGAAATTTTTAAAATAAAAAAATAAAAATATTTTAAAACCCAATTATAGTTCATAAAAATTTTCTAATTCCATATTTAATTAAAATAAAATTATGATTCATATTCATTTCAAACGCATATGAATTGTATTTTCTTTAAATCTCAGATTTAAAGCTAAAACTATCACAATTCCTTTTTTTTTTCTAATGAACATAAAACAAGTTTTCCCATATAAAGCAGTTTTTTTCTAACACATCAACCTAAATTTTTCAAGAAGAAAAAACTTTAAAAGAAACTTTCCGAAAATACTATTTTACTCGTAGTGCAAAAATGCCTTCTGAAATAATTGCAAACTACAAAACGAAAGCAAAAATTATTTATAGAAGTCTTCCGGTTTTTAAGGTTTTTATTTTTGTGGGGGATATTCTCTATCTGTCTTTGGTGAGACACGTTTCTTATGTTTAAATACGTAATGAAAAAAAATATATATACAAATAAATGTAAGTATATATGACAATAATATTGTGTTAGATATTGTGTTGAAATACACATAAACAGTTATTAAATAGAGGAAATATGAATAAGTATTAGAATGTTAATAAAATACACTGGAAATATGTATGTATATGCTGAGAAGAAATGCCAACACAGAAAAAAATAGTTGCACTGATTAAAGGTTTTAATTAAATTTCAATTTGTTGTAAATTGAAATTTAATTCAATTGAAAATTAATTCGATTTTTAATTAATTCAATTATTTATTTAATTATAATATTATTTTATTTATTCTTAATTTAATGTCAATTAAAAATTTATTTAAATTTATATCTGAAACTAAAACCATTAACACAGAAAAAAATATTTGCTGCAATTAAAGGTTTTAATTGACTCCAGACAAAAATTTAATTAATTTTTCAATTGATTCAAATATTTACTCGTTTAGAAGATTGTTGTTTTCTTTTTGAACTAAGAATTTAGTTGAACCAATTAAAATTTAATTACACTTTTATTGTAAACTAATTAAGACCATTAATTGGGGAAAATATTTTTTTCCAGGTATTAAGAGCTTTTAAAATTTAAACTAGCATTTGGATTTATTTAGAAGCTTTATTATACCCTTCACCACAGCTGGAAAGGGTATATATATAAGTTTGTCCATCCGTGTGTAATTTCTACAATATTCATTTCCGACTCCATAAAGTATATATATATATGTTCTGGATCCTTATACATAGAGAAGTTTATTAAGCGATGTCCGTCTGTCCGTGTTCGTGTAGTAATGTCATTCGTCAAGGCACCAGAAGAGAAAAAAAAATTAAGCACACCCATCTGTCAGGCATTGTTTCGAAAATTTTCGGATTGCAATTCAGCAATATCGGATCATTCCTTTGGAGGCTGCGAGCCAAAAACCACGCCCACCTATATTTGTTCCCCTTTTTTTATTTTAAATGAATCTCTTTTGCTTTTTTTGTCAAATAAATATTAAACCGCTACAGGTAGATCGCAAGGAGTGCATAGAGATCTTGGGGATCAACAACCCCCTGAGAGGGGCGATTTTTATTTGTTTTTAGATTGATAGGGTTTTTCTACTTTGATTTGTATTAACGATCTTTATAGAAAGCAATATATATAGAGGTAGCCAATGGACATACAGGGTACCCACTGGTAAATAGGAGCAGTTAAAGGGACCCCCTATATCAGAAAATATTTTTAAAGGATTTTTTTTTTTTGCTTTACTCTGACCTAAACATTCTAACTCAATAGAGATTGCAGGAAGGTACTACATTAAAAAAAAATAAAATTCAATAAAATTTAAAAAAAAATTATTTTTTTTTTTATTTATTACAAAAAACTTTAGATAACATTTTCAACACGATATTTTTATAGAAAATTTTTCGAAAAAATTTTTTTTTAAATTTTCGAATAAAATTTTCCAAAAAATTTTCGAATAAAATTTTCCAAAAAATTTTCGAATAAAATTTTCCAAAAAATTTTCGAATAAAATTTTCCAAAAAATTTTCGAATAAAATTTTCCAAAAAATTTTCGAATAAAATTTTCCAAAAAATTTTCGAATAAAATTTTCCAAAAAATTTTCGAATAAAATTTTCCAAAAAATTTTCGAATAAAATTTTCCAAAAAATTTTCGAATAAAATTTTCCAAAAAATTTTCGAATAAAATTTTCAAAAAAATTTTCGAATAAAATTTTCAAAAAAATTTTCGAATAAAATTTTCAAAAAAATTTTCGAATAAAATTTTCAAAAAAAATTTTCGAATAAAATTTTCTAAAAAATTTTCGAATAAAATTTAAAAAAAAAAAATTTCGAATAAAATTTTCAAAAAAATTTTCGAATAAAATTTTCCAAAAAATATTCGAATAAAATTTTACAAAAAATTTTCATAATATATTTTTACAAACAATTTTCGAATATTTCTATGAAAATGAAAATCATGACTGTAACATATTAATTACTTAATTAATTAATTAATTTAATATTAAGAATAAATGTACATATGTATATAGAGTAACATACATATTTTTTTAAATTCGTTTGATTTTTAAATAGATTAGATCTCTGTTTTAAAAGCTAGATGCATTAAACACATAGACAACATCAGGATACCGACTACAAAGTGTCAAAAATAAAATACACACGTTTATAATTAAACGATTATTATGAAGCCAGCAAAGCTGTATGGCTTCACGACCACCGTTGTGGCTGTCGTCAACTTAGGCTAATTTCTATTTTATTCAACAAAAAAAATGTCACAAAATTGTAAATTACAAACTCACATACAGGCAAAAAGTAGCTAACTAAACGCCGACAATTGTAGCCAACGGATTTTTTTTTTTTTCATTTACCAGCTGAGTAGCCGCTGTCTTCTATTTTTTTAAAGCATGAATAAAGAGCTTTTTATTATTATTTTTTATTTTTAATTTATATAAAGAATCAACAATATGGATAATGCTGTATATGTCTGTATAAATAAAATCACAGTTGTGAAGGGTATAGAAGATTTGGCACGGCCGCATATATCACTTTTACATGTTTTGGATTGAAAATGATTGTCTAAAAGACCTAGGGTAAAAGCCCCAGGTTTTGATTAACTTGAAAGTCAGCGGAAATTGAATTTAATTTGGATTTATGATAAATATTAACACCCTTATGCGAAAGTCCACTTTATTTCAAATTTTATATGAAATTTTTTTTTAATTATATTGCAAGTAGACTTTATTTCTTTTGCAAGAGGGCATACAAATTTAACAAAAACCTATAAGTAAAGTGTAAGTTCTGTCATACTTGGTATATAAAACAACTAACAAAGGAAAACAAACTTGGACTATTTGGTAAAAACAACTTCTGGTACTAGGTAGCAATCTTTCGCGTGGCATAAATTTGCCTGATGCAATCTTTATTATCATATTTTTTTAGTTGATAAGTTAAATTAAATTAAATTTAAACCTTATGCAATCTGATCTTTCATTGAGCGCAAATTTAATGTTTTTTTCTACTTGGAATTTGCCTCATACTTTGAACTCAGTCCTTAAACACCTTCCACCAACTGCTCATAATTTCTTTCAGTGTTTTTCACTATCATAAGTTTA
This sequence comes from Phasia obesa, assembly GCA_949628195.1. Lineage (NCBI taxonomy): Eukaryota > Metazoa > Arthropoda > Insecta > Diptera > Tachinidae > Phasia > Phasia obesa. The sequence goes on from OX451218.1 coordinate 8,639,949, forward strand.
CAACTACGTGCTGTTTAACAACAATGATGTTGATGATGATGATGAGTTGATTATTTTAAATAACTAAAAACATAAACACACTCACACATACACACATACATGATTTCTCTCCATAGTAACACTTCTCTTAATATGTATGTACGTTTAAAAGCCTCATTAGTGAAAATATTTTACTTAAACAAAAAACATTGTCTTCTACTTAAAGAACCCAAAACAAAACAAAACATCATCTTCTGTTATTTCTATAAAAAAAAAACTTTTTATACACTTCCTTTCAAATTTCTTTTTCATTTCCTTTGGCTGTCGCAATTGTTAGACGACAAATCCAACCATAGAGTATTGAATATATTGTCAGTTATAATGATTCGTGTACTATGAAAGGCGAAAACAAAATTGTCAATTCGTGTTGAACTGTTTTTGGGTCGTGTGAAAGGAAACGGTCGCAACACAATGATATTAAACACGTTCATGGTCTCTGGGGAAATGTAATAGTATGACAATAAAATATCATTATTTTCAACCTAATATCTTAGAGAAGTTGGTGAATCTTTAACAGGAATTTAATTTTTTTTTTTTTGTGTACATCACAGCGAATTCAGTTAATTTTATATATTTTTTATATAACATTATGTTTATGTAAAATTTATAAAAAAATTTCTGAGCAACATGAATTTTATTCATTTTTGATTTATTTTTTTTTTAATGTCCTTTGATTACACACTGTGTAATTTTTTAAGTCATGGCAAAATAACCATATACGGACACCACTACGTGATAAAAGACCAAAAAAAAGACCCCTGTCTCCCAGTTTTGCCCAAAGTCCTCCAGGTTTTTTTTATGGGCCCTCAAAGATGTGGGGCCTCGATGTCATGTTCAGGTCCATAGGTAGCAAACCGTTCAAAATTCAAGGAAACAATCAACTACAAAAATGAACCTAAGATCACAATAAACAACTTTCTAGAACATATGAACTTCCTAGGAATGATTCTTAACACCGTTTAGGTAGCGCTTAGGTAGCCGCAAAAGTGAAAAATTTCCCGAAAATTTGTAACGGTGTTAAGAATTATTCCTAGGAAGTTCATATGTTCTAGAAAGTTGTTTATTGAGATCTTAGGTTCATTTTTGTAGTTGATTGTTTCCTTGAATTTTGAACGGTTTGCTACCTATGGACTTGAACAGGGGAAAAAAGGTAAAAAAAAATTGAATTTTTTAAAGTTTTTTGCGATTTTGACCTTGAAGATGAAGTTTTTTTGATTTTATATGTTAACAATTTTTGTTCTTTATGACAAGAGCTACAACTTTGCCTTCGATAGTATATAAGAGTTTGAAACGGTTTGCAAAATATGAGCTTGAGGAAATGATGATCTTTTGTAAAAATGACATCGAGGCCCCACATCTTTGAGGGCCCATAAAAAAAAACCTGGAGGACTTTGGGCAAAACTGGGAGACAGGGGTCGTTTTTTTTTTTGGTCTTTTATCACGTAGTGGTGTCCGTATATGGTTATTTTTTTTTCCGTGTTGCACTGTGTTATATTTGGTACATAATAAATGCAAAATTTTTTATCAATTTTATTGCAAACTAGCTGTACCGACGTACGTTGTGTGCATCCTGATAATATGTTGTTCGATTTTGCTTTAAAAAAGATCTACCCCAAATTTTAAGACTCTTACGTATTCACTTTATATAAAGGTACCCCCCTGGATAAAATTCTAAAATTCTAAAAATTATTGTAAGGCTCTGTAAAAGATGTTTAAAATATTTTAATAACAATGTAATTCCACAGAGTAAAAATCCAAATCAAATACAAATTTTATTCAATTGGCTATTTGGCAGTAAGAAATTCATATTTTGTAATTTTTTTTTAAACAGCGCTATCTATTGCCCAACCGTGTTTAAAATATCCCACTTTCAATTCATATTTTGTCATTATTTTAAAACAACGCCATCTATTGCCCAACAGTTTTTAAATATCCCACTTTCAATTCCTTTTTTGTCATTATTTTAAAACAGCGCCATCTGTTGTGCAACGGTGTTTAAAATATCCAGATTTTTAAAATAAAATATGCCTTAAAGTATGCAGTACAAATAAATCGGTAAAATCAAAAACTACTACTACTTTCACTGCTTTCTCCCCACATTCTCTTGGAAATAAGATATTTTAGAACCAGGATACTAAGGTACCTCCTCACAAAATTTTTTTAAAATCCATCCAATAGTTTTAACGTAATGCGAACAGAAATGCAGACAGAAAGACAGACAGGAAATGAGTTACTGTTTTGTTATATGTATACATTTAGACAGTTTCTTTACAAATGGTATTAACATTTTGCTGATATTGATACAGGATCAAAATTCTTTTTTTTTTATATTAATTATTAATATTGAATTAATTTATTTATTTATTAACTGCTGCAATACAATTACAAATTATATTTTAACTTAAGTTATCGAACACAGTTACAAAAACCTTCACTCCTTGTAGTGAAACATCCAGAGCCTTTGTTGGCAATCGAACCCACAACCGCCAGCACACTACCTATTAGCCTACCGGGGCACTCTTTATTCAATAAATTTCAACTATACAGTATTAGGTTTATTTACTATTAAAAAAAAAACAAAGAAAACATAAAATATTATGAGTCTCATAGCTCAATTATTATTTCCTTCTATTTTTTTAAACAGATATTTTATAAGTAAGCTTCATTATCTGTCATAAAACCAGTTGACTTGCATGATAAATATGAATAACACATCAAGTTTACCATCCGGAAAATCGTTTAACTCATCCTAGAAATGGAGTCTTCGGCTTTGCAGACTCCAACAAAGGTACTAACTCTTGCTCATCCTCGCAAAATTTTGTCAAAAATCCGGCATTCCATTTTCCCATAAACTGGCCCTAAGTATCACCAAACAATGACAGGTTATTACCACACTAGACAACACTAACAACTTTCTGACTGAACTTTCAATTTGGTCCACATGGCCCTGCAATTATCTCTCCTTATCTAGGACTCCTCAATTCTTTCTTGAATTAGTCTATTGAAATTCCTATTGCAGTAGATGATTGCTGTTTCTGATGTCCTAGAGTTCACTGCAGAACCCTTACCCTTGATTCATCTCGAATTTTGTTTCTATAATATTCTATAATGTTAAAAATTTTCCCACAAAAGTTTTTATTGCTGTAAAATTTTAATTATCGAAAATTTTTTCACGATTATTTATTATCGAAAATAATTATTCCTAAAAAAATTTTATAACCGATAATTTGTTCTTAAAATATTCGTAATATATTTTATCAAAAATTTTCAAATCGCTATCGTAAATTTAATTATATTAAATTTCGGAAAATCGTAATTTTTATAATATATATATATATATATATATATATATATATATATATATATATATATATATATATATATATATATATATATAAATATCGTAAAATTATCATATCGAAATATTTTCTGCCGATATTAATTAAATTGTAAATTTTTTTATAGAAAATTCTTAATATTGTAAAAATATTTTAAAAAAATTCTGAAAAATGCAACAATGGCTCTTTGAAAATTTTAATATCGTAATTTTTTTCGTAGAAATTTTAATATCATACAAAAAAAATAAAAAGATAAAAAAAATAAAAAGATGTTAAGAAGTTTCTTAAAAAAATTACGATACTGGCAAGTTTTCATAATAAATGTTACAATAATCTTAATATCGTAAAATTTTTCATAGAAAATTTTTAATATCGTAAAATTTTTCATAGAAAATTTTTAATATTGTAAAATTTTTCATAGAAATTTTTAATATCGTAAAATTTTCTATAGAAAATATTATTAAAATATTCTATAAAATATTTACCAACATTTAAATTTTCTAAAAAAAAATTACGATATTTGAAATTTATCATAAATTTTTTTTTTTCAGAAAATTTAAACATTGGTATATATTTTATAGAATATTTTAATAATTTTTTCTATAGACAATTTTATAATATTAAAAATTTTCTATGAAAAATGTTACGATATTAAGATTATTGTAACATTTATTATGAAAATTTGGCAATATCGTATTTTTTTGGATACTTCTTAACATCTTCGAAATTATTTTATTTAAAAACTAATATCGTAAATTTGTTTATAAAAATGTTTAATACAGTGTAATTTTCTATAAAAAAAAAATTTAATACTTCTCAACAAACAAACATATATTTTGTTTTAGAGAACTACTTGAAAAGTAGTTCCTTTTCCATCTGTAGATTTTAAAAATTATTTATTAATTAAAAATTAATATTAATTATTATATCCAGACAATTTACTTGATACTAAATGTTTTAAATTTTCTACCTTTTTTTTTCTTTTTTCTTAAATCACAAAATTATAGTTTTAGAACTGAGGGCGTATGATTAATATTAATAACGAATACCATTTAAATTTTGGTTATAACTCGTGATATTTTCAACAGATTTTTGAATTAAGCATAGAAAACGAAAGCTAACAGCACTATATATATCATTAAATTAATAGTAATTTAAAAATATTTCTTATATGAGCATTAAATTACGAAACTAGAAATTTTATCGTAAATTTTACTATAGAAACTTGTTGAATTTTTTTATCGTAATATTTTCAAAATATTATTTTAAATATTGTAAAATTTTTACAACATACCTGCCTCATATCGGAATATTTTCTATCGATATTAATTAAATCATAACATTTTTTTATAGAAAAGTCTTAATATCGTAGACATATTTTTAAAAATATTTTAAAAATTGCAACAATGGGTTTTTGAAAATTTTAATATCGTAATATTTTTCGAGAAAATTTAATATCATAAAAAAATTTTATGATATTTTTATATAGTGAAATTATAAATATCGTAAAATTTTTTCCTTTTCCATTTGTAGATTTTTAAAATTAATTATTAATTAAAAATTAATATTAATTAATTTCATATTAATTTATTTCATATTATATGTTTTAAAATTTTTCCTTTTTTATTTTTCCTTTTTTCTTAAATCATAAAATTATACTTCTAAAACTGAGGGCGTATGATTAATATTAATAGCAAATACCATTTAAATTTTGCTTATAACTCCTGCTATTTTCAACAGATTTTTGAATTAAGCATAGCAAACGAAAGCTAGCAGCTCGCACTATATATCTCATAAAATAGTAGTAATTTGGAAATATTTCTGATATGAGAATTGAATTACCAAACTAGAAACCCTTGGATTTAAGAAAATATTTGCGGGTTAAAATTAATTTTCACTATGTAAATTTTTAAGATATTTTCAAAAATAGATACAATAATCTTGTTTAACAATTTTTTTTTAATTTATATGCTTTTTTCAATTCCTTTTGTTATATTTTTTTTATATCCTGCCTGTCATTTCAGTAACACTTTAGATAACATTATTATTTGTTATAATTTATTTAGTTTTCCTTTCTAAAGCTTAAGCCAGTTAAAATACAATTTCCTTAATTTTAGTAATTCTGATTCTAAATAACTAAAACGAAAAAGAAATTGTGTTTATTATCTTTATGCTGTAGTGTTAATAGGTTAGAAAATTTATTTATTCTTCTAACTCGTTTAAAGAATAAATGATACAATTTTTATTATAAAGTTATTTGGCAATATGTGTAGTTGTTAATTTAATTGTATAGAGAAATGTATGCAGCAGCCATAAACTTTTGATTTATTATATTTTATTATGCTATTGAAAGATATGTTAATACCATACATTGAATCTAATATTCACTTTGGCCATTGTCAGTACATTTTCATTTAGATTTTCCATAATAATAACAAGAATAATAATAATAATAATAATTGTACTCTAGATATTTAAAATGAGCCCCAAAGTAATAGTTAAATTTATGGCATAAATTATTTCTAATCGCTTGCCATGATTTTTTGTTAGAACTTAAGTTTTGTGCTTTATAAATGCCGAAAACATGTGTATCAATATAAACAAGTAAATATGTACATGAAGAAATGTTTTAATATATAGATTTAAATGTGTTGCATATCTTAAGGAGTTATTTAGCTTTTTGTTAAACAAAGAAACTTTCAACAATAATAATACTAATAAAACCCAAAGCAGATATACAATAAGCTTAATTTAAGCTTAGAAATAATATTTGATTTATTTCCTGAAAACAACAAAAAAAATTCCTAGAATAATAAATAACACAGGTGATTATTTATTCACAAGAAGTAACACGAATATTTGAATAAAAAAAAAATACTTTTAAAAGAGATTTACAATAAACAAATTACTGATACTTTATTTAAATTTATATACAAAAAGATTTTAACGTTTAAAGGAAACTCGATAACTTAATTATTTATGTTTCTTGTGGCTTCCTCTTGTTGTCCAAATGACTACAGGATAATTTAATTCTAGTGTAGCAAAAGAATTTATAATGATTAAATTTACAATTAAAACCAAATATATTTTGGTAAGAATAAGATTTATTTACATTTTTAATTCTTATTCCTAGTGTGCTAGTCTATCAGTGCGGGGTTGTGGGTTCGATACTCACTACAGACTCTGGAATATTTCGCTACAAGTTGCAGCAAGACCCACAAATGGTTAACTGCATTAGTGACAGTTCACGAAGTGACAATTATTATCTGGCCAAATTTAAAATCGAGGTAAGACAATACTTGCAGACTGTGCCTGAATATAGGCTAACATCAAAATGCTTTACTTTACGGGGGTAAACACATATTAAATGGAGATGCTGTGGAGACCTTAGCCTTAAGCAAATGTTAACAACTATCATAGACTCTGTGATGAGCAAGAATGTCGACCTGTATCAATCGCTAGTCTGAAATAACTACAGTCGAGAGTAAAAAGGCTACTGAGAGCACGAGACCCAATGAAAGTAAGGTATTCGTAAATTTCCAGGCGGATAACAAAAATCGTTGAGCAACGAAGGGGCTCGAAAGGGACCCATGAAGTTAATGGTCTGCTTCGGTATCCCCCTCTTCAAGAAACATTATTTGTGTGTGTGGAGGGGGGTAAGTAATATCTCATCCCATAAAGCTCTAGAGAACCAACATTTTTTTTTTTAAAGCTAAATTTTCATATTTATTTCTTTACAACATTATTCTCCGCATTTCCCAGACTTAAACTAAATGGATTTTTTCTAAGCAGAATAGAGTTATACTACGGGAAAAATTAGAATACTTACTTACTTAGGTGGCTATTACAGAACATTTGTTCCTGTAGCCGAACGTAAAATAGATTTCCAAGCGCCTCGATCTTCTGCGCTTCTTCTCCAGTTTCTGACACCAAGTTTCGAGATGTCTTCCTCAACTTGATCTTTCCATCGATGTTTTGGTCTTCCCCTTCTGCGTGAACCGTCACCAGGTTCGCATACAAATGACTTTCTAGCTGGAGCATCTTCATCCATTCTAACAACATGACCTAGCCAACGCAATCGTTGTAATTTGATACGTTTGACTATGTCTATGTCGGCATACAGCTCACACAGCTCATGGTTCATACGATGCCGATATTCTCCGCCAACGCAGATTGGTCCATAGATTTTACGAAGAATTTTTCTCTCAAACACTCCAAGCACTGCATCATCTGCTTTCGCAAGTACCCATGCTTCGGAACCATATAATAGCAAATGCAGTATCAGTGTCTTGTAGAGAGTGATTTTTGTCTGTCGAGAGGTGGCCTTGTTTTTAAACTGCTTACCTAGTCCAAAGTGGCATCTATTGGCCAGTATTATTCTTCTCTTTATCTCAAAACTGATGTTGTTTGTTTTGTTGATGGCGGTACCGAGAGGTAGATAAAATCACTGACTACCTAACAGTTGCAGTTTTCAACTTCCACTGTCTGCCCGAGTCTACTGGACGTCTTGTGCGTTGATACCATCAACATGGTTTTATCGCCATTTACTGCCAGACCCACTTTGGCAGATTCTTTTTCGATTTTTTCAAAGGTGGCAGTTACCGCTCGCAATGTTCGACCCATGATGTCTATATCGTCAGCGTAAGCAAGTAACATGTGTTGTTTAGTGTATAGCGTGCCAGTTCTATTTACATTCGCATCCCGTATAACCTTTTCTAGCAGGATATTAAAAAGGTCACACGATAGACTATCGCCTTGTCTGAAACCTCGTTAAATTAGGATACAGCGACCAAAAAGTTGCTAGAGCCCATCTCATCTAGACCTGGTCCTGTAAAGGATTGCAGTCGATTTTCAGGAAGTACCTGCTCTGCCTGGTTGTATCTGATGCGACCTAAAGCATTAAAGAATATGCTTTTAAGTTTCCTTGTCATAATAACAGAACTAACACTGGTTTTTGATCTCAATGCCGGCCTGTAAGGAAGCCAGTAACAATTCTAAGCATAGGAGCTTTTGTTCACATTTCTCAATTGCCAGCCTAGCATTGCTTAATTTGTGGAGGTTCTTGGCCTTCGTTCAGATTCCTTTCGAATTCTATTTGATCCATATGGATGAAATGGTTTCGATCCGACCATAGCTTTACATCGTTCTAGTCAGCCTATGTACCTCTTTATTACAACGTGTCTGGAAACCCAGAGTAACTGATTAAGCTAAACTGATTTAGATATTATCCATGCTGTAGGCAAAAGTATCAACTGAAATATATGACAGTCAACTGCGTTTTATGATCACAAACTATGACCCCGTTTCTAATATTTTTAGCAAAAGTTTCGAAATCTGTATGAACTTTTCTTCTCTAGAAAAAGCTAGGAAGGCTAACCTTAGCTTGCCTGCAAAGAAGTTATAGAAAGAAAGAAGTTCTTTGAAGTAAAGCTATAGTGAAAGGAAAGTGTTTACCATTCCAAAGTTAAATAAGAGTGATGATTAAATCAATCAAGGAGATGCCTAAATAGTTTAAAAACCAACCATATTTCATAATAAAAAAAATTGTTTCTGTTTAATTTTATTGGCGATAAAAGGGACAGGAATCTGTGATTGCAATGCCCTCAAGATTTGAGGCTTTAGGAGTTAAGTGTGGAAAAGGGACAGAGAAGATGTCCTTTTTCTTGACCATAACCTTTTTTGCAGCAATCATTATAACATATAGAAAATATATAAATGGATTCCAAGTTAGCAAAACCCTAGGACTCAATCCAATATTATTAATTTAGGGATAAATTGAAGCCGACTAATTCCTTAAATAATCCGTTTCGACATCCTTTGGTCCTCTATGATTATAGAAAACCGAAATGTAATCTACGGCAACCTTACTTACATTGAGTTACGAGCTATAAGCAGCCTTTAGTCTTGACTTTAGTGACTGTCGACTGATAACTGTCGGTATCATTTCCCATCGCGCGGTTTCTAGTAATTGCCAGCATCCGTTCAAGGGTCTTGGCTATATGATACTTGATATTTCCATGACCTCTCACCAACGCAGTTATCCAGCTTAAGGTACTTTTATTATATTATAACACCTTAATGGCCTTTTCTCTTCATGGGCTCTTTGAACACCATTCACTGAAGCCAATAGGTCCCGCAGTTGCAAACTTGACATCCTTTAAAGTTTTTTGCTGTGCCTGTTCTTCCTTTTTCCAAAACATTATCATTTTTTTTTTTTTGCTCAAAATATACTAATGGAAATAGAAATGAAAACGATATTTAGTTTTTTGGAGCTCATTCTAAGTTACAATTGAAGGCGATTTAACGTATTCGGCATTTTCCTGCGGGGGTTTTTGGGACTCCGTTCTGTCCAGTTAAAGTGGGACTGAGTCTGTTATCTGTAATTGAATCTCTAATGTGTTTGCCTCATGATCAAAAGCATCATTCATAATTCTGAGATTTTTAGATCAATAATGAGTTCATTTGTCTTGTGTAATCCCAATTATTCAATCTCTGCTATTTTAAATTACATAGAAATAATCACACTTTTTGAATAATTTTTTTTTAGATTCAAACACATTTTATTTAAATTTTCAAGGATATTATTGCTCGTAACTTTATTTAAAAAATTTTTTCTCCTTATCCTTGCTACTTCCGCTTTTCAACAAAACGCCTTTCTTTATTCCTATTCCACACAAAACACGAAAGGTTAATTTTCACTTTCGCTTGCTGCAGCTACAACGCAACTACAAAACTAGAATGACTTCAAAAAGGCAAATTAAAAAGGATAAAAACAAGTATTTTTGACCACAAAGGAAACATAAAGTATCATGATAAATGATAAAAGGAAATAAGAAACGAAATGTACAAGGTTAGAGAGTATAAGAGTACAGAAATACTATACAAACCAACAGCACCAGTGGTTCTTTAGGTTAAAGACGGTATGGCTTTTAAAGCAATAAAACGAAGTTATTTTGTTTTTAAGGAAAGAAAAGAAAATTAAAAAATTTTAAAACCTTGGAAAATGTGAGTAAAAGAAATATTTTGCCAATCATACTGGTGTAAATAAAGGGTCCGCCATCTAACGTTTTTTTTTTTTTTTTTTTTTCAACCAGTGCTTATTTCGTGAATGGAAACACTTGTTCCAAATCATGTCTGATTTGACAGATAATTAGTTTTATCCTTCCGCTGGTAAATATTGCGACATCAATCATGAAAATCATGGTAATGTTGCAGAATGTGTGCGAAAATTGCGTACGGATTTTGGAAGAAGAGAAGCACCGTCAGCTCCGTATGTTCGTTGTCTTGTGAAACAAGTGAAAGAAACTGGCATCCTCATCGATAAACCAAAGCGTGAAAAGCCAAAAACAGTCCGTGCACCCGAGAATATCGCTGCTGTGGCAGAATGTGTGCGTAAAGCGCCATCAACATCAATTCACCGTCGTTCTCAATAATTGAACATTCCGGAGATATCATTGAGACGAATTTTGCATAAAGTCCTTGGTATGACACCTCACCTATTGGTTCAGGAGTTGAAGCCAACTGACCATCCAATGCGTTTTCACTTCGCTAAGTGGGTCTGCGATCGAATTACAGAAGATGCCGATTTTGCCAAAAAAAAATCATATTTTCAAATGAAGCTCATTTTGATCTTGGCGGGTATGTAAACAAGCAAAATTTTCGCATTTGGGGCACAGAAAACCCGCACGCATACACTGAAAAGCCGATGCACCCAAAACGAGTCACTGTTTGGTGCGGATAATGGTCCAGAGGCATATTGGGCCATTTTTCTTCGAAAAAGAGCAAGGAGTGGCCGTTACAGTCAATGGCGAGCATTATCGGGCCATGTTGAACGAATGAATTTTTGTTCACAAAAATTGAAGAGGCAACATTTAGTTTCAACAGGATGGCTCTACGTGCCACACAGCCGAAGCCACACAGCCGATGTTTTGCGCCCTGTTTTTGAAGATCGCATTAGCAGCCGTAGAGCTGATGTCGTTTGGCCAGCTCGGAGCTGCGATTTGACACCGTTGGATGATTATTTGTGGGGGGTGCCGTCAAAGATAAGTGTTACGCCGACAAGCCAGAGACAATTGACGCTTTAAAGGACAATATTCGTGAAGCCAATGCTGAAATACAGCTGCACACAATAGATGATGTGCTTACAAATTGGACCGATCGTGTGGGCTACTGCATTTCCAGCCGAGGCGGCCATTTGAATGAAATTATATTCCATTTTTAACCGGAAGGATTGTACTTTCAAATACAAAAAGAAATTTGAGAAAATATTCAGTAGTTTTTTTTATAGCATTTTCAAAAAAAAAAAAAAGTTATTTGGCGGACCCGTTATAAAGAAATGACTTTATTCTCAACTCTAGCTTTAAGTAAAGCTTTCAGTTGTTGTTTCTAAGAAAATTAATCTTTAAAATTTATTTAAATAATTATAATATTAAAGCTGTAAAATTATTTATTCTAACTTTTGGTGTAATTGAGCGTATACTTACTTTTTTATTAGGTAGTATTTATTAATATTAATTATACGTACTGTATGCCTTATTACCACACATTGCGTATACTTAATTATTAATTCAAACTGATTTTAGTAAATCTTTTACAACTTTTGATATTTTTATTAGAATTAAAAAATTAATATACCAAACAAAAGCTATGTTTTAAGGCTTTTTTATTATTTAAAGGCAGACTAAATTGGTTTTTTTAATTGACCATAAAATTTAGGTTTATTATGGTGGTCAATAAATTATTATTGATTGTTATTAATAAAGTATTATTGACTATAACTTGCAATTGATTGTTATTCATTGCATTTTTTGTTTGTTATATAAAGTCAACCTTATTCTTTTCGTTTTTCATTATCAATAAATCAAATTCTTGTTTTATTTACATATGTAGTCATAGTTTTATTATTACCATAATTCTATTAATTATAATAAAGTGTGAAAAATACATGGTTTGTATTTTTAATTGTCCTTTATTTTTATAATAAACAAAATATTAAGTTATAAATTTACATTCTTACCTATGGTTTTGGTTATTCTTTATCGTTTATTGTGGTTTATTTGAAATAAACATAAATTATTTTATGAGCAACAATGTCATTTTTGTAAATACACATAAACTTGTTATAAAATTGTAAACTATTAAAGGGTTTATTTAATATATAGAGGTTTTTATTTCCTTTGAATACATTTTGCAATTATACTAAATATAATTTAAATCACTTGTAAAATTATTAAATGTTTTGTAAACCAGGCAAAAACTATTTTTTGTATTCCTTATTTATCTCAGCAGTTCAGTAAATACTAGGAATTTTAATTTTTATATACTCTAGTTAGTATTGAGTAGGGTAATAAATATAAATAAAATTGGCCAGGAAACTTCAAGCAAACAGATTATAACGAAACATATAATAGATCTGTAGTATTATAAAGGCACAGTGTCAGTCATAAAATAAAAATTATAACAAAAATTTCAGAAAGCCTTAAAAACATAACATGTATACAACAAATTTTAATATATTTTTTTTATAAAACTAAAAATCAATAAATTATTATAAAGGACCACTGTTTTTTTCTTTTTTTTTTAATTTATTTTGATTGTTTGGTGGCTTTAAATAAAAACATTACAAATTTTTTTTCACTGCTCACTATCATGACCAACACTATAGAAACAGTTTGTTGCCATATAATAAAATTTTAAATACTCCAGCAACAACATAAAGTAGCAATAACTTCAATGACACTGGATATTTCATATGTTATGTTACAAAAGCTATACACAATAAATCCCCATATAAACATAAATATAAACTTACAAATGCGTGTGCACAGTGCACAGTATTTAATACAGATAAACATATTTATACACTCTCCCATTGAATTTTGCAAATAATGTCCTTTTTCGATGTTTACTGCACATTTTCGAAAAAACAAAAGCCCAACCATAACAGAACAATAAAGGAAATCTGGGTGATGTATTTGTGCTCGTTGTTAGCATGTACAAATATATTGTAGTAGCTTATACATAAATAAATCGAAACAAAAGGATTGGAAAAAAAAACAATGAGAAATAAAGAAAATAAAATGAAGTTGAAAAAAGAATGTTTTAAAAAGTTTGTGTTGAAACAATATTTTTTGGTGCAAAATTAACGAGCATAAAAATTGTGATGTTTTAAAATTTTTTATGCCAGCATTTTGATTGATTTTTAATGTTTGGCCAAAAAAAAAGGATATATGGCGAAATTTTAAAGTGGTAAAGCAAAAGTGAAAATGCTTGGGTGTCACATTAAAGGCCCCATAAGCCGTTCATCATTATAACTTCAGGACAATTTAACCATTTTTTTATATTTTATGGCAACTGAAAACGAAGACTTAGTCGTGAGATTTTAAATTTATAAGCCATTTAATATAACTATTACAGAAAAATTATTTAAAAAAATTTAAAAATTTAATTTTTTTTAAAATTTAAATATATGGCAAATAAAAAGGATATATACGGTACTTTTATATTAGTAAAGCATACGTGATAATTTTCCTCGTGTGTACTAACAACATAATAAGCCTTTCATTTTAAAAATTTCACCACATTTGAAGGATTTTTGTACAATTGGTGATAGTTTTAAAAATAATTTTTTTTTTAATTTTTTTAACTAACTCTTAAGGACTCCAATACATAAATGTTGATTATATTTAATGTTAGTTAAGAATAAGTAACTATAAAAGCTGGTTTATGATCTTAAGACATGTGTTTCCTTTTTTATACTTTTTTTGGGCCTTTGGAATTTAAGAAAAAAATTGTTTAGCTAGATTAGCATCAGCCTAAGAGACTTTTGTCTAAGCCATACATACCTATTTGTTATCACTATTACAGAAAATTGATTTAAAATATGTTAAACCCGCATTTTTATTTAATATAAATATTTGGCAAATAAAAAGGATATATGTGGTACTTTTACATTAGTAAAGTATAAGTTATAATTTTTCTCAACCATACTAACAACATTATAAGCTTTTCATTTTTAAATTTTCATTACATTTGAAGGATTTTTGTACAATTGGTGACAGTTTTAAAAATATTTTTTTTTTTTTTTTTGTAAATTTTTTTAACTAACTCTTAAGGACTCCAATACATAAATTTTGATTATGTTTAATGTTAGTTAAGCATAAGTAACTATAAAAGCTGTACATGTTTATGATTTTACGACATGTATTTATCTTTTTTTATACTTTTTTGGGCCATTTGCATTTAACAATCATACTAACAACATTATAAGCCTTTCATTTTTAAAATGACACCACATTTGATTTTTGTACAATTGGCGCCAGTTTAAAAAATAATTTTTTTTTGTAAATTTTTTTAACTAACTCTTAAGGACTCCAATACATAAATGTTGATTATACTTAATGTTAGTGAAGAATAAGTAACTATAAAGGCTGGTTTATGATCTTAAGATAAGTAATTCCTTTTTTATACTTTTTTGGGTCATTTGCATTTAACAAAAAAAAAGTTTAGCTAGATTAGCATCAGCCTAAGAGACTTTTGTCTAATTAATTAAAAATTCTAAGTTAAAGTATGCCAACAAAAACCCTTTTGCTCCCAAGGAAAAATTTATTAATTCGTCTGTTGTCATAACTTTCAGTGAAGACCGTCGTCACTGGCTTTTGTTTTGGCACGTTTGGCGACCGCTTTCGATGTAAAGACATCATTTTCAAGCCGCGTTTAAAATAGTACTGCAGAGTTAGTATTACCTGTTATAGTATAAGTAGTAATGGGTTTAGGTAATTGCTCATTAGCGTGGTGTTGTACAGGTAAATTGATTGCTACCTGTTATATTTATATGAGGTCAGTTTGTATTTAGTATTTTCGTCTTTTATTGTTAGCTAGGTAAGTGTGTCCGTCTGCAGGTGTTTTTCGTTTGTTCGTACGTATGTTTCAGTAGTTTTAGTGGTACAAAAATTGTGTCGGATGTTGTGTTTACCTGTTCGTTAATAATATTTCCGTTAAAAGTTCGCGTTTTGTAGATTTCCATGTTTTCAAGAATGTCTAGTCGACGTCCTTTTCTGCTAGGATGTAGCAATGTCATACATTCATCTATTTCCCTTGGTGTGTGTTCGTGAGTTGCAAGGTGTAGTGCGAAGTTGGAGTCCTCCCTTTTTCATTTGTACGAGCGCATGTGTTCTGTAAATCTTGTTTTTAGTGTTCGTCCCGTTTGTCCTATATATGTATGGTTGCAGGTCAGTAAGTAAGTCTGTATACTCCGATGTTGTTAAATTTGTCGATTGTTTCTGTTGATGTCTTGAGATTATGTCGTAGAGTGTTGCTGGTTTTCAATGCTGTAAGCAGACACTCCTTGTGAAATAGGTTAGTTAATCTATAAGTTGCTGGTCCTGTGTAGGTAAAAACGTGTCGTCGTGCTGTTGTATTTTTATTGCCTCTTCGTCTTTTTTCTTTTTGTGTTCTTGGTGTTGTATTGTCTTAGTAATTTGTCGATAGTACGCGCTCGCCAAACGTACCAAAACAAAAGCCAGTGACGACGGTCTTCACCGAAAGTTATGACAACAGTTAATATTCATTCGACCTTATTGACTATTTATAGAGAGCTTACGAACCTGAGCCTACTTTGGAACAATTCATTTGTATGCCTAATAGTTCGCCTAATAAATTTTATGTTAATAATAAAGCATTATTTTTACTAAATATAAAATTTTTTAATTTCTTTGAAAAAAAAGGATATATACAGAATTTTGTATTTACGCAAATAAATTAAAAATTTTTGAAACAAATATTAACAAACAATCAGTCCTGTTCATTTTGCTGATTTCGAGAAAAATAGCCCAATGCTTAAAATTTTATTCAATGGCCAATTTACATTAAAAATATTTCAACTACTAATATCTTGCATACAGTAATTCTTGTAAGTTTTTGCCTGACTTGATTTACTTTTACATTTTTTTTATTATATGCCTGCCTAGTATATCCTTTAAAGCTTTTGTACAAGCTTGTGCATAAGTAAGTATATAGGAATTTTGTAAAAGAAATGTTAAGAATTTTATCATGTGTATAATTTGGGGATTTTTAATAAAATGAAGTCTCTGTTAAAATGAAATATACTCTATATAAAATGTATATAGATGGTATAACATTATGTGTGTGCATGAGTCCATGCAAGGATATATGTATGTACATATAGATTTATGTGTGTTGCTTAATGTATGCATGTGCTATTAACTTTACAAGGCAAAATGTCTAAAAGTTATTTAACTTAAACCAGTAATATTTTATTATAAAAAATATATCTGTATTTTCTTTTTTCTTACTTCACTTCATTTGTATAAGTTTAGATGTTTTGTTTCTATTACCTGGTAATTTTAAAGCAAATGTTGGTTTATATTTAATTTAAAAAAAAAAATGTAAGTTCATTTAATATAAATGTAGAGTATTTAATATATGAGTAGAAAAAGAAAACCACATTTATACACACACATACATATACTTAACTTTTATTTAAACACACTCTCTTACTCTGCTTTTTTTCTACACAAAAAAAATAAAAATAAAAACAAAATCATATTTCATGAATAATTCATTACACATGTTCGTTACTAAAAATCCTTAAAATTGAGTATATAATTTCATTTTCCCACTCATACATTATAATTTTATTTATGATTAAATTTTTTATCGTTTTTAATCTTTTTTCTGGATAATAAAACAATCAAGGGAACTACTTTGAAATTCAACAAGGAAGAAATAAATAGATTTCTTTAGAAAACAACACCTTTTCTATGGGCTTTTAATAACAACAAACACAGCTCTTTGTAATTTATACATTTTTGATAAAGGATTTGTATTTCATAAATTTGAATGGAGAACTGATTAAATTTTAGAAATAAGTTATTATCATATTTTTTATTATTTAAATAAAATTTTGAAACATTTAGCAAGTTTATATAAATTACAAATATAGCCTTGCTTTCTAAAAATATGCTAAAATATTTCTAATATTGAAAATAATTAATAATTAATATTAAGTATACGACCTGTGTCCAACTTTATTAATTTATTATTTACTAGCTGTGGCCGCCACAGTGCAGGCGTACTGTGAAATATTTTGTTCGCTTTTGCTTTCGAACGTAATCCACACTAAAATTTTAGGATTCTTAATTTTATAGGTAGCGCTTAGGTAGCCGGGAAATTTTTCACTTTTGCGGCTACCTAAACGGTGTTAAGAATCCTAGAATTCCTAGGAAGTTCATATGTTCTAGAAAGTTGTTTATTGAGATCTTAGGTTCATTTTTGTAGTTGATTGTTTCCTTGAATTTTAAACGGTTTGCTACCTATGGACCTGAACAGGGGAAAAAAGGTAAAAAAAATTGAATTTTTTTTTAGTTTTTTGCGATTTTGACCTTGAAGATGAAGTTTTTTTTTTTATTTTATATGTGCACTATTTTTGTTCTTTATGACAAGAGCTACAACTTTGCCTCAGAGAGTATATAAAAATTTCAAACGGTTTGCAAAATATGAGCTTGAGTAAATGATAATTTTTTTGCAAAAATGACATGGAGGCCCCACATCTTTGAGGGCCCATAAAAAAAAACTGGAGGACTTTGGGCAAAACTGGGAGACAGGGGTCTTTTTTTTGGTCTTTTATCACGTAGTGGTGTCCGTATATGGTTATTTTGCCATGACTTAAAAAATTACACGGTGTGTTATATAAAGGAACCCATCCCTGGATAAAATTCTAAAATTTATATAAAATTCTAAAAATTATTGTAAAGCTCTTTAACAGGTGTTTAAAATATTTTAATAACAATGTAATTCCACAAAGTAAAAATACTAATCAAATGCAAATTTTATTCAATCGGCTATTTGGCAGTTAGTAATACATATGTTGTCAATATTAAAAAAAAACAGCGCCATCTATTGCGCAACCGAGTTTAAAATATCCCATTTGCAAAAATAAAAATTCAAATATTTTTCATATTTTTCATATTCAGTCATTATGTATTTTAAAACATCGCCATCTATTGCCAAAACGTGTTTAAAATATCCCACTTTTAAGCCGGAAGTTGCAGTACATTTAAACCGGAAATTGCAGTACCTTTAAACCGGAAATTGTGTACTTTCATTGCTTTTTCTCCAGTTTCTTTTGGTACCAATCGTTTGGAGACTGGTCGGGACCCGCAATATCCAGCCTAACGCAGACCTCTTCTTCCTGATTCAGGTTACAGGAACCCCGGCATCTGGAAAACACAGTGGGATGCCATAACTAATATTAAAAACTCATAGCAGTATTTAAATACTACCGCAAAAAGAATCCAAATCATAGCGACATACTTTCTCTCCGTTTTCCCTGCATCCGCCGATCAACCAGTGAGTCAATAGAGTTAGATACCCCACTGTTTTCGGAATTTTAGGATAGAATTTAGAATTATAATTGTTAAAAATACAAAATTATTAAATAATAAAGTAAAAAAGTAATGGCATACTTTAAGCGGCCTCGATATACTGATAGGTTTCGAGACTAGCGCCGATTCCCGTCAAAGACTCTGGGTGGTTTCTGCAGACAAGCCAATACAGCTTCAAAAAAAGTAAAAAAAATCTTAAAATAAGTGTTTTAGTTTTCAATTTCGATCATAATTATAAAAGTCTTCATAAATATTTTTTATTAATTATGTTAAAAAAATTCTTTTTATATAAACTCCTAAAAGTATGCAATAATATTAAATATTGTAGAAAAATTTAAAAATATTGTAGAAAAACAATTGTATAGATTCAATAGTTTCTTGTACTCCTGGGGAAAATATAAAATATTCTACATTCCTTTTTGACTTTTTATCTCTACACCTACCAGCTACAAAGTCATCATTACATAGAACAGTCTTCTAGGTAAGAAAAGTGTTCAAATGACATTTATTTAAAAGATGTTTATAAGAACATTATTTTACAAATACGTAATGATATAATACATTAATAATAATAATACTATTTATATTATATTTATATTTTAATTATATTAATAATTTTTTTTTGCGGGTTTGGGATGGGCAAATGCTTTACGCATCTGAAGCTGTCGTTACAGTTGTCGTATGTTGGGCTCCAGTGATACCGGCTAAAAACCCACCCCGGCCATCCCGGGGGTGTGGTGCCACCTCGGAACTGCTTTCGCATTACTTCGAGGTGGACCCCCTTATGTGGTCTAGTTATGTGCCTGCTTCTATTATGTGCCTGCGTCCAGGCCCCGCTGTTCTATACTGGGCGACAGTGTCCATTTCCGTCTTTTTCTTACGGAGTACATATTCTACATATCTCCTAACTCCTTCCCAGCTTCTTTCGCTCCTTGACATTTTGTGTACTATATTTCTGGCACAGATGGTGCCAATCTCTGCTTCGAGTACTCTGCGTTGATCGGCCCAGCGGCCGCAGTTGAGAAAATTATGTTCTGCGTCATCATACACTTCTTCCTCTTCGTATATGCAGTAGGGTGAACTACATTTTCCCATGCGGTGCAGATACTTCCTGAAATACCCATGTCCGCATAGCATCTGGGTTATATAGTAATTAACCTCACCGTGCTTTCTGTTTTTCCACATTTTTCTATTAGGGATCAGTGTATATGTCCACCTACCATGTCTTCCATTTTGCGTTACCGAAGTTGCCATCTTTCTAGAATTTCCTGTTGGATATTCATCGTATGCTGCGGTTGGGCCCTATTTTGCTGCTTGGCGATAAACATTTGTTGGCGTTCCATTGTCTGAAGATCTATGGGGATCATTCCAGCTATTATAAAGACAGCTTCTGCGGATACAGTGCGGTATGCTGATGTCACCCTTAGAGCTGCTATTCTTTGTACAGACAACAATTTCTCTTGCCTGAGTCTCTAGGGTCGAAGCCCAGATTTCAGATCCATGCAGAAGTATGCTATTGCCTGCTTCCATAAGTATTTTCCTCGTACTTCGTAGAGGACCGCCAACGTTTGCCATTAGCCTGCTCAGTTGAGATGTTATCTTAGCAGCTTTTTTCGTTGTGTGTTCAATCTGCTTTGCATATGTCAGCTTTGAGTCTAATCTCATCCCTAGGCAGTTTATTGACGGCTTAGTTAGAATGGCTAAGTCCCCTATATTCATTTCGATTTCGGTAGAAATGTGTCGCCTAGTAAGGAGCAGCAGTTCGGTTTTTTTCATGGCCTGTTGAAGGCCATGGGAAACCAGCCAGCACTTAGCACGAATCATAGTTTGGCGTAATCTCCGTTGGGCCTCCTTCGTGTTTCTCGCTTTGATTACTGCCGCGATGTCATCCGCATATGCTACGAGGAAGGTGTCCTCAGGCATTTCTAATTTAAGGATCTCATCATAGGTTGCGTTCCAAAGAACTGGTCCCAGTACAGATCCTTGTGCGGCCCCTGAGGTGACTTGTTTTCTTCTTATGCCTTGGTTTGTGTATACGACAATACTCTGTTTTTGAAATAGTCTCTTATAATTCTCCTAAGGTATTTCGGGATTTTGAAAATTGAGTCCAGGGCTTGTATCACATCCGCCCACTTTAGACTGTTAAAGGCATTTTTAATGTCAAGGTCGCCAGCAGAATGATAGGTCTATTGGGCCTTCTATAGTTGTTCTTCCTGGTCAAAATCCGTATTGTCTTCTAGAGAGAATATTAATAATAATAATAATACTTCTTCTAACCTTTTTTTGGTTATAAATTAAAAAACTAAGGGACCAATCGTAGTTCGACACATGATATATGAAATTTACTCACAATAGCTCACGTCTTTGACACAAGACATATAATCTCAGTGGCCAAAAAATGAAATTAATTGTCTTTTACTTATAAGAGATGACAATTTTAAAATTTTTGCGAATTCCTAATGGTATGCTACACAATATTTTATAGCATATTAAAAAAAAAAATGAAGCATACACGCTTTGAACAATTAAAAAATTCTAGCTATTTCCGTATTGAAAAATTGTTTCATTTTCCCGCTAAGCCAGTTTTTCCATCAACACAGTTCTGAAAACTATTTGCACTTTAAACGTTGATTAAGATTTAATTGAATTTTCTTTGCTGTGAAATTGTTTAGAAATTTTTATTTCCTAACCTCTGTCTGTCACTATCACATTTTGTTTTTCCAATTTCGAAAACATTCCAACCACCACTAAATGCAACATTTTGTTTCCTGTGTTATTTCAGCACTTTACTTTAAACACTTATTGAGTTGGAAAAAAAATAAATAACAAAAATCGCTTTTAATTGCATATTTTTAGGTCACTCTTGTTTATGCAAATAGAGGTATTGTTAAGTAGTTTAGATATAGTGGTCTACTTCACACACATACACACAAAAATAAAATAAATAAAAAAAGGGGAAAATAATTTTAAGGCTGCTAAAAAAAAAATAAAACAAAAATTTAAAAAAAAATATTTAGTTGAAACAATGTCGCCCTGAGTGTTATCACACTTTTCAAGTATCGCAACAAAGCCATCAGTTGTTTGGGTGTGGAAAAAAATATAAAATATAAAACACTGTGCTACAGTAAGATAACTGTGTGTGGCCTAGGGGTGTAGTAACAAATATTACCTTTCACCACCCCAGCCCCGAATATTTTCAAAAACATGTTGTTGTGTTGAGCTTGTCGAGTTGTAGCTGGTTGCTGTTGTTGTTGTTGTTGTTTTAAATAATTTGTTAAACATAAAATGTTACTATTTTTTGCTTTGGCTTTTAACTTTAACTGCTGAAAACGAAAGTTTTATAGCAGGCATACAATTCTCTGTTACATTTTGTTGTTGTGTATTGTGTGTTTTATGTTTTCGTTCGAGTTAATTGTTGGTTAAATTTGAAAACATGTGGCCTATATTCAAAAGGGTTCTAAAAGTATTTAGAGTGTACATTTAGGATTAATAATGTTGAATATTTAAAGCATAATTTAGGGCTTGAGGTTAAAATAAAATTAAATTTTAAAATGTCTGTGAATTTAGTTCAAATATTTAAAGCATACTTTTAGGTAAAAACAATATAAAAAATATATAAGTTTATATGTTTTTAAAACTGTAGAATAATATTTTGTAACATTAGAGTTTGAGCTACTTGAGGTATACAATATTTTGCTTAAGTTTAATTTTTTAAGGTTTATTAGAATTTATTGCATACTTTTAGTTGGTTAAGAAATTAATGACTTTATTTCATGTTATTAATTTTTTTTAAATTATTTATGACAATTTTAAACAGCAGAACTTATATATATTTATATATAACCAGCTGTGCCCACACACGTTGTGTGCGTCCTGCCAATATTTTGTTCGATTTTGCTTTGAAAGTAATGCACACCAAATTTTAAGACTCTTACGTACTTACTTTATATTAAGGTACCCATCCCTGGCCAAAATTCTAAAATTTATATAAAATTCTTAAAATAATTGTACGGCTCTGTACAATACCGACAGGAAATGAGTTGCTCATTATTTTAAAATAGCGCCATCTATTGCGCAACATTGCTTAAAATATACTGCCTTCAAAAATAAAAGATGCCTTAAAGTATGCAGTACCTTTAAAGCGGTAAAAAAAATCGGCGTACTTTTGCTGCTTTTTCTCCACTTTCTCTTGGAAATAAGATATTTTAGCGAAGAAAGAGTACCCTATATTTGAATCAGGATACTGAGGTACCTCATCACAAAATTTTGTTAAAATCCATCCAAAAGTTTTTACGTGATACGAATACAAAGAAAGAAACACAGACGGACAGGAAATGAGTTACTATTTTATTATTTGTATATTCATATATATAAAAGCCATTCAGCAATCATAATGCGTTAGAAAAATTGTCCCAAAATCCACGCAAGATTTCACACTTCTATGAAAATTTGAATTCAAGCAATTGATCTTCTACTTTTTGAGTAACCAGCCTACAGCCTGCTTACATCTTTGGGTGAACGAAGAATAGACTTTTAAGCAAGTTTTGACAGATTCTTCTCTAAATTATATTTCTTCCTCTTCTGCATCTTCCAACAACAGATTATTTAAAGGACTAACTTCCTGAAGTACTTTTTTGCATTAGCTTTACATATACGGACGGCGGAGTGGTGTAGTGGTTAAAGTTTTCGACAGCAAAACCAGGCACCCCAGATTCTATAACTGGCAGAGGACAAAAAATGTCTACCATAGTTTTTTGAGTTTTAAAATTAAGTGGCTTCAATACCCTTTCAGACAAAATAATCAGACAACCCTGACTTAACCCCCCTCCCCTGGAAAAATAGAAGATAACATCATAGCCACAGGTCAGTCTGGTGCCACGGCCTTAGAAAAAAAAACAAGAAAAGGTAGAAATCAATACTTAGCAAGGTTTCCCACCATCACACAAAATACACGTATGACATTGTTTCTAGGCAACAACAGATGGCAGCCCAATTATGCTACAACCTGCTACAGCAGCCTAATCATCTACTTAGCTGGAACAACAACCGATTAACGAAACTGACGCAAGGAAAAAATAACATTTTTTTTTCAATTACCCTTCTTGGGGGTGAAAAACACATCCTACTTAATGCATCCTTTGAATTGACACCTGCTAGCCTAGTGACCCCATATATCAGCAAGATGTTAGAAGTCTACAACTAGATCAATTGCCCCCCATGGGTACCCCATTTAATATTATAAGGAAAGGCCCTTGCCCATATGAGCTGTTGATCGTGAGTCAGTTAAAGTTACCCTACATTCGTCATATTAATTTTCGTCGGTGCTATAAACATTTGCACGAATTTGGCTGACGAAAGCTGCTTTATATTGAGCGAATGGGTTTTCTTCAGCATAAATTTTCTAAATCATGTGATTTAAGAAAATTGGACTTCTTTTTATAGAGACGTTTAAAACTAATGACATCAATTATCCTTTAATCAAAGAAGTAGTTAAATGCTGTATTAAAGATGTCGGCCACATTTGAGTTCCACTTTTGTGGAAAATATCGACAAAACAATTCATAGGTAACAGCAAAGCCGTGGAAGACATTTGACTTTGTTCTATGCCATATACTATGTTTTCCCGCGTACCTACAAAATGTGTATCCTTTGGGGGACCTTGGCATTCAAAAAATGTCCAAAAATTGCAAAAAAAAAACTGTGATGTAAGTAAAAGGGCAACAGCCACCAGTCTTCTGTAAAACCACTGCAACCGAAAGTAAAGACAAATGAAAGCGCGAGCATCACTGAAAGTGTAAGGTGGTCGTGGATTGTCAATCAAGTACCCGAAAACATTGTAAAACGAGGAGGCAGTGAATGGATTAAAAAAACATTTTAAATTAGTCTGCTTGGGCAGATCATTCCCCCGTCCCTTTACATATACGAAAAACGAAATGAATGGCAATATATTTCATTAGGTTTTATTTTTTATTCGCTGATTTTAATTAAAATAATTTGTAAAAAAGATTTTGTTTTGTTTTTTGATAAAAAAAAAATGGATTAAAAATATTCATAGCAAATGAAAACTGATTTTAGTATTTATGTGTGATATTTTGTTAAACAAAACAAAAGCATACTTTTAGGGGGGAATTTGAATACATGTATGTATTTTTTAAATGGTTTTGTACATTGCTTTTAAATGGTTTTTTATAAAAGCTTTTCACAGATAATCTTTTTTGTTATAACTATTATCTATACATATA
This sequence comes from Phasia obesa, assembly GCA_949628195.1. NCBI lineage: Eukaryota > Metazoa > Arthropoda > Insecta > Diptera > Tachinidae > Phasia > Phasia obesa. The sequence goes on from OX451218.1 coordinate 8,664,972, forward strand.
ATAAAATAGTAACGCATTTCCGTATGTATGGCTGTCTGTCTGTTTGTCTGTCCTTCATTGTTTGTGTTTGCATCACGTAAAAACTACTGCATGGATTTCAACAAAATTTTCTGAGGAGGTAACTTAGTATGCTGATCATAATATAGGATACTTATTTCCAAGAGAAAGTGGAGAAAAAGCAGTGAAAAACGCAATTTTCGGTTAAAAAGGTGCTGAAATTTTCAATACGGTTTTTTCAACACGATTACAAATTTTCACCACACAACTTTTTATTTTTGAAAGTGGGATATTTGAGAAACTATTACGCAACAGATGGCGCCAGTTGACTAAAATTTTTATTTTTACTTTGTGGTATGACATTGTTATTAAAATATTTTAAACACCTCTTACAGAGGTTTACAATAATTTTTAGAATTTTAGGATTTTTTATAAATTTTAGAATTTTATCGAGGGATGGGTACCTTTACACAAATTAAATACATAAACCATAACTGTTGAATGGCATATATATATATATATATATATATATATATATATATATATATATATAATACATTAGTAACTCATTTCCTGTCCTTCTGTCTTTCTTTCTTTCTTTGTGTTTGCATTACGTAAAAATTTCTGAATGGATTTTAACAAAATTTTGTGATGAGGTACCTCAGTATCCTGATTCAAATATAGGGTACTCTTTCCGCGCTAAAATATCTTATTTCCAAGAGAAAGTGTAGAAAAAGCAGCAAAAGTATGCCGATTTTTTTTGCCGATTTAAAGGTACTGCATACTTTAAGGCTTCTTTTATTTTTGAAACCAGTATATTTTAAGCAATGTTGTGCAACAGATGGTGCTGTATTAAAATAATGAGTAACTCATTTCCTGTCCGTATTGTACAGAGTTTTACAATAATTTTAAGAATTTTATAAAAATTTAAGAATTTTATCCAGAGATGGGTACCTTAACACAAATTAAATACATAAACCATAACTGAAGCACTATAAAAGTAAGAGTCTTTCTATTGGTGTGGAATACTTCCAAAGCAAAACTAAGCAAAATATTGTCAGGACGCCCACGACGTGGCGGGCACAGCTTTTGAATATTTTTATTATTATTTTTTTATTTTTATTTTTATTTCTTTACAATATTAGTATCCCTTGTTTTTTTTTCATTTTATTTTTATGCAATTGTATACATTTATTTATATGTGTTTTGGACAAAGAGAAAAAAACCTAACCTATATTTGCATATACTACTCGTATTGTACAATGGAAAATTATTTTTTTCACAAACCATTTGCTGTTTCCTGTTTTTGGTTTAACAAGTATATATGAAACTTAAAGGGAAAAACCAAAAAAATAACAAAGTTTTATGTAAAATAAAACTACATTTTCAATTGCATATTATCAGGGGAGTTTACGCTTAAATGGCGCTTTTTCTTTTTCTACTTTCATTAAACATGTACAAGTTTTATATATATATTTTTTTTACAAAAATAACAAAAACTATTTATGTTATAACAAACGTAGAAGTAACAAAAAAAAAATAAAATGTTGAAAAAAACTTTTTTTGCTAAAACTGAAAGTCATGCTAAATGATAAATTACATGATAATTATTGCATACTTTAGGGAGATTTTCTATAGTACAACCCTCATGGAACTAGATAATATTTTGTCTAAGTGAAAATAGTTTTGCAACAAAGAAAAGGCAAAAAAGTTTTGGCTGTTAATAAAAGTCAAAAAGTTGTTAAACAAATATCTATTTTTTGTAAAATTTAATGCAACTTAAAAAGCAAAGGATCGATAATATTGTGCAAAGCAGTAAAGTAAAGTTTTTAAAGCTTAAACTGAATTTATGTAAAAAGGGGTAAATTTAATAACATTAGCTTTTTATTTATGGGATTGAGGATTTAAAATTTATATTAAATTTTATTTTTAATTGTTAAAACAAATTAAATATGCCTTCCTGCTGCAAGGAATAAAACAAAAAAGGATTTCATGCTTGAATCGATTATATTTGAAATCCTGTTTTTTTACTATAACCCTTTACAAAAATCAATAGCTCACGATTTTATATGTTGTAATTATTTTATTTATTATAATTTTATATATTTCTCAAGTTTTCATAAAAGGACTCATATCTGCTTGTTTCTTTAACAGAATATTCCCGCTTATGTTAGGTATTTGCCCATGAGTTCATAAGAAAAACAAACAGATTTTCTTAAATTTAAATAAATAAGTTTGTGCTACTGAATCCTTACTTTACTTTATATAAAGATACCCCCATCTCTGGCTAAAATTCTAAAATTTATATAAAATTCTAAAAATTATTGTAAAGCTCTGTAACAGACAGACAGTAAAGAATCAAAACATTATTTTAAAACAGCGCCATCTGTTGCACAAGATTGCTTAAAATATACTGTTTTAAAAAATAAAAGATGCCTTAAAGTATGCAGTACCTTTAAGATTGTAAAAAAAAATTGCCTACTTTTACTGCTTTTTCTGCACTTTCTCTTGGAAATAAGATATTCTTACTGACAAATAGATATCCTATATTGGCATCACGCTACTAGGGTACCTCCTCACAAAATTTTCTTAAAATCCATCCAATAGCTTTAACGTGATGCGAACACGTTAAAGCTATTGAAGCTACAACTTTGCCTCAGAGAGTATATCAAAATTTCAAACGGTTTGCAAAATATGAGCTTGAGTAAATGATCATTTTTTTGCAAAAATGACATCGAGACCCCACATCTTTGAGGGCCCATAAAAAAAAACCTGGAGGAATTTGGGAAAAACTGGGAGACAGGGGTCTTTTTTTTTTGGTCTTTTATCACGTAGTAGTGTTCGTATATGGTTATTTTGCCATGACTTAAAAAATTACACAGTGTGTAATTGAACCATACCAATATTATCAGAATAAAAAAAAATGACAATAATTTCCTAAATAATTTGTATTTTATTCAAAATCAACATCGGCCCTTAAAATTTAACCACCCTTTACAATCATGTCTCTAATTTCTGACACTTCGTTAAATGATGGAGGACAGTCAAATGCTGTATTTATCGCCAGCATCAACGATACTGAGGACTTAATAACATCAAATCTAAAATATATTTTTTTCGAATCGATTTTGAAGCAAGAAATTATTAAAGTCTGCATTACTGACATTAATTTCAATTTAAATTTCGCCTAAAACTAGGCAACGTATATATTAGTTGAGAACATTTTCATAGATTGGTCATACTTTTAGGCGGTAAATTTTGTTAGAAAAAAATTATAAAACGCATTCCACTCTGCGCTGCTGGTGTCTAATTTTCTTTGGATCTCTTTATATATAAGAATTTAGGCCTAAATAATTAATTTATTCAATAAATTTTATTTTTGCATTTTTCAGATGACTGGTCAAAACGACAGAGCAACTAAGACCCAACAAGGTAAGAGCAGCTTAATTTATTTTTTAAAAATTGTTTTATATTTTTTTAATACAATATTTAAAGCATTTTTACTTCATTGTACTTTTTCTATAAATCCAATTCAATGAATATATTTTTCTTATTCCTAAAAACGTCTGCGAATATTACTCTTATAAAATACTAGCTGTGCCTATACACATTGTGTACGTCCTTACAATATTCAATTTTGCTTTGAAAGTAATCTACACCAAATTTTAAGACTCTTACGTATTTACTTTACATAAAGATACTCATCCCTGGATTAAATTAAATTCTAAAATTGTTATAAAATTCTAAAATTTTTAAAAATTTTTGTAAAGCCCTGCAAAAGACAGAAATGAGTTACTCATGATTTTAAAACAGCGCCATCTGTTGCGCAACATTGTTTAAAATATCCCGCTTTCAAAAATAAAAGATGCCTTAAAGTATGCAGTACCTTTAAATCGGTAAATAAAATCGGCAATCTTTCACTGCTCTTTTTCCCACTTTTTCTTGGAAATAAAATATTTTTGCGTAAAAAAAAAGTATCCTATATTGGGACCAGGATACTAAGGTACCTCCTCACAAAAATTTCTTAAAAGCCATCCAATAGTTTTTACGTGATGCGAACACAAACAATGAAGGGCAGACAGACAGACGGAAATGAGTTACTATTTTATTATATGTATAGATTACAACTCGTCATATTTTTTCTTGGAGATTTTCTGAATACAATAAAAGCAGCAACATGTCCATTAAAAAATTACAATAAACGTCCAATCATTGAATATTCAATGGATATTGTGTTAAAAAAAAAATCAAAGTACATATTTGATGACTCCTTAAGGTATGCAGTGTATAACTTTGTGAGTATTGCTTTTGTAATATTTAAACCAAAAAAAAAAAAAAAAGCCAGACAAGCTATCACAAAATTGCTTGCATATTTTCAGGTGACAGTTAAAAAAAAGTTATTATTCTTATTGAAATGTATTTACATTTTGTGTTTCCACTCTTACAAGCTCAAACTTTTAATGGAAATATAAATGTCATAGTGTTTATTTTTAAAATTATTCAAATCATGTCATAAAAATTTTATGTTTTTTCCATAGCAATTTCAGTTGGGGGTGCACAGATTTATAAACCTATTTTTCTGTAATTTAATATTTAAATTTGGAATGTTGTCACATAGTGTTATGACAACTAATTGCCACAAGTTGTTGAGCACAAAAGTAGTACAAAATATAAAGCCTACCATAAGGCGCTAAATATAAAAAACAAACATCTCAGGCTAAACTAAAAAAAACGAAATGTAAAAGAAATAATATTATTTTGTGTCTATTGAATGTCGCTTCGATTTGAAATTCCTTTTCATTGATCTAACAAACAAATTTCAATAATATAATAGCGATGACAAGTTCTTGACGTTGTTGAGTTGAATAATCTAATAATTTGCGCAGCATGCTTTAAGGCTGCTTATGTAAGGAAAATAATAACTAGTTTGGCTTCTGTTTGTTCGTTGTATAAATATGTATTTTTGTTTTCTTTTTTGATGTTCTATTAAAATTATTGTTAATTTTCCGTTTCAAGAATTCTTAGTGAAATAAGCTTAAGGGCAAAAAATTTATTAAATAAATGATTCATGATTTCCTGGAAATATTTGCTTTATGAAACTAACTATTTATTTGCAATTTGCAGCTGGTTGGTATTTTCTACTTAATTTATATATTCTGTCTTTATTTTCATAATTAATGGTGGTATGTTTGCTATCGTTACAATCGATTTTTTTTTGTACTGGTAGTGCCATGCCTGATGTTCCTTATGGTCTGTTATTTTTATATCAAACTGAATAAAAAGAAAACTGGAGTGACCTACTCTCAACTGGTTGGATATATTACATAAAGAATATAAGTTCAAAATATATCCGAATCGAAAAATTAATTCTTTTCGGTTGGGGGTGTTAAGTAAACTACCCCTTTCCCCCTCCCGATTAAGCCCAATATTTACACAACTCTACATCTCTATAAACCAAAGGCATATACTGAATTTCAATTTAATATGTCATACGATATGACCTGTAGAGCATTTACAACATTTGGGGGTAAGAAAACTTCCCCTTTGCCCCCTCCCGATTATGCCCAAAACTTACATAACTATTCATCTCCGTATACCAAAGGCTTATACTAAATTTCATTTTATTATATCTTACAGTATGACCTGTAGAGGGTTCACAAAAGTAGTGGGTAAGAAAACTACCCCTTTCCCTCTCCTGATTATGCCAAAAAACCACAAAGCTATTTATCTTCATATACAAAAGGCACATACTAAATTTCATTTTAATATGTCATACGGTATGACCTGTAGAGAGTTCACAAAATTTGGGGGTAAGAAAACTACCCCTTGCTCCCTCCCGATTATGCCCAAAATTTACATAACTATTCATCTCCGTATACCAAAAGCTTATACTAAATTTCATTTTATTATATCTTACAGTATGACCTGTAGAGGGTTCACAAAAGTAGGGGGTAAGAAAACTACCCCTTGCCCCCTCCTGATTATGCTAAAAAAAACCACAAAGCTATTTATCTTCATATACCAAAGGCACATACTAAATTTCATTTTAATATGTTATACGGTATGACCTGTAGAGAGTTCACAAATTTTGGGGTAAGAAAACTACCCCTTGCTCCCTCCCGATTATGCCCAAAATTTACACAACTATTCATTTCCATATACCAGAGGCACATACTAAATTTGTTGATATGTCAGACTGTATGACCTGTACAGACGCCACAAAAAATAGTATCACACCCACCCACAGACATCACCTCGAAAATAGTCAAAATGGATTCAGGGGACCACAAAACGTATAAATCCGTCGAAATCCCGACCTCGTTTTTTTCATGATTACCTTATACTACGTATGAAAAAGTAAAAACACACGCAAGAAGCCGAACGACTCTAGCTATAGTAGTTTCTGGCAACATGATGATTATTACTTGCTTTGTATGATATTGGCCACGCCCACATTTTTGAATTCTTAGTTTTTCAGGGTTACTACTTACTAAGTTAATTTTTTGAATTATAACAATTTAAAAAAAAAAAATTTATAAAAATTTAATATTTATAAATTTCTTGTGATTATAACAAATTTCGTGGGCCACGCCCTTTTGTTATAATCCCGCCCATTTAATAACTTAACTTAATACACATCTAAGTTAGACAAACAAAATTTGAATATATTTGCTATTGTGGCTTTATTGATATATATTAACTTACAATCCTTTTTTATAAAAAGTGCCACGCCCCTCTTTAAGGATTTCGTCAACTAAAAATAGAACTAGATATTATTCAAAAAGCGCATAACACATAAGTTGAAGATTGTAGTTCTATTGCTATACGATGATGAATATAATTTTGTTTGTATGAAAAGTGCCACGCCCATTTTAAATATTAAAAATAGTTTGCTTATAATCCTTTCTGAGTGCAAAAATTAAAAAATAGTACTAAAGCCAAACAAACAAAAACAACATAATATATTTTCGAGTTCCGTACGCATTGGTGGATAATGACACTCGGTATCTGTCTAACCGTCTGTCACATAGTAGTCTCTTTTGAACTATAATATGCAAACATCAAAAATTTTCACAGAACATGCATTAATTCAGCATGCGGTAACTGCTTCGTTATCAATTGGTCGAATTATAACAAGAGTATCGCTTCCCTGAGGAAAAAGCAGTTTATAGAAGCCTAAATAGTCAATTCGGGCTCTTTTCTCCTTCTAGCTCACACCAAGAAGCATTTTTTGTCTGCATACTTTTTAGGGTTCCGTACACAAAGTGTAGAAACATAACCCTATTGTTTTCGCTACAATGTCTACCCGTCTGTCCGTCTGTCAGCGCCTTTTATATCTGGAACCGTAATAGGTAGACTCTTGAAATTTTCACAGAAGGTGTATAACTGTGGCCGCAATAGTAGCTAATACTAAAAATGAAAGGGTGTTCCGATAGAGAGGTGTTATTCACGAATATGTGCCTATTTCGTGAACTGTAGGAGGCATAGATTCAAGATTTAAAAACAGTAATTAAAACTTAGTTCGCTATATAAATAAGTATAAAAAAATAAACCTAAAAATTAAAGGGTGTTCCGATAGTGGTATGATTTGCATGTATAAGGCCTAAGTTTTGAACCATAATAGGGAGACGCTAGAAATTTTCACAGAAGGTGTATAGCAGTGGCAAACAGTAATTAAAACTTAGTTCGCTTTATAAACAAGTCTAAAAAAATAAACCTAAAAATTAAAGGGTGTTCCGATAGTGGCGTGATGTGCATGTTAACGGCCTAAGTTTTAAACCATAATAGGTAGACTCTTGTTATTTTCACAGAAGGTGTATAACTGTGGCCTCTATAGCGATAAATACTAAAACTTATCGGGTGTTCCGAAAGTGAGGTGTTATTTGCCGTTATGTCTTTATTTCTTGAGCTATAGGAGGCAACCACTTAAAATTTGCAGACAGTTATTAACTCTATGTTCGCTTTCTATTAAAATAAACTTTAAAATTAAAGGGTGTTCCAAGATCGACGTGCTTTGCATGTATATGGCCTAAGTTTTGAACAATAATAAGTAGACTCTTGAAATTTTTACAAGAGGTTTATTACTATGGAAACTATAACAAGTAATAAAAATTAAAGGGTGTTCCATCAGTGACATGTTTTTGGCGTATATTATATTATTTTTTGAACCGCAATAGGTAGAGCTTATATTTTTATAGAAAGTATATGGCCGTTATAACAACAATTCCTAAAATTTAAAGGGTGTTCCAATAGCGATGCAATTTTCGCGAATATGACTTTGATTTTAAAAAGAAAATCAAAAAATAAGACATGAAAAAATTAACAACTTGAGTTTTTAAAGGCGTACTAGACATAGTACGGAACCCTACGTGTGTGAGACTAACTCGCACTTGACTGATTTATTTAAAATCTATGCACTTCATTTTGAACCTTTTATTGAAGCTGTTTAAATTCCTTTAAGCCTCTGAAATTTTCAGTAACAAATACATATTAAATCATTTATTAGATGATAGAATAAAGTTTACCTCAGCTACTACCTTGTCCCTGTTTCAACTACCACCTTCTTATATCATCTTTCAAAGTTCCCTATCACAAGAGTTTAATTACCTTTTTGCTTGCGGTAGACTTTCGCAATTATATTGTACTTTTTTCAAAGGATTTTTTTCAAGTACTTGACCTTGTTTTTTTTTTGTTTTTTTTTTTTTTTTTTTGATGAGACAAAACGCGGGTTTTTCTATTGTCGCTTTCTTTATCCATTTTTTTTTTTTAGGTTGAGCCTTATATTATTCCTTTACTTCTTCGATATTAAATTTGCTTTAAACATAAACTTTTGATATGTTGAAAGTGTTTGAGGAAAATCTTTAAAAAACCTCTTACATTTTTTAAAATAATATTTTAAGTTAAAAGCTTTTTCAACTGACTTTTCTATTGCCTACATTAGGGCTGTCTTTTAATGTATTTTTAAAAGCAAATTAAATTTTAAAAGCAAATCATATTTGCCACTTTTTTAAAACCGAAAAAAAACTGAAACTAGATGACGAAATACAATCACAAAGAAAGAAAAAAACAATAAAAACGAAACCATGATATTAAATCAATACAGGCTTATGGAGCTAAAATATAACATGACTTAACTATAAATACATATATTTTTCAAATATACATACATACATACCACATATAGAAACATATATGCAAACTCCATTATACTTGGTACAATGGTATTATGACCCAAGAGAAATATCCTGTGATTTTATGACTTTCTTTTATACAAATATGAAATTCTGCCAATTTTTCGCTCTTCACTAAAACACCCAACAAACACACATGCAAACTATACAAAAAGGCTGAACTATAACATTAATTTTTGTTTGTTTTTTTTTTTTCAATATATTTTTCTTCGTATGGTGCGCTGAGGCTGGTTTTCTATATAAAATGTTTTTTTACTTGCATTCAGTGTAAAAAAAAAAGAAAAGGTCTTAAAGTCACTGAACTAACCATAGTCAATTTTCCTTAGCTAACCCTTCTCACACAGCCAGCCATTCACTCTGGTAGTCAGACCGTCACAAGTACAAGCAAAACATGCTGTATTCAGCCAAAAAGGTTAAACTCTCTCCTCTAGCAAAATCAATTGTTTTATGGTATAGGCTTCGACAGTTATAAGGAAAGTGCAGTGAGTGAACGTGCCAAATGGTTTAATTTCTTTTAAATATCAGCATATGGCAACATAAAGGAAAGAAGAAAAAAAACTAAACATTTAAAAAGTTGAATAAAATTAAAGCTCTTCTGCTGAAGTTAAAAAAAAATTAATAAAATTTATTTTGAACTAGCTGTGCCCATACACGTTGTGCGCGTCCTGAAAATACTTTCTTTGAATTTGCTTTGAAAGTACTACACACCAAATTTTAAGACATATTTACTTTATATAAAGTTACCCATCTCTGGATAAAATTCTAAAAATTATTTTAAAGCTGTGTAAACGGTGTTTAAAATATTTTAATGACAATGTAATTGCAGAAAGTAAAAATAAAAATCAAACACAAGTTTTATTCAATTGTCTATTTGTCAGTAAGTAGTTCATATTGTCAATATTTTAAAACAGCGCCATCTGCTGCGTAATCGTGTTTAAAATGTCCCGCTTTCAATTCACATTTTGTCACTATTTTAAAACAGCGCCATCTGCTGCGTAATCGTGTTTAAAATATCCCGCTTTCAATTCACATTTTGTCAATATTTTAAAACAGCGCTATCTGTTGCATAATCATGTTTAAAATATTCCGCTTTTAATTGATACTTTGTCATTATTTTACAACAGCGCCATCTGTTGCGCAATCGTGTTTAAAATACCCCGCTTTCAATTCATATTTTGTCATTATTTTACAACAGCGCCATCTGTTGCGCAATCGTGTTTAAAATACCCCGCTTTCAATTCACATTTTGTCATTATTTTAAAACAGCGCCATCTGTTGCGCAATCGTGTTTAAATATCAACCTTTCAATTCACATTTTGTCAATATTTTAAAACAGCGCCATCTGTTGCGTAATCATGTTTAAAATATACCGCTTTTAATTCATATTTTGTCATTATTTTAAAACAGCGACATCTGTTGCGAAATCATGTTTAAAATACCCCGCTTTCAATTCACATTTTGTCAATATTTTAAAACAGCGCTATCTGTTGCATAATCATGTTTAAAATATTCCGCTTTTAATTGATATTTTGTCATTATTTTACAACAGCGCCATCTGTTGCGCAATCGTGTTTAAAATACCCCGCTTTCAATTCATATTTTGTCATTATTTTACAACAGCGCCATCTGTTGCGCAATCGTGTTTAAAATACCCCGCTTTCAATTCACATTTTGTCATTATTTTAAAACAGCGCCATCTGTTGCGCAATCGTGTTTAAAATACCCCGCTTTCAATTCACATTTTGTCAATATTTTAAAACAGCGCTATCTGTTGCATAATCATGTTTAAAATATTCCGCTTTTAATTGATATTTTGTCATTATTTTACAACAGCGCCATCTGTTGCGCAATCGTGTTTAAAATACCCCGCTTTCAATTCATATTTTGTCATTATTTTACAACAGCGCCATCTGTTGCGCAATCGTGTTTAAAATACCCCGCTTTCAATTCACATTTTGTCATTATTTTAAAACAGCGCCATCTGTTGCGCAATCGTGTTTAAATATCAACCTTTCAATTCACATTTTGTCAATATTTTAAAACAGCGCCATCTGTTGCGTAATCATGTTTAAAATATACCGCTTTTAATTCATATTTTGTCATTATTTTACAACAGCGCCATCTGTCGCGTAATCATGTTTAAAATACCCCGCTTTCAATTCACATTTTGTCATTATTTTAAAACAGCGCCATCTGTTGCGTAATCGTGTTTAAAATATGCCGCTTTCAATTCACATTTTGTCATTATTTTAAAACAGCGACATCTGTTGCGAAATCATGTTTAAAATATTCCGCTTTTAATTCATATTTTGTCATTATTTTAAAACAGCGCTATCTGTTGCATAATCATGTTTAAAATATTCCGCTTTTAATTGATATTTTGTCATTATTTTACAACAGCGCCATCTGTTGCGCAATCGTTTTTAAAATACCCCGCTTTCAATTCATATTTTGTCATTATCTTAAAACAGCGCCATCTGTTGCGCAATCGTGTTTAAAATACCCCGCTTTCAATTCACATTTTGTCATTATTTTAAAACAGCGCCATCTGTTGCGCAATCGTGTTTAAAATATGCCGCTTTCAATTCACATTTTGTCATTATTTTAAAACAGCGACATCTGTTGCGAAATCATGTTTAAAATATGCCGCTTTCAATTCACATTTTGTCATTATTTTAAAACAGCGCCATCTGTTGCGCAATCGTGTTTAAAATATCAACCTTTCAAAAATAAAAGATGCCTTAAAGTATGCATTACCTTTAATTCGTTGAAAAAAAAAACGGCGTACTTTCACTTTCTCTTGGAAATAAGATATCAGAGTAACTGCCTGACAGGCCTCATTATGGAAAAACACGGCCGATAATGCCGCCAGCCCATAAACCGCAACAAGCAGTCACTCTTTGTGGGTCCATTGATTTTTCGACAATCACTCTTGGATTATCATTCGCCCAAATGTGGCAATTCTGCTTATTGACGCATCCACTGAGGTGAAAATGTGCCTCAACACTGAAGATGATTTTCTTCGAAAATTGATCATCCAACGTTGTCATTTCTTGCCAACATTCTGATCGTTGACGACGTTTGGAATGATCAATTGCACCTTGTAAGCGTGTAAATGCAAGTCTTTATGCAAAATGTTCATCAAAGACGAGCGTTAGAGGTGCAATTGTTGAGGTGGACGGTTCTTCAGCCACACTATCGCGAACAGCAGCAATATTTTCTGCAGTACGAGCTGTACGAGCATGCACTGGTGTTTTCACATTTCCTACAGACCCAGTTTGCTTAAAATTTTTGCACAATTTTTCCGATTGTACGCACATTTGGACAATTAAGTTGACCGAAAAAATCACGATGTTAAACGTAACATCTGCGTAAAACAGTGTCTTGAGCCATACACTTTTTCTACAGAATTTTTTTTTTAACAAATATTTTCTTTTAGAAAATTGTTTTATTACAAGGTTTTTTTTTAATTAAAAAAATTAATTTTCGAAATTGATTTTACCTTCTTTGTGTGATTGAAAACAGGATTTGCGAAAATCAACAGCAAAATCTATCAAGGTAATTTGAATTCCATTAGTAAAATTCAGTTTTCTATAGATTTTTTTTTATATAAATAGCAACTTCATTTACATGTGAAGATATAAGTAAGTATTAGAATGTCCTTACAAAGCTCTCATATATAAATTGAAAAAAAAAAATAATGTGAAAAGAAAAAATCACCAAATTTATTATTTATTTGCCAAGAAAAAGTGATTACCATAAGTGTATTTGCATACAAAATACACTCACACACACACACACACTCAAACACACTCACACACACATGCTTACCCGAACTTATTTATATGGATACACATGTGTGGGTTTTACTGTTATGAGCTGATAATGTAAGTGCGCTCCCAAGTATATGGGTTTAAGTGTTTATGCTTAAAAATGCGTTTGTTTCCAACTGTAGTATTTCAAAAACTTCTTTTTTTTTTTGGTTTGTTGACAATGGGGGTTGTTGGCGTTGTGCGAAAATAAGAGCCCGTAAAATTTAATGTAAATGTAAAATGCATTTGTTCCTTTTTAAAAGGTAATACACTTAACAAACGGAAATGGAGCACAGAGAGACAGAGAGACAGTGAGACAGCGAGGGTTAGGTAAAGTTTAAATAAGTACTTTTTATATTCGAGATCGTTAAAAGTTGAATACGAAATTGGTTTCAAGTGCTTTGTTAAATAAGAACTAAATAGAAAATCAATTTGTTTTTAAGTGAATTTCAGGTTGGAAAAATGTTTGTGAGTCGGATTGATGGGGACACAAAATTTTGGTAATTTAGTCATAAGCTCTTTTGGTAAAAAAAAGCAGTAGTTGGATTAAGCTTAAAGTTAAATTTAAATTTAAATTCTAAAAGCTCTCTATAGCTTTTTATAGCTAAAGTTTTTTTTTTTGAGACAAAAAAAAAGAGAAGTAAATTTGTGTGCAAAACTTTAGAAAGCTTTCTAGTGAAAAAGGGTTTTGAAGATAAAATTTATTGATTGAACATTTTTAAATTATATATAAAACAGTTTGTGCGTTTTAACTTGTTTTTTTAAGTTTTTTTTAAAGAGCACATTGTCTGTTTTAACTTTAAAAATTTATTTATAAAAAGCTTTTGTTGGACTTTCGTATAAATAACTATTCCATTTAAGCTTTAAAAGCCAGAAAACCAGATTCGTTTAAGCTTTTTAAAAATTTATGGTTAATCGTCCATAACTTTAAAATTATGCTAAACTCTATTTAAAACATTTCCCTAAAAAAAGCTTTTTCTTAAGTTATAAAAGCATTTTTATGAAACACCAGGTTGGGTTAAGCTTTTAAGATTTATGGTTAATCTTCCATAACTTTAAAATGAGGCTAAACTCTAGTTAAACCATTTCCATAAAGAAGCTTTGTTTATAAAATGAGTCTAAACTCTACTTAAAACATTTCCGTATAACAGCATTTTAAACTTTGAAAGCTTTTCTATGGTACACCGGATTCATTTAACCTTTTAAGATTTATGATTAATCCTCTATAACTTCAAAATAAGACTAAACTCATTTCCTCAAAAAAAAATCTTCTTTAAGCTTTTTTTTAATAAGTAGATTTCATTTACATTTTACATTAGTAAAATTTATTATTAGTGTCCCAGGGCCAAATGGGCATAGTTGAGACATGTTGGCAACTAGATAGCATTACAGAATGGTAATGTTATCTAGGTCTTTACATAGGATGTTTGGGTTGGGTTAAGCTTTTAAATGATAAAACTTCCATAGCTCCAAAATGAGGCTAAACTCTACCTAAAACATTTCCATAAAAAAAATTTAAGCTTTAAAAGCGTTTTCCATAAAAAAAATTTAAGCTTTAAAAGCTTTTTTTTATGGAACACCAAGTTAGGTTAAGCCTTTATTACATAACTTTAAAAAAGATTTTAAAAAGCTTTGTTTAAGCTTTCAAAGCTTTTCTATGTATCAAATGGTTCGGTTAAGCTTTTGAGGTGTATGATTAATCTTCCATAACTTTAAAATGATGCTAAACTCTTGTTAAAAGATTTGCATAAAAAAGCTTTGGTTAAGCTTTGAAAGCTTTTCCAGCAGGTTCCGTTAAGCTTTGAGGGTTTATGATTAATTTTCCATTACTACAAATTAAGGCTAAATGCTAGTTAAAAGGTTTTCATAAAAAAGCTTTGGTTAAGCTTTAAAAGATTTTCTATAAAACGCCAGGTGCGGTTAGGATTTTAAAATTTATGATTAATCTTCCACAACTTTAAAATGATGCTAAACTCTAGTTAAAAGATTTCCGTAAAAAAAACTTTGTTTAAGCTTTGAAAGCTTTTGGAACAACAGGTTTAAAGGTTTTAAGATTTGTGATTAATCTTCCATAACTTCAAAATAAGGCTAAACTCTAGTTAAAACATTTCCATAAAAAAAAGCTTTATTTAGGCTTGGAAAGCTTTTCTATGGAAGACCAAGCTTTTAAAATTTCTAATTAATCATCCATATCTTTAAATTGATGCTAAACTCTGTTTAAAACATTTCCATAAAAAAGTGTTTCGTTTAAACTTTTAAAGCTTTTCGTAAAGTTTTTAAGGGTTTGGTTGGGCTTTCAATATGATATGATATGATATAAAAGTTTTCTGTTTAATAATTTTATAACTTGTATATCCTTTGGTTAAGCTTTGAAAGCTTTTCCAGCAGGATCAGTTAAGCTTTGAGGATTTATGATTAATTTTCCATTACTTCAAATTAAGGCTAAATGCTAGTTAAAAGGTTTTCATAAAAAAGCTTTGGTTAAGCTTTAAAAGCTTTTCTATAAAACGCCAGGTGCGGTTAGGATTTTAAAATTTATGATTAATCTTTCACAACTTTAAAATGATGCTAAACTCTAGTTAAAAGATTTCCGTAAAAAAAACTTTGTTTAAGCTTTGAAAGCTTTTGGAACATCAGGTTTAAAGGTTTTAAGATATGTGATTAATCTTCCATAACTTCAAAATAAGGCTAAACTCTAGTTAAAACATTTCCATAAAAAAAGCTTTATTTAGGCTTGGAAAGCTTTTCTATGGAACACCAAGCTTTTAAAATTTCTAATTAATCATCCATATCTTTAAATTGATGCTAAACTCTGTTTAAAATATTTCCATAAAAAAGTGTTTCGTTTAAACTTTTAAAGCTTTTCGTAAAGTTTTTAAGGGTTTGGTTGGGCTTTTAATATGATATGATATAAAAGTTTTCTGTTTAATAATTTTATAACTTGTATATCCTTTGGTTAAGCTTTGAAAGCTTTTCCAGCAGGATCAGTTAAGCTTTGAGGATTTATGATTAATTTTCCATTACTTCAAATTAAGGCTAAATGCTAGTTAAAAGGTTTTCATAAAAAAGCTTTGGTTAAGCTTTAAAAGCTTTTCTATGGAATACCAGGTTCGGTTAGGATTTTAAAATGTATGATTAATCTTCCATTACTTCAAAAAAAATGATAAACTCTAGTTAAAAGATTTCCGTAAAAAAAACTTTGTTTAAGCTTTGAAAGCTTTTGCAACAACAGGTTTATAGGTTTTAAGATTTGTGATTAATCTTCCATAACTTCAAAATAAGGCTAAACTCTAGTTAAAACATTTCCATAAAAAAGCTTTATTTAAGCTTAGAAAGCTTTTCTATGGAGCACCAAGCTTTTAAAATTTCTAATTAATCATCCATATCTTTAAATTGATGCTTAACTCTATTTAAAACATTTTCATAAAAAAGTGTTTCGTTTAAACTTTTAAAGCTTTTCGTAAACCTTTTAAGGGTTTGGTTGGGCTTTCAAAATGATATGATATAAAAGTTTTCTGTTTAATAATTTTATAACTTGTATATCCTTTGAACTCTAACGTATCTCTAACAAAAATAGTTTTGCGTTTAACTTGTTGAGCGATTGTATAGAAAAATTAATTTGATTAAATTTTAAATATAAAAGATTTCTAGTTGAGCTTTTAAAATTATAGTTGAGGTTTATGAATTTTTATTAAATAAAAGGCCTTTATATGTACAAGAAATACTTTCCTTTTGAAAAAAAAAAACTGTCTGAGAAAATTATTATATAGGCAAACCTTTCGTCAGAAAAAATTTCTTATTCTTGACAGCTTTTCTTTGACTAAAGCTGCTTTGTTTTTCACAAAATTATTTCCTTTTCAAAGCAAAAGTTTTTACAAGACTTTTCCTAACAAAAATTGCTTTTAGTTTGTTATTAAGAATTTTCATGGAGGCATTAAGACAAGAAGGTACTAAAAACATATTTTTTATTTATAAAAAAATATAAAGACTTGTATTTATTTAAGTTTTACTCTAATTTAGCGCTGAAGAAAGAAAACTTTGTTTTATATAAAACATTTTTTTTCTCTCAATTGTCAATACTTTTTACAACATAAAACAGCAGGGAAAAAAATTGAAACATAGAGGTTCATATAATATGCAAATCTTATAAAATATTTTTTGCATTCTTTAATATAATCGTGTATTAATATTTCTCTTTGTGTTGCTTTTTTATATGTAAAAATACACATTCAATGCAAATAACTTATGAAGTATGAACAAAAACTGCATCTTCTGTAAGAAAATAAGTGCCTTTCCACATGATACGAACATAACTAGAAATTGTTATTTGTTGTTAAAATATAAACAAAAAATACGTTTGTAAAAGTTTTATAATTTAAAAAATATTTTATATATAATTTGTCAGCCTTTAAAAATCTTTAACTTAACGCCTTAAGCACACTCCTTAATTTAATAAATAGTTTCTTTTTCTCTTTCTCTTTTCTTCTCCATCTTGATTTCCTTCAACTTTCATCAAAATTAATATAAAATTCAATTTAGTTGTTAAATTATTTATTTAATTCTGCTTCCTATTTATTTCTAGCCTGCAGATAAAATGTCACATCCTTTAAGTTGTGCTGTTAGAATTTAATGTCACTTTTTAATTCCTATTTATTCAACCCTAAAAGTATGCCACACCACACAATGGCAGTTAAAAAGCATGGCTTAAGTGTTCATATAAATGTGTATTTTTCGAAATCATTGTGGCGTAAAGAAAATTAACTAAATAGAGACTTAAATGACAAAACGTTTTTTGTCATTATGTGTAGCTTTTCCTTTTTTTTTCTCTCTATTTTTTCTGTTGTTGTTATTTACCAACATTGGCATTTTGGTAGTTAAGCGCCTAAACATAATCTAAAATAATCCTCAAATTGTTACATATCATAGAATAGCAAACGACACCATGTGTAATATTTTTACATGTGTACACTGACACTTATATAAAAAAAAGTATATACGTGTGTATGATTTACATTTTGAATGTGTTTGTTAAATATTAAAATAGCTCTTATAGTTAAAAACATTATTTAACCTATAATCCCCTTTAAAGCAAGATTCATCTACTCTCTATTCATCTTTTTGAAATGCAAAATCTAAAAAGAACCTAAAACACAAATTTTAAGAAAAAAAAATTGTTCTAAACAGAGAAATCTTTCTATAGAAAATACGCCAACTTTTTGTATAGAATAGATATCTTAAACAAGGCAACATTTTCTATAGAAAAGATATCTTGAACCAGGCAACTTTTTCTATAGAGAAGATGTCTTGAACAGGGCAACTTTTTCTATATATAAGATGTCTTGAAAAAGGCAACCTTTTCTATAGAAAAGATGTCTTGAACAATGCAACTTTTTCTATAGAAAAGATGTCTTGAACAAGGCAACTTTTTCTATAAGAAAGATGTCTTGATCAAGGCAACTTTTTCTATAAGAAAGATGTCTTGATCAAGGCAACTTTTTCTATAAGAAAGATGTCTTGATCAAGGCAACTTTTTCTATAAGAAAGATGTCTTGATCAAGGCAACTTTTTCTATAAGAAAGATGTCTTGATCAAGGTAACTTTTTCTATAGAAAAGATGTCTTGAACAAGGCAACTTTTTCTATAGAAAAGATGTCTTGAACAACGCAACTTTTTCTATGGAAAATATGTCTTGAACAAGGCAACTTTTTCTAGACAACTATTTATATAGATGCCTTGTTGGTGCTTATAGCAACATTTTCTATAGAAAATTTGTCTTGCTTATGGCAACATTTTCTATAGAAAAGTTGTTATGCTTATGGCACCATTTTCTATAGAAAATTTTGTCTTGCCTATGGCAACATTTTCTATAGAAAATTTTGTCTTGCCTATGGCAACATTTTCTATAGAAAATTATGTCTTGCCTATGGCAACATTTTCTATAGAAAATTTTGTCTTCCCTATGGCAACATTTTCTATAGAAAATTTTGTCTTGCCTATGGCAACATTTTCTATAGAAAATTTTGTCTTGCCTATGGCAACATTTTCTATAGAAAATTTTGTCTTACCTACGGCAACATTTTCTATAGAAAATTTTGTCTTGCCTATGGCAACATTTTCTATTGAAAATTTTGTCTTGCTTATGGCAACATTTTCTATAGAAAAGTTGTTATGCTAATGGCAACATTTTCTATAGAAAAGTTGTTATGCTAATGGCAACATTTTCTATAGAAAATTTTGTCTTGCCTATGGCAACATTTTCTATAGAAAATTTTGTCTTGCCTATGGCAACATTTTCTATAGAAAATTTTGTCTTGCCTATGGCAATATTTTCTATAGAAAATTTTGTCTTGCCTATGGCAACATTTTCTATAGAAAATTTTGTCTTGCCTATGGCAACATTTTCTATAGAAAATTTTGTCTTGCCTATGGCAACATTTTCTATAGAAAATTTTGTCTTGCCTATGGCAACATTTTCTATAGAAAATTTTGTCTTGCCTATGGCAACATTTTCTATAGAAAATTTTGTCTTGCCTATGGCAACATTTTCTATAGAAAATTTTGTCTTGCCTATGGCAACATTTTCTATAGAAAATTTTGTCTTGCCTATGGCAACATTTTCTATAGAAAATTTTGTCTTGCCTATGGCAACATTTTCTATAGAAAATTTTGTCTTGCCTATGGCAACATTTTCTATAGAAAATTTTGTCTTGCCTATGGCAACATTTTCTATAGAAAATTTTGTCTTGCCTATGGCAACATTTTCTATAGAAAATTTTGTCTTGCCTATGGCAACATTTTCTATAGAAAATTTTGTCTTGCCTATGGCAACATTTTCTATAGAAAATTTTGTCTTGCCTATGGCAACATTTTCTATAGAAAATTTTGTCTTGCCTATGGCAACATTTTCTATAGAAAATTTTATCTTGCTTATGGCAACATTTTCTATTGAAAATTTTGTCTTGCTTATGGCACCATTTTCTATAGAAAATTTTGACTTGCCTATGGCAACATTTTCTATAGAAAATTTTGTCTTGCCTATGGCAACATTTTCTATAGAAAATTTTGTCTTGCCTATGGCAACATTTTCTATAGAAAATTTTGTCTTGCCTATGGCAACATTTTCTATAGAAAATTTTGTCTTGCCTATGGCAACATTTTCTATAGAAAATTTTGTCTTGCCTATGGCAACATTTTCTATAGAAAATTTTGTCTTGCCTATGGCAACATTTTCTATAGAAAATTTTGTCTTGCCTATGGCAACATTTTCTATAGAAAATTTTGTCTTGCCTATGGCAACATTTTCTATAGAAAATTTTGTCTTGCTTATGGCAACAAATTTTCTATAGAAAATTTTGTCTTGCTTATGGCAACAAATTTTCTATAGAAAATTTTGTCTTGCTTATGGCAACAAATTTTCTATAGAAAATTTTGTCTTGCTTATGGCAACAAATTTTCTATAGAAAATTTTGTCTTGCTTATGGCAACAAATTTTCTATAGAAAATTTTGTCTTGCTTATGGCAACAAATTTTCTATAGAAAATTTTGTCTTGCTTATGGCAACAAATTTTCTATAGAAAATTTTGTCTTGCTTATGGCAACAAATTTTCTATAGAAAATTTTGTCTTGCTTATGGCAACAAATTTTCTATAGAAAATTTTGTCTTGCTTATGGCAACAAATTTTCTATAGAAAATTTTGTCTTGCTTATGGCAACAAATTTTCTATAGAAAATTTTGTCTTGCTTATGGCAACAAATTTTCTATAGAAAATTTTGTCTTGCTTATGGCAACAAATTTTCTATAGAAAATTTTGTCTTGCTTATGGCAACAAATTTTCTATAGAAAATTTTGTCTTGCTTATGGCAACAAATTTTCTATAGAAAATTTTGTCTTGCTTATGGCAACAAATTTTCTATAGAAAATTTTGTCTTGCTTATGGCAACAAATTTTCTATAGAAAATTTTGTCTTGCTTATGGCAACAAATTTTCTATAGAAAATTTTGTCTTGCTTATGGCAACAAATTTTCTATAGAAAATTTTGTCTTGCTTATGGCAACAAATTTTCTATAGAAAATTTTGTCTTGCTTATGGCAACAAATTTTCTATAGAAAATTTTGTCTTGCTTATGGCAACAAATTTTCTATAGAAAATTTTGTCTTGCCTATGGCAACATTTTCTATAGAAAAGTTGTTATGCTTATGGCAATATGTTGCTATGCCTATTGCAATATTTTCTATAGAAAAGTTGTCTTGCCTGTGGCAACATTTTCTGTAGAAAAGATGTCTTGCCTTTGGCAACAGTTTCTATAGAAAAGTTGTCTTTTTTATAGAAAAATTATCTTGCTTGTGGCAACATTTTCTATAAAAGAAAATCTTTTTAGAAAAATGTTTATACGCATAGGCTACTGTTACCTTTTTATAAATACTTGCAAACCTTAATTCTATTAGAAATGTGTGTGGAAAAAAATTTATTTTATATTTGAAAAAGATTTGGTTGTTAGGATTTTTGCTCATTTTTGTTTTTATTTCTATAAAATGTTAGGGATCTTGTTGTTTTTGTTTTTTTTTCTGACTCAGCTAATCGTGGTGTTTGTTACAATATTTAACATTTCACAAAGTCGTTCCTTTGTATAGTTGCGTTTTTTGTTTTTGGCTGAATGACAAAAAGATTTAAAGTGTTTTTAAGAGCGCCAACAAATAGAAAAACTCAATAGTTTGCCAACATTTATAAACGACTTCATGTAGTTTTGTGTATTTGAAATTGAAAAAACTAAAAATTAAAGAAATATTTTAGGGTTTATGTGGAAATAAATTTAAAAATTACAAAGAATTTGAGAAAAATTTTGTAAGTTTTAAAATCATTTGTATTATTGTTATAATATATTTTTGAAAAACTTGTCTTTAGTTAAACACTTTTTTAGGTTTAATATTTAATTCTATTTATTTTTTTGTAAAAATTGTGCAGCCCTTGAGGTTTGCCGTTTATATTTTTTCTATTTTTATGCTAAAATGTTTCCATTTAAGAAGAATAAAACTATTTGTTTTAAATCTTTTTTGCTCAAACCTTCATGAGTGTCATCATATATATACATATTTTTTTATATTTGCATTTGAGTTAAACATTGTAATTCGGTTTTGCGAAGCTTTTCACATATTTTCAGTCTTTGTTCAGACCAACAACATCAAGTAGAAAAACCTTTAGGTTATTTGCTTAAACATTTGTTGCAAGAATGTTTAAAAACACAAGT